>CM041776.1:438287613-438803010 GCA_023374045.1 Limonium bicolor
CTATGTCCTTATACTTCTTACATTTGCTCTTCACTTACTTACTTTTCCTTTACTTAGGTTTTACTTCCTTACTTAACTTTGGCATGCTTTCATCCATGTACATATACCTATATGCATGGGTATACATATACATATATATATACAATTACTATTTAAATTAAAATAATTTTTTTTTTTTTTTTGTCAGGACCGGACTTGCGACCGACCTTGGGCAAGTCCGGTCCATTCCAGTAGGTTTCTTCGGGAGAATTTTTGGTCCGACCGGACTTGCATGTCCGGTCGCAAGTCCGGTCGATTCCAGTAACATTCTGCCGGGAAATTTTTCTGCTCGACCGGACTTGCATGTCCGGTCGCAAGTCCGGTCGATTCCAGTAGCATACCGAGGGGAAAATTTTCTACTCGACCGGACTTGCATGTCCGGTCGCAAGTCCGGTCGATTCCAGTAGCTCCCTGACGGGAAAATTTTCTGCCCGACCGGACTTGCATGTCCGGTCGCAAGTCCGGTCGATTCCAGTAGCTTTCCCGTCTTTGTAAATCTGGGCACGACCGGACTTGCAAGTCCGGTCGCAAGTCCGGTCCAGCCCAGTATTTGCATTTTAATTTCTGTTTTCAATCCTCTCTTTTACCCATTACTTCCCCATTGTTCCTACACTTATTCCCACATGTTATAACACTAATTAAACCTCCTAATACACCCTAGTTCATTTCCTAATTCCTTACACAATTTTATGCTCATTCACTCATATAATTTTCCAAGTTTCCCTCAACACTCAACTAGTTTCTTCTCTAGTTACCTTATGCTACAGATTTTGACACTTACACTTCTCCTCTACATCTCCCTCTCTTAATGTCATTTCTAACACTCTTACTATATCTAGAATCCATTATCTAGCTCTCTCTCAACTTACCCTCTAACTATCCAAATCAAAATCTGTTACAGCTCACATTAGTCACCTAGTTTTAATTCTCTAAGTGTTCTAATCCTAGGCAAATTTTGCCATAGTCTCCCTTGTATTTTTATACACTCACCACACATTCTAGCTCACATTTCAACACTTGTTTCACCTGTTACAATAACCAAAACTATACAAGCTCCCATCTACAAATATTAACACCAAAACAACACTAAAATTCCCTGCACTCAACACTCAATTCCCAATCTGTTTTATAACAGTTTTTACAATGTTTCAAAGGTTTCAAAATATTTATTTCCTCTTACACATTATACTACTAATGCATTATCATTTACAATACACATTTTTACCTCTAAAAGTCTGTTACATTCTACATATACAAGGCTATACAAGGGTGAGCATTATTACCTTGATTCTCTTCTAGATTTCCTTCCTCCTTCTTTCTCCTTCCTTCCTTCTTTCCACCGGTTTTAACTCAAGTCCTCTACTACTACAACCATACAAATACATTTCAATATACTATTTTAATACACTAAACCTAGCCCTATCCATTTCTAGGTCTTAATACAAGTTTTAGGGTTTAGGATTTATATTACCTTGTAAGGGTTCAAATGGAGCTTGGAGTGGCTCAAGAACAATATTTCCAACTCCACCAATAAGCCAAAATCGGCTAGAACAAGAGGAAGAACAAGGGTTTAGTTCATGAATCTCGTTTTGCCCATAAGGGGTAGAAAAAGATGGAGTTTTCGAAATATCTTTACCTTAGAAGAACAAGGAGAACAAGGGCTTTCCAATGGTGGTGTTGAAGCTTCAAATGGGGAATACCCTCAAAATCGAAAATGCTTGTTTTTGGATTTTGGAAAGATGAAAATGTTGCTCTTGAGGAGAGGATTACAATGGTGTAATTTTTATAATTTTTGGGAGAGTGTGGAGGGAGTTACAAAGGAGAGAAGGTGGGTTTTGTGTTGTTCTTCTTGTTCACCATGGAAATCGCATGGGTTGGGGAAGAAGAAGAAAAAGAGAGAGTGGGGAAGAGGGGTTCCACGTGAGGGAAAGGAGAGAATGGGTAGGAGAGAGAATGTGTGAGAGAGTGGGGTAGTTTTAATTGTTTTGTTTGTTTGTGTATTAGAGAGGAGTGTGTGAGAGAGTGAAATAGAGAGGAGGGGGGCCGGCTGGCACACCACACCCACACACACACTGCACTTTTTATTTTAAAAGTGGACACATAAGTTTCAGTTATTTATACTTTTACCCCACAACTTCCCGTTTTTGACAGTTTTTACTAATCTCTCGTTTTATTGATTTTATTGTTCCTACAGCTTCACTAATATTTATTAATGGTTATTTAGTTGACCAAAATTGTTACGAGTCTATTTGACCCGCTTAAAGACACGTTTTCCCGGTCACCTCGAAAAACGTGCTTTAAGGTTCGGTAATGTTTTTAAACCGTTTTAAAGATCCGTTTTCTTCGGGATTTGTTCCCTCATAATTATTTACACTTAATTAAGCTTCCAAAATTATTTATTAGCCTAATTAATCACTATTTTTAAATACGGGGTATTTCAATTCTAATACCAAAATATCACTTTGATTCTCCTTACAACATTCTTTTTTTTGCATAATTTTGGGCCGTCCGACCCACCGTCCGACCCACAGCTGGGTCGGACCGTTCCAGAAACTTTTCCCGTCTGCTAAATACTCATGTCCGACCCATGTCCGACCCAACCATCTGGGTCGGACCATTCCAGAAACATCAACGGGTGACTTAACAGAGGCTGTCCGACCCCCTGGGTCGGACCACTGGGTCGGACAACATCAGAAGTTGTCCAAAACTTGTCAAACTTTCTCCAAATTTTCCTCAAGCCTCCTAATGTGTTCTAACATCATTTGGCACCCTTAACCCTTCATATAACATCCATAAAACTCATTTTATAACTCCTTAACACTTACTCTCTTCTTACCAAAATTCCTAACACTTATATTGTTTTCTCCTTAAGATTTCTAAGTGGTATTTTACCTATAATGACCACTATACCAAGGTGTTTCCTCTACACCTTAACATCATCTCTCAAGCTTCTTTTCTTACTAAACCTCCTTTTCTCCCATCTTACCTAAACATTACTTATTCCTTGGATATCAACATTACCTAAACCTTAAACAACTTCCTAGTTCACCAAAACTTTCTTAAAACACTTAGAACTTCTTGCACATTTTCCAAATTTTTCCATAGCTTCTCTTGCATATACTCACATCCAAACACTTAGGTTTTTACCTTATTCCATTCAAAAACACCTAAAATCCATCACACACATTTTTATACACAAACTTCACACATTTAGCACTACATCACAATATAGTGCATAACTTAAATTGCTTGGCACTTAGGCCCTTAAATTGCATAAACCTTAAACACTGAATTTCCACAATATATAAGCCTTTGACCTGCAATTACACACACCAAGACATATGTTCCTTTACTAGTCTCCTTGAGAACACCTTACTAAGTCATTCACCATTTGCTCTTTAGGTAGTTTTAGCAAGCATTATAAGCTCATTTCTCCTAAGGCATTATACCACATTGAGATAGCATATTTACCTCTTTTCCACTCAAACTTCTTTCTTATTTCCTCTTAAACCGGTAAGGCATTTCTTCCCTTGTCAACTACTAAACAATATACCAACATTGAAATGAGTATATAAGCTTTATGCTTCATCTCATTGTAAACCCTAGGTTTACATATATTATCTTAAGGTATTAAAATGATTGTTTTACCTTGGAATGGAAAGAGAACTTGAATATATATCAAGAGAGGACTCCACCAAGCCCTTGGAAGATTCAAATGAAGCTAAAACAAGCAAGGTAAAGACACCATGGTGAGGTGAATTTTCGGCCATGTACTAAAAGGAGAGGAAACTTGATTTTTCTTTGAGATTCCTTACCTAGAAGCAAAGGAGATCAATAATATGTGGAAAGACAAGCTCAAGCTCCTTCAATGGTGTAACTCCATGGCACCGAAATGGGGCTTTTGAAGTTTTGAGAAGATAGAAATGAAGAGCTTGATGAGAGGAAGAGATTGGTGGTGTTTGTTTTTGATTTGGACAAGTGAGCTAGATTTTACAAGAGGTTAAAGCTTGAGTTTTCATGGTGGTGGTGATATTACCGTGAGAGAACAGCAATAAGGGAGGAAGAAGAAGTTGGAACCGTGTGAAATGGAGAAGGAATGAGAGAAATGAGATAAGTTTGCTTTTTAGAAGATATTTGTGTTTATAAAGCAAATAGTAACTATATTAGTCATCTTTATTTCTTTAAAAGTTAACAAGTGAGTGGTGAGTCACCACACTTAAGAAACCGGCCCCCTTTATTATAATGAGGGTGTTTAGTCTTTATTTGTCAATTTAATTACTTATAACATTATATGTTACAAACTAGCTTATAAAAATCACTATTCACAAAAACAAGGCACATAGAAGTGAAATTTTTGATTTCCCATTGATATAGCCACCCAAATGTGATACTATATAGTACACATGTTAATTAAAGAGTAATGATGGACATTTAGCCATTCAAAACTCATTTACAAGACAATTTTTCAAAAACGTGCTTTAAGACTCCTTAAAGCACATTTTGTGTTTTAACTTGTTTTCAAGCTTGGTTTTCTTTGGTAATTGATTTAATATGTTCATTAACATATTTATAAGGTATAGATATGACCTTTAGGTCTTATACAAATTTATCACAAGCTTAGAGCACATTTTTGCTCTTATTAACTTTAAGGTATTTATTTGTGTTTTGTTTGGTTTCATTGTCTACCAAAGTTTCCTAAGGACTTAATTAGCCTTATTAAATCATACTTGAATATTATTAAGCCTTGGTAGGCTCTTTGGGTCCTAACCAAGTTCGCTCATAGCTTAGAGCTGTTTTTGCTCAAACTGTATCTTAGCGTTTTATTGCATTTACTATGGTTTAAATTGTTCACTGATGTTTCTAAGGCACTTTTTAGCCTTTACATACCATAGTTTAATATTTAAACCACATATCAAGGTTTGGGGTATTTCAATCTACCCCCCTTAAAAGAACTTCGTCCTCGAAGTTCACATTTCCCACACATCATTAGATTAGAATACGGGGATTACTTACAGCCATAAAACTTCCATAACCAAACACATTTACATCACAACCTCGGACTTAATGGTCCGGGCAACACATTCACATCCACACATAACCTAACATATTCACATGATAACCTCGGACTCAATGGTCCGGGTATCTTAACAACACTTACACATACATAACAACCCCTTTGACTCACTGGTCTTGGGTAACATAACAACATTTAGACACATAGGTCCCGATAACATAACAGTCTTTAGACACATAGGTCTATGTAACACAACACATTTAGACTCATAGGTCTTGATAGCATACACTTTTAGAACTCGAGGTCAAAATAACATTTATTACACATACCAAACAACATGTCATAGCATGTATAACAATCAAAAATATCTTTGATATACACTGTGATCCCGCAGAACCCGGTCGCGATGGACACCTTCCGTCCCCGTGCCTTTGGGAGATCAAAACAATCACTTAAATTTGAAATTTTTCCTTGTGAGGTTAAGTAAGAAGACTTTAATTATATAAAGTATCTATCAACGTTTTATAAATACCAATTGAAAATCCTTTTGAAAACACACACAACTCCAAGTCCAACTTAAGCTCTTTGCTTCTTTTATTAGCGTGGTTATTTGTGACCACTTATAGGGAGCTTCAAGAATCATCCAACCCTGATGTGATCAGCATCAGTGTAGAACTATCCTTCCACTCCAATTTGTGTTCGGCTTCCCTTGATCACATGCAAATCAAGTTCCACTTCCCACTTCATTTTCAAGCATCAATAAATCACTCATTTCCAACTTTCTATCTTTCAAATCATTCTAATCATGATCATACATCTCCAAGGGATAGAACTTCATCTATCAGTTATTTCCATTCACTTTAATGTTGTTACCTAGGGAATCTTATTCTCACTAGGTTCTATGTCAGTATCATGCCCTTTCACGAATCACTATATAATATATATATACACATATATTTTATCAAAATATAACACACAATTTCACATTTATACACTGTCGGGGTTTGTTCCCCCGGGAGTTTCTCTACTCCCACACTTGTACTATCACTCACAACTGTTAATAAATCAACACACTTATCACAATGGTATTCGCATCTTCTGTGCGCAATTACCACAATTAAACCATGAATGAATGTGTATGTTTATGTAACACACACACCAATCATCAAAACAATAATTTTGTGCTATGCACAATATAAGTCACATACACTACGTACACTTGTACGGTAATATACACTAAGTGGTTTTGCGCTCTACCCCCTTAAAAGGGATTACGCCCACGTAATCAATCACTAAACATTGGCTTAAAATGTTCTGCCGTCGTGAAGTGTTTTAACTTCCACGCGGTCTATTACACAATGGATTTTGATTAGAGGATCTTAACCATATTGGCGGTTAGTTCCTAAACCAAGAATTCTCATTGGAGTTCGTTTAAACTCTTAGTTGGTTTCGATTCTGGCCTGTTAGGCTTCTAGGCGTTAATAATTAGCCATTCACTCATGTTCACCATGTACATTCAACGCTTGAATCACTGGCTCACTAGTTTCTGCTGCGAAACTCTAATAACTGTAGAGCTTATTTGCCCCATTTGTTATTCGTACTGTATTGTACATCCCCAAGTGTCACCTTCATCTTGGTAACAATGGTTTCTCAACCGACGCGTGGTATCTCTTACCCTGAGTGAATTCGGTGAGTTCCAAAACTTTCCATCCACTTCTCCAATAGCTTACTGCGTAAACTGCACAATGATTGACTGACTTCTACCGACTTACTGTTGGTTGAGATTGAGCTACTACCTAAGGTGTAGTGCTCTCTCAGCTATTTACAACATTTGGGGTATATTCCATACCGATATTTGGCAGTTAGTGCTACTGTAGTCACTTACTGTTAATCATGTCTCCACATTTGGTTTTGTACTAGTACTCCTTTATTGGTGCGGCCTTGCATTTCCTATGCATCGGCCTTTATAACATTATTCCTCCACAATTAACATGTTTCCAATTCCTAGCTATCCCACTCGATCATTACTGCGCAAGTGCAATACCAAAACACTCAGTCATACAGAGTGCAGAGGCGTAAACTCTTGACAGTAACTCCCTTATGCGATTCGCCATGGAATTCACACTGAGTTCCTCATCACATAGTACCTACCACTGGCTTATTGCCCAGTCTGTTTAACATCGCTTATCTTGCATCTCTACTAAGTTTAACTCATAACGGGTCTTATCTGCTACATTATCGTTTAACAATACTTATACAACGGTCGCTTGCTGCGCACCGTGCTCTTACTCCTTGTATAACATCAGCTTACATAGTATTTACTGTCACATTAACTTCCACACATATACTTGTATTATTCACATTATGGTTCATCACTCATTTGGATGACTACTGAATGCTCCTTGAGCATCGATCATTCGAGTCACAAGCCGGCATTATTCAGCTCGGTGTTTCACTTTATACACACACACTACTAAGCTAACTGCCCTCTTTCAATAATAACATCGTCCCTCCTTCACATATTTCTTGAACTTGATTCACACAACTACCGCTCCAGCGGTTTCACAATATCGAGAGGTTTCCCCACTCTTTAAGCAGTGGTTCGTTCTCCGCTCTATTTACTTGTACCATATAAACTTCCATAATTAACTCAAATTTATATAACACACTTTATTTGTGGCTTATAAGTCTTATTGCCTTGAGCTGCGCTCATTGTAGGCTATTCACATACATGTACTTCTTTGTACAACATTACCTAGTTTGGATATCATATTGAGCTCCATGACAAGGTCGTTGCATTCCGTTTCCTTTCATGGGATGCCCCTCTGGTTTGTTAGTCCGTCTCCTGACAACTTATGTCTAAACTGGGTGTTAGTTTCAATCCTTGTGTTTCTGTCATGCATTTCATTCAACAATTGTTGATGCAAACACCCTTCAAGGATTGCTCCTGGGTGTTGCTAAGTTATGCCATTACATTTGGCTCACACTTATTGGTATATTTAGTTAGCCACGCCGTTTTGCGTTCTTAGCTGGCTTATCATCTCCTTCTGTGAAGATCAGCATTTCCTAGTAGTGTAGGTACTCATTCTGGGAGTTTCATCCCGTTCATTGCACATTAATGTGTCCACATTAGGCATTTGCCTTGCCATGCACAGGCTGGATCACCGTTCCAGCTATCATGTTTATCCCTGAGGATCCTTAAGTCATATACGATGTCCTTACATTCAGTTAGTGCACTTCGCACCTCCTGACTCTTAAACATTTCCTTGAAAGGAATTCACTAATCCCTTTTAATCTCGTTAACTTAACTGAGTTCCTTATCTTCAACCATTCATAGTAATCCTTAGTTCTTGTTTGACTTATACTGCTGACCGTAGTACGGAGTCGACTACTTCCCGTGTTTCGGACTCTACTCGTATACATATGTGGGGTACCCTACTGGTACATTACTACTTACCCATCTAACCCATAAGTAGGTCTGTCAGGCCCACAAGCTCCTATCGGAGTGCGGTCGTCCCACATTTCAGTTGGTACACTCGTAGTGTCCGTCACACGCCTAGGTGAAGTATTCTGTTGTCAACTCCCTTATATTGTCCCGTGACAATATTCATTCCTTGCTTCCCGATCTTAATCGAGGGAAAGTTCATCCACTGTTGTATCTAATCATCTGTCCTTGGTCTTACTGGTTTGGTTTAGAAGAAGGTTAGAAGGAAGTATTGGTTTGAAAGAAAATCTGGTTTTGAAAAGAAAAGGGTTTGAATAAATCTGGGTTGAAAGAAAATTTCCATGGTTTCACAACATCTTCTTACCTTAACCAAGTCTAGCTTCTTGCTGACTGGTGTACTTACAATTACAGGGGTTAGGCTAACAGGCCCTTCCACTGTTATGACGATCACATTTAACTTTCTAGTACTTTACTAAGTACTTTGTAGTGGTTATAAATTTCCCGAACAGCCCTGTTATAGCAGCACTTGCTGTGGCAAGTGCGCCATACTAACTGGCTATCGGTTTAACACATACCGGTTGTGGTATTGTTTTTACCCATATTGTCATCAGTGGCCTTGTTGGCCCTCACTGATCTTACTGCCTTGACAATAACTCTTCTAGGTGACTTCTCACTGTCTTCACATGACGATCATCAACTAGGGTGTTTCCCATTCTGGGAGACCCCTTTGTCTTAGTATTGTATTCTCTTTGTAGCCCGTTCCACGTATTTGTCGTGGTTACTGAGACTTGTCTCTTGTTTGGGCACTACGTTGTAGTTCCTTTGTCGGTTGGTATACCGTTGGTGTATTATTTAACAAATGTGGTCCCGTAGACACTCATCTCGGGTTTTATTAATCCACTTCTTGCCCGTTGCACGGTTGGTGCGTTGCAAGCTGGTTATCCTCGACTGCTCGGCATGTCGACCCAGGTTGCTGGAAATTCTATTCTTCTATACACAAGATTCTTCATTCTTCGCTATTAAATTCGGTTAACATTGTTCAGATGGAGACCGTCTCCGGGATTCCCAGTTTTCGGAATCTACCGTATGACAGGTTCTCCGTACTCACAGAAGTACTAATTAACATCTAGAGGACTTCCATCTCTCTGGCGTTGTTTCCCCAAGTTATATACAGGGATTGTGGAGGGCGGAAAGGATATTGTAGGTTTCCAGTACACACTGGTAATACCTAACTAGCGTATCTCTCACGCTATCACTCAACCCTTAACCCCAAGTACTAAAATCCTAACTCGGTACTTCCTAAGCTCGGTAATTCAGTCATCAGAGCGATACTTCGCTCTGATACCACTTTTTGTAACACCCCATGCAACAACAAACACCTAATAACATTCTGCAGCGGAAAATATACTACTTCACATCACTTAACTCGTTGGTGTTACACGCCGTTAACCACACACGTGGCTAACAAGGCTATTACATAAACATTGTACCGGTCTGATGGACTAGATTCCCGAGCGACTACACATTATTATCCCTTTCCATTAACAACAAAACATACACATACCTTCCAACTGTACCGAGTATTTACAAACTGATGCCGATGACAATTTCGGTCTTACTATACCTACTGTATATATACAACTTAAATGATTACCCATGTACAACGACTACCCCGTCCTACTCTCGAACGGCTTCCTGCTCCTTGTACCTGAAATAGGAAAAGAAGAGAAAGGGTGGCCCCCAAGGGGCTCAGCACCTTTGCTGGTATGGTAATCCCGCAGCCCACATGCTACCGGGCCACGCACAACTAATTGTCGTCTTAGCATGCGGTTAATTATTTTTAATTCGTGCATGCAACTGTAAACACACAACACATAATCATTTCGCCTCAACGGGCTCAACAAATGGATAATATAACCTTACTTAATAAGTCACTCAAGGTATTCAATATCCCTAGAGTGTTCCTCCTCTAATGGAGCTACTTCCTTAACAGACGACACTTACCCTTAAATCGGGTTATCCTTAAACGCCTCTTTTCTCAAACTGGGATTCATATCCATGATCCACACACTCCACGTTTTACAACATATAACATACACTACATAACAACACTTAACAACACTTTGCACGTTTCCACGTGCACAACATAACACCGCAATAGATATTGTACCACAACAAAGATACATAACATAACGGGAATGGTCCTCTTAGTAACCGACCCAAACATTGTTAATACACTGGTGAGCCTAGAGAATGTTGCCAGTCTCATGATAAGCTCGTTACATAACTCGTTACCGTCTCGTTAAATGGACGGATAACTTAACACAAGGTGTCCCGGATATAGTGATCCAAGCACACCGAACAAACATAACAATAGTATGCCCCTGTGGCCCGACGTGAGTCAGTAATAGCCTTGGTTAAGCTAAAGGGAAGGTTGGGAACCAAATTGGAAAACAACCATAACATACGGAGAGGATCGAACCTGCTATGACAACGACCCCCATACTCACACGCGTGGCCGGAACAGACCGGACTCCTCACTCCCCCGTTAGCACTTGTCAGAAGTTCATCATTGAACTTAGTTAAACAATCACAACATTGGGTTAAGTCTTGTTAGACACACACAAGGGAAGGGAGAGTCATACATTCATACACCAACATCACACACAAACATTACATAACTAACTCACGCATAGCCGTGGTTAGAACGTTCCTTAGGTCGGAAACGTTATCACCGGATACCGTTCTCCTACGTTTACCTAACAGTGGTTAACTAGCCCTTCAAGCGCATTCGAGGTTACCGGTATCGGCACGTACACATACAATAACAATAACGACTGTAAACTCGTTTCATGATTTATCTCATAACGTGGCAAACATACAGAAAAACACATTGGCATACAAGCCGGTGTAATCCGGTAGGACACAGGTTGCAAGAAAACCATACCTGTCACCGGAGTCCACTTTACCACGTCCACTTATGTTCCTCGAGCAATTCTCGAACAACTGACAACATTACATGTACTTTTATTAACATTGGGGTAACATGTTTGTTTAAAGTCTAATGCTTATAACTTTTCCCCGTTAACTTGGTTAAACAACTTTACATTTTTAACATGTTTCACTCTTTCATTTTACTTCAACTTTTCACCCACCAAATTGTGACTATAACTCACCTAACATGTTCTACACAACCTTATAACATCATTATCCATCAATCCCTATCATTAGACATCTTTTAATAACCTAAAACAATGTTTTTAGAGTGGTCCGGGACTTGGTCCTCTTCTTAAGTCCCGGACCATATGCTAACTCAAGTCTCGGCCTTTTAAAATGGGGTGGTCCGGGACCTTATACAAGGCCTAAGTCCCGGACCACATCCTTATGTGAGTCTCGGCCTATTTTACACCCCTGGTCCGGGACTTGAACCATGACCTAGGTCCCGGACCAAAGCTACAGACTTGGTAGAATTGCATTTTTCAAACCTTGTTGCATTATTTCTCCACCTCCATTAATTACCCAAACTTCATACATGAACTTAGGCATATTCTAATACCAAAATATCACTTTGATTCTCCTTACAACATTCTTTTTTTTTGCATAATTTTGGGCCGTCCGACCCACCGTCCGACCCACAGCTGGGTCGGACCGTTCCAGAAACTTTTCCCGTCTGCTAAATACTCATGTCCGACCCATGTCCGACCCAACCATCTGGGTCGGACCATTCCAGAAACATCAACGGGTGACTTAACAGAGGCTGTCCGACCCACCCTGGGTCGGACCACTGGGTCGGACAACATCAGAAGTTGTCCAAAACTTGTCAAACTTTCTCCAAACTTTTCCTCAAGCCTCCTAATGTGTTCTAACATCATTTGGCACCCTTAACCCTTCATATAACATCCATAAAACTCATTTTATAACTCCTTAAACACTTACTCTCTTCTTACCAAAATTCCTAACACTTATATTGTTTTCTCCTTAAGATTTCTAAGTGGTATTTTACCTATAATGACCACTATACCAAGGTGTTTCCTCTACACCTTAACATCATCTCTCAAGCTTCTTTTCTTACTAACTAAACCTCCTTTTCTCCCATCTTACCTAAACATTACTTATTCCTTGGATATCAACATTACCTAAACCTTAAACAACTTCCTAGTTCACCAAAACTTTCTTAAAACACTTAGAACTTCTTGCACATTTTCCAAATTTTGTCATAGCTTCTCTTGCATATACTCACATCCAAACACTTAGGTTTTTACCTTATTCCATTCAAAAACACCTAAAATCCATCACACACATTTTTATACACAAACTTCACACATTTAGCACTACATCACAATATAGTGCATAGCTTAAATTGCTTGGCACTTAGGCCCTTAAATTGCATAAACCTTAAACACTGAATTTCCACAATATATAAGCCTTTGACCTGCAATTACACACACCAAGACATATGTTCCTTTACTAGTCTCCTTGAGAACACCTTACTAAGTCATTCACCATTTGCTCTTTAGGTAGTTTTAGCAAGCATTATAAGCTCATTTCTCCTAAGGCATTATACCACATTGAGATAGCATATTTACCTCTTTTCCACTCAAACTTCTTTCTTGTTTCCTCTTAAACCGGTAAGGCATTTCTTCCCTTGTCAACTACTAAACAATATACCAACATTGAAATGAGTATATAAGCTTTATGCTTCATCTCATTGTAAACCCTAGGTTTACATATATTATCTTAAGGTATTAAAATGATTGTTTTACCTTGGAATGGAAAGAGAGCTTGAATATATATCAAGAGAGGACTCCACCAAGCCCTTGGAAGATTCAAATGAAGCTAAAACAAGCAAGGTAAAGACACCATGGTGAGGTGAATTTTCGGTCATGTACTAAAAGGAGAGGAAACTTGATTTTTCTTTGAGATTCCTTACCTAGAAGCAAAGGAGATCAATAATATGTGGAAAGACAAGCTCAAGCTCCTTCAATGGTGGAACTCCATGGCACCGAAATGGGGCTTTTGAAGTTTTGAGAAGATAGAAATGAAGAGCTTGATGAGAGGAAGAGATTGGTGGTGTTTGTTTTTGATTTGGACAAGTGAGCTAGATTTTACAAGAGGTTAAAGCTTGAGTTTTCATGGTGGTGGTGATATTACCGTGAGAGAACAGCAAGAAGGGAGGAAGAAGAAGTTGGAACCGTGTGAAATGGAGAAGGAATGAGAGAAATGAGATAAGTTTGCTTTTTAGAAGATATTTGTGTTTATAAAGCAAATAGTAACTATATTAGTCATCTTTATTTCTTTAACAAGTTAACAAGTGAGTGGTGAGTCACCACACTTAAGAAACCGGCCCCCTTTATTATAATGAGGGTGTTTTAGTCTTTATTTGTCAATTTAATTACTTATAACATTATATGTTACAAACTAGCTTATAAAAATCACTATTCACAAAAACAAGGCACATAGAAGTGAAATTTTTGATTTCCCATTGATATAGCCACCCAAATGTGATACTATATAGTACACATGTTAATTAAAGAGTAATGATGGACATTTAGCCATTCAAAACTCATTTACAAGACAATTTTTCAAAAACGTGCTTTAAGACTCCTTAAAGCACATTTTGTGTTTTAACTTGTTTTCAAGCTTGGTTTTCTTTGGTAATTGATTTAATATGTTCATTAACATATTTATAAGGTATAGATATGACCTTTAGGTCTTATACAAATTTATCCCAAGCTTAGAGCACATTTTTGCTCTTATTGACTTTAAGGTATTTATTTGTGTTTTGTTTGGTTTCATTGTCTACCAAAGTTTCCTAAGGACTTAATTAGCCTTATTAAATCATACTTGAATATTATTAAGCCTTGGTAGGCTCTTTGGGTCCTAACCAAGTTCGCTCATAGCTTAGAGCATGTTTTTGCTCAAACTGTATCTTAGCGTTTTATTGCATTTACTATGGTTTAAATTGTTCACTGATGTTTCTAAGGCACTTTTTAGCCTTTACATACCATAGTTTAATATTTAAACCACATATCAAGGTTTGGGGTATTTCAGGTTCCGAATACGAATACATGTTTTGAGATTCGGGCCCAAACCGGACCCGGAACCGGAACCGCCTGGAACCTCCTAGAACCGTCGTTGGATTCGGAACCGGGAACCGGAACTGAAAAATCGGAACCGGTGGAACCGGGACCAGAACCGCCACAGAACCGGATGAAGTTACCGTTGGAATCGGGCCAAAACAACATCGTTTTGGGTCTCGGGCACGCACTCCTTCTGAAGAAAATAGTTGTACTCTTTTTCCTTATTAGGGTTTTCCCAATGGGTTTTTACCTAATAAGGTTTTAATGAGACAGTGAATCATATAATAAAATTCTCTTTGTTCCTTATTTTTTGTAAATTCAATAAAAATTCCTAAGTCTTTGTTTGTTACACATTTAAGATTATAAACTTGAAGAATAACCTATCTGGGAGTAAAGTGGATGAAAAGAGCAATATGTGCGCTCAAACGGATCTCAAACCGGAGCTAAAACAAAGCAACAGAAGCCGATCGAATCTTTCCGGAACCGCTCCGGAACCGGCCGGAACCGATCAGAACCGGAACCGGAACCGGCTGTTGGGCAAAATAGTAGTTAAACCATCTTGCTAACTATGGGCAGTGAACCCAATCTTTGTAGTACAACAAGGTCGTATCCACAGAGACTTCGCAACTGTCTAATTAATTATCCAGTTTAGTAAATGTACAAAAAGATAAATAAAAATGCATAAAATATAAATTGGGGTTTAGCCAGAGGCAAGCTTGGTTTTTAGAATTAGTACAGAAATAATAAATACAGTAAAGTAAAGTAAAAGGATGGATGTAAAAAGGTATCCTAGGATAGCGGGGGAATTTCCTAAATTACTTAAACAATTTTATAATCCTGTCTCAAATATTTATTGTCTATTAGAGTTAATAATTGTCAGTTACGAACTCTTATTAATAGCCTTAGTATTTTCCTGCTCAATCCGGAGTGTAAATACCAAGATTAATTCCTTTGTGGTACTTTAACTATCTCAAAATCATATATTGATAGCTACCAAATAAATGCAGTATTTTGTCAGAATAAGCATTTAACAATATTAGTTAAAAGGAATTAAAACAAGTTAAATGAGAGAAACAGGTGATAAATATTAATTACGTAATATTAGAAGTCAAACCCCCATCCTAGGATACAGAAGAAAATTACTCAGACATAAACAGTAATAAAAAGGAAACAGAAATAGCCATTAATTTGGAGACTGCTGGCGGAGACTGGACTGCGATTCGCTTCTGTTCCAGCTCCCTTTTCTTCTGTTCTTCTTATAGTGTCTCTGCTTCGTGGGGAAATGAAGAATAAAAATAAAATGGAGAAGTGGAGGGTACGAGGTGAATGGTGGTGGTCGTGGTGTGGTCTAATACTAACGATAACAAATAACAAATAACACTAACGATTTGGATTCGGAGAAAGGGAATTATTTTATTTGCAGAAGGGGCGTCGGTTTATATAGAGGCAGAGGAGAAGAAGCTCCGTACGATTTTGATTAACTGTTGATTCATTGATTGCGCAGGGGACAGGAAGATGAAGACGCGTGAGGGATAAGAGGCTCATTAATGCAGACAGTGGACGAGTTGTGCGACGAGTTGTGCGAGTTGCAGAGGACGGCGAAGACGATAAGCTCCGGAACATTTATACACGACCGCCAGATAACATGCGGTCCTCTCTGTGCTGTCCGCCAATTAACCAGCGGTTCCATGTGTCTTGTCCGCCTGTTAAGGAGGTGGTCCTCTGTGTGTTGTCCGCCTGTTATTTGGCGGTTCCCTCTGTCTTGACCGCGAGGCGGTCTTTTGTCTCTTGTCCGCCTGTTTAGAGGCGGTACTCTATGCCTCGTCCGCCTCCCTTTGAGGCGGTAGCCTCACTCTTGTGTGCGAGGCGGTTGCATTAGAGTTGACCGCCCAATACGGGGCGGTTGTCTCTCCTACGTCCGCCAGGCGGTCGCCTCAGAGTGGTCCGCCTGTTATGGGGCGGTGCACTCTATGTTGTCCGTGCGTTATATATATATTATACATATATAACAATCTTCAACTGGCTCTACATTCTTCGTTATAAGTCCGTTTTCTGAGCCGTTTGCGTCTATGCGTTCGTCTCTTTATCTACTTTACTCCCAGCTTGGTTTTCCTCATGTTTGAACAATAAATTTGTGAGATAAATAATAAAAATAAACTAGAGGAAAATTAACCGAAGTGGAGAAATGAGCAAGAAAAGTGCTAATATTATATATGAAATACACCTATAAATCATGCTCATTTGGACACTTATCACACCCCCACACTTATCTTTTTGCTTGTCCTCAAGCAAAATCACGTACCCAAGTAGGGAATGCTCAATACTAACAAATATTATTATGAAGGGTAGGATAAACATGATCTTTTTAACTTATTGAGGAGTGTGAAAAATTAACTGCTGGTGGCAAAGGTGTGCTCTGGGTAAAAATAAAACATAGAGTTTCGGGGTATGATCTAAGGTACTCCAATGTTTCTTTTTAGGTGACTCTGAGAATTTTCACCATGGCCAACTTCTCTCAAGAATGGGCATTGAGGAGAAAACAAAAGGAAAAATAGATTTATGCATTTGTTTCACTTTTGCATAAGAGATGAGAAAATATAGGCATCACGCCTTTGTATTTAAGAACACTCAACTCTCTTTTGTTGGTTACCAATGGTGTCTCGAAAGTCCCTTATTATTTTTCTATTTTTTTAACAGAGAAGCACCCCTTAGCAATCCCTAAGAGAGAAGACAGAAAGAAACCCTGAGCAATAAAATCCAACCATTTGCAGATTATTTGGTCACACCGCATATAAAATGCTCCTCAAAAGTAATCGAAATTTTAAAATTTTGTACTATTTATCCTACAATTCATAATAGTATTTATTCTTAAAGAGAACAACCCACATATAAAGGGTCCATAAATTTTGAATTGGACAAACGCATGATAAGGAGAGAGATTAAACATTTAAGCACAAAATGTCACCGAAAAGGGCACACTCCCCCACACTTAAATTGAACAATGTCCTCATTGTTCACCCGAAAAACAAGGGAAGGTTCAGAAGACCTTTTCGGTTAAGTAGACGAAACAGAGATAACACAGATCACAAATAATCATTTAAGCACATAAACGCTCCTCTGCAGTTTTTATTTAAATAAAAGCAAATTTAAAGAAACTGGTACTCCCCTGATTTTATTTTTGCTAGCGTTAATCAGCGTTCCCCCACACTTGAGCTTCAGCCTCAAGTAGCGTAGCTTGGTTGCGGTGTCCACATGGGTTACACCTGCATAAGACACTAGAAGCAACCATACTAAAAACGGGGTTAAAAGTTAGCAAAAATAAAATTCAAAGAGAACCTGAAAATTAAAAGAACATAAAGGCAAAATAAATAAAAGTACACCCGGGTTGCCTCCCAGGAAGCTGCCTTTCTTTAACGTCTTTGGCTAGACGCTTTGTCGTTATCCTGGATCAAAAAAAATGTTACCTCTCATATAAAATAATAAAATTAATACTCCTCAAAATCTGGTGTTTGAGGAGGTACTGCCGGGAACGTAGTTCTAACAGAAGACCCGGTGGAAATGACTTTTCTTCCTCAAATTGGAGGATGTAAAAATCCTCCTCTTGTTGTTGAGGCTTATGGTAAGAACCTTGATAGGGATCTTCAGAGGGAAGTGGCTCCTTGAAATTTACTATAGCACTCTCTTCTGATGGCTCGGAGGGAGGCGGCATCTCCTCCTTCTCAAGGTTGAGGATGTATCCACCCTCATCTTCTGGGTAGAGCACGGAGAAGGAGGGGAAGTAGTAGTTGATTTCAGAGGGAGGGGACTCCATGAAGTCCAAGGAGAAACTCTCTTCTGAGGGGTTGTCTCCATAATCAAGCTGATAGTTGTTTGGTGATGGATTCTCTAATTCGAATAGGGGAGGAGGTGGAGAGTAGCTTATGTCCTCAACAGGTTGTTCTTCCTCGTGAACCACTGCATTCAGTTGTGGAACGGGTTGTTCCATGTGGTCTACCTGATCTAGCGTTCTTTGCCGGATCATTTCAATGGTTGAGGTAAAATTTGCCATCATTTCCCGTAAAATGGCGTTGTCTCTTTCTACTGCAACCATAGGACAATAGGAACTTTCATGGTCTCCTCCACACTCTTGGCAGACACTCCATTGACTGTAGTCCTCTGCGCCATAGGGGTAACCATACCAATTTCCTGCTTGATCGTAGTGATCATCCATCAGAATTAAGTACCTTTGAAAACAAAACAAAAATTTATACACAAAAAGTGACAAATAACGAAAATAAAAGAAAAACTAAACAGATAACAAATCAGATAGTTGGACCGAAGTCCCCGGCAACGGCGCCAAAAACTTGTTGGGCAAAATAGTAGTTAAACCATCTTGCTAACTATGGGCAGTGAACCCAATCTTTGTAGTACAACAAGGTCGTATCCACAGAGACTTCGCAACTGTCTAATTAATTATCCAGTTTAGTAAATGTACAAAAAGATAAATAAAAATGCATAAAATATAAATTGGGGTTTAGCCAGAGGCAAGCTTGGTTTTTAGAATTAGTACAGAAATAATAAATACAGTAAAGTAAAGTAAAAGGATGGATGTAAAAAGGTATCCTAGGATAGCGGGGGAATTTCCTAAATTACTTAAACAATTTTATAATCCTGTCTCAAATATTTATTGTCTATTAGAGTTAATAATTGTCAGTTACGAACTCTTATTAATAGCCTTAGTATTTTCCTGCTCAATCCGGAGTGTAAATACCAAGATTAATTCCTTTGTGGTACTTTAACTATCTCAAAATCATATATTGATAGCTACCAAATAAATGCAGTATTTTGTCAGAATAAGCATTTAACAATATTAGTTAAAAGGAATTAAAACAAGTTAAATGAGAGAAGCAGGTGATAAATATTAATTACGTAATATTAGAAGTCAAACCCCCATCCTAGGATACAGAAGAAAATTACTCAGACATAAACAGTAATAAAAAGGAAACAGAAATAGCCATTAATTTGGAGACTGCTGGCGGAGACTGGACTGCGATTCGCTTCTGTTCCAGCTCCCTTTTCTTCTGTTCTTCTTATAGTGTCTCTGCTTCGTGGGGAAATGAAGAATAAAAATAAAATGGAGAAGTGGAGGGTACGAGGTGAATGGTGGTGGTCGTGGTGTGGTCTAATACTAACGATAACAAATAACAAATAACACTAACGATTTGGATTCGGAGAAAGGGAATTATTTTATTTGCAGAAGGGGCGTCGGTTTATATAGAGGCAGAGGAGAAGAAGCTCCGTACGATTTTGATTAACTGTTGATTCATTGATTGCGCAGGGGACAGGAAGATGAAGACGCGTGAGGGATAAGAGGCTCATTAATGCAGACAGTGGACGAGTTGTGCGACGAGTTGTGCGACGAGTTGTGCGAGTTGCAGAGGACGGCGAAGACGATAAGCTCCGGAACATTTATACACGACCGCCAGATAACATGCGGTCCTCTCTGTGCTGTCCGCCAATTAACCAGCGGTTCCATGTGTCTTGTCCGCCTGTTAAGGAGGCGGTCCTCTGTGTGTTGTCCGCCTGTTATTTGGCGGTTCCCTCTGTCTTGACCGCGAGGCGGTCTTTTGCCTCTTGTCCGCCTGTTTAGAGGCGGTACTCTATGCCTCGTCCGCCTCCCTTTGAGGCGGTAGCCTCACTCTTGTGTGCGAGGCGGTTGCATTAGAGTTGACCGCCCAATACGGGGCGGTTGTCTCTCCTACGTCCGCCAGGCGGTCGCCTCAGAGTGGTCCGCCTGTTATGGGGCGGTGCACTCTATGTTGTCCGTGCGTTATTATATATATTATACATATATATAACAATCTTCAACTGGCTCTACATTCTTCGTTATAAGTCCGTTTTCTGAGCCGTTTGCGTCTATGCGTTCGTCTCTTTATCTACTTTACTCCCAGCTTGGTTTTCCTCATGTTTGAACAATAAATTTGTGAGATAAATAATAAAACATAAACTAGAGGAAAACTAACCGAAGTGGAGAAATGAGCAAGAAAAGTGCTAATATTATATATGAAATACACCTATAAATCATGCTCATTTGGACACTTATCACCGGCCGGAACCGGTTTTTTGACCGAATCCGAAGCGAATCCAGATTTCAGAACCGGAACCAGAACCGGAACCGGAACCGCCCAGACCGGTTCCGAATACGAATACACATTTTCCGGAACCGGACCCGTGGCCACCATTAGTTTCAACTAAGTATATTAACTACCACATTATATAATTAATATAAATGGAGATTAATTCAATTCATTGATTTAACCTAAGTTACTATTTTATTTCCTTTATATATATGTATATATATATATTTAATTTTTACTTCACGTAAAAGTTTATACCCAAAAATATTTATTACAATTCTGTATTAAATGTAAGTTTAGCCTTATTATATTTTTCCCAACCTATAAAGTTCATTAACCAACTATACCTTAATTTTTGGTTACATTAAAAACCATATATTATAAGATAACTTATGAAAAATTCATAAACACAATTTTTAGACCCATTTACTCTTGTCTAAAAATTCCCAAATTTAATATATAGTAACTACGATATTTTAGACATATTATAAAAAATTTATTAAATAAAAATATCTTTTTAAATTATCAAAATAATTCGATAATACTCAGAACTTACAAAAATTATAACTTATGTTTAAAAACTCAAAACCCATATTAATTTACATGAAAATACTATAGTTTATAAGGAATCTATGGTTAAAATTTCAAGTCAAAATACATTAGGGAAGGGCACTAAATAAATTCAACTAGTTAGAGTTTTATTCTGGGATTTATATTACTTAATCATCTACGTTATAATCTCGGCCGTCTGTTTCTCCTAACTACAATCGGACGCCCAGATTTGTCGAGTACATCAGGAAACCCCTTAATTTATAATTTCGTGTTAGGTTTTATAAGTCTTTTTAGACTATATTTATTTTATAAATATGATTGAGGTTCATTGAAACCTTAATTCATGTAAATATTTACTTAATCCTTTATTGCAACATGTTAGCCTTATATAATTAGACCTTAATTATTTTTATTATTATTAGGGATATTTCAACTATGACTTTATATTGACTTTTATGATCCAAATCAATGTTCCATATATTTCTAAAATCTTTTATAATATAATTGGAGTGTCTTGAAATTTTTCCAAGATTTATTGACTTATAAATCTTACTATTAAATTCATAATACCATATAATAATTTAATATTTAATAGTATTATTTAGGGTTCAATAAAGGAAATCCCCTAAATTAATTTAGATTAATTTATGGGGTATTTCAGTCTACCCCCCTTAAAAGAAACTTCGTCTCGAAGTTTAAAACCAACTAATAGCTACTCACACCGCTTCGGGTGTGCTGGCAAGAATTCCAAGACGTCCATCCACTAATAATTTCAAATGTAATTCCATACCAATCCATACCAAATGTAATTTCTCCCACAATGTATTTTCATCCATTTTCATTCCCTAATTCCACTCTAGATTACTCAACATCAAACCAAACCAAGATATTTCATAGATAGAAACCAAGAATCACACCATGTGTAAATCAAGTACGTACATACACTTCTCCATCACTCTACTAATAAAACATACAGGGCATAATCTGGATGAGGTGATGAAGGAAGAGTATGAACTACCCTCCCCCTTAAAAGAGCTAAGGTACGCCCTCGTACCGCTACTAACGAGAACCCATAGAAGGAATGAATACAAGGGAATATCATGTGAATTAATGTGGGTACTTTACTCTCATAGAGTCCCCAGTCTCCCAAGTAGCTTCTTCAACCCCATGATTTAAGTAAGTAGTTCAATTTAGAACAACATCTAGTTATTAGGTTGAGTAAACAACTTAGTAATCTTGTAGCACAAACTAAATTAATGAGTTATACTAGTACTAGGTATATATGTGTATCTACATAATATTGAATGGCATAATACAGGGTAATGTTGATTATTTCAGGTTGGAGGATTTTGTAGTTGCTTAGTTACCATTTAAGCTAAAGGTTGAAGGTGTGTGTATATCTTTGTATTATTGATTAAACATGTATTATTATTAAAATGTTAGTTAATGATGAACTATATAGTTTATAATATAACTAACTATATCTTTAAGAAATAATAATTTTTGTGTAATGAATTACCTCTCAACCTAGGGTTAGATGGGTGTATATCTATATGTTATTTAATAGTATGATAAGTCAAATTTCAGGCTGAAGTTTATCGTGGTTTGTTAGTTACCATTCAAGATAGAGAATAACATACTACTCTTAGGTTAACTATATATTCCTAATTGAATAGGATTATCAAGATGTTAGTTAGTGACAGAATACACTGATTATATTATAACTAACTATTTGTTTAAAAAATGATAATTCATGTAAAATACACTATTAGCAACTATATTATGATACTCCATTTAAAAACTTCTCTTGCTTAGTGTAATTCTCAAGGTAACTATGTATATTGCGTAATAAATTACTCCCCCTTTTTTTATCAAGATTTAGGAAGTTTCAAGGATCACCCAACCTTGACATGGCCAGTGCCAAAGTTGAATTACCTCTCAACCCCATTTTGTGTCCAGTATCCCTTGATCTGGCCAGGACCAAGTTCAACCTTCCACCAGGTTTACCAAATTCATAAAGCGTCAAATACTTACTTACCAAACTATTCAATTATTACTTTCTAGTAGATAACCATGAAAATTCCAAATAACCCTTCCTGAAATCCTAAAAATTTACCTTTGCTCTCAATGAACATAATCCATCAACAATTTTTGATCCTGAAACCTGTGGGTTATGGATCCATCACTAATCCATTATCTTTTAATTCTTTTCCTATGGATTTTGTAACCTTTAGGTTATCTCACGTATTTGATCCTTAATAATATATTACACACTTTTTATTTCCAAGTTATCACCTTAGGCATGATTCTCTATCATCCTTTATTAGAAAATTAGAAAGATTTGTAATACTACACCATGACTAATACAGTAATCATGCTATTTCCAAAGACCTGGTTCCACGTTTATATTTCCTATAAAGTACTCAAACCAAGTGCGGTTTGACTCCATGTCGTGTCAATATCAATGATAGTCATTTTGAGTATCTAAATATTCACAGTACATTTCAACCCAATTATATATATATATATATATATTTTAAGGTCCCACACAACGCCCTATAATTTCCTTTGATTCTATAAAGACAAACCGTCTTAGTAGTAGAGGTGTGAAATTTTATAACGTTCTAAGGACAGTGCATAGATGGAGTGATCAAAATACGTGAAGTAATGTAAAAGCAAGTAAAGTGAAGTATGTGGTAAGGGTAACGTGCCTTTCTGGAATCCTCACTTCCCAATTCTACCCCGATTCCCCAATTTTAAGTGCACCTATATTCTAAGTAATTCACTCGGCTTATTTTCTCGGGTTCAAAGCGTAACTACGCTCTGATACCACTTTCTGTAACACCCCTATTTAACAGAAATGCAGCGGAAAATAAAATACTAAGGCGATTACAGATCATCGGGTTCTAAACACCCGGCACCAAGCCTCACCAATTACAACTTATAAAATTATAAATGCTACGGTCTGAACTCGAGAAAACCAACATATACATAATAATAGCAAAATACATCAATGCTCCACAAATCCTAATCCCCATCCCAATCACTCATACTCTTCGTGGCCACCTGTATAACAATTCGTACCTGCAAGATGAAACCAAGCAGCCCACCCCGAGAGGGGTGAGTCAGTTCCCTGGAATGGAACTGGTACAACTCTCCAAAACAAAAGTTTTAAAACATAACTCTTAAAATAAACAATAACTTGAAGTCAAATGCTTAAAACAAAAACAGAAGAACAAGGCACATCCAAATCACCAAGTCAAAGGGTAACAAGTCAAGGATAGAGATAAATAATAGGAAGGTAAAGTTAGTCAATAAAAAAGAAGCCCCACCATAAGCTAGTGAACATCCATTGCTTGTGTTAGATTCAGTTCCAATTCGGAGTAGAAAGACCCAAGTATTCACAAGGACTAGGAATGGAAGAAGAGATCCAAGACCCATAACTCAAGAGTGGAATAAAACCAATTGGGAGAGATGGCCCCCACCGCCAGTCAGTTGTCACAAGGACGAGGTAAACAGACCTCCGCTGTCAGTTGCCCATATGGACGAGGTATAGCAGACCTCCGCTGCCACCGACCCGTTCTCAGTCATCGGTGAAAAGTGTGTGCACCACTTAATAGAAAGAATCCATACTCAATACCAAGATTGACATTTTCCCATATCCCCACTAGATTATTAACTGCACAAGTGCAATACCAAAACACTCAGTCGTACAGAGTGCAGAGGCGTAAACCCTCAGCAGTTAATATCTAATGAGACAACCAGATAGGAGGAACCAATAATCATGAAAGTTGTACATTTAAGGCTCAGTTAGTCACACAAGCAGTTTCCTTTTGAAATCCATTCAAGATCAGTTGGTGTTTTCCAAAACATTCCATAAAGTTCGTTAGCAAAAGTACCTGAGTACGAGAAATTGTACCTGGTTAATGTTGCAGCTTTATATAAACTCCTAGCCATGTATACCAAACCATCCAAATCCAGCCATGTGCATCACATTACTCAAATCCTAGATTAAGAAAGTAGATGCAAATTCGTTAACTCCTAACTTCCCTTAGTTAAAAGCATATTACTATTTTATTTGTCTCTCTCGACCGATTTCATCTGCTAAGGATTTGCTGGTTATTGGTAACGAAATTCTCCTAGAAGTATTCTAATTTCGGTGCATTAGTTTCAATGGTCATATTATCATTAACCGACAACTTGATTGTTACAAGCCCACCAATGTACTAATCACCACAATAGAAATGTTATTCCATATATAAAATATCTTATAGTTGATACTAACCCAAAACTCGACATATAATACCGATAACACTATATCCATACGAAATACAATAATTTTATTCTAGCTAATCTTTACCAAGGTATTAGTATTATTTCACCCTTCATTTTAAACTCCTATCTCCTCAAATTTTCGAGTGTGATAATAACTTGTTTTTTTTATTATCTTATTTGTCATTTTATTATCATGTTTTTCAAACTATATTATTAAATTAAATTTTATATATATTTATATATAGATATTATTATCACTTTACTCATTGTTCTCCTTCACATTCTAACTTTTATCATATCAATTTTTTTAATTCAACATACTACCAAATCATTTGTTAATCAATCAGTCACTTTCAAGTTACTAACTTAACTACTAAGTTCTTTATTCTCATATTACAAGTTTATTCGTTTCATCCTATTTGCTTAACCTTAGATATA
This sequence comes from Limonium bicolor, assembly GCA_023374045.1. Taxonomy (NCBI): domain Eukaryota; kingdom Viridiplantae; phylum Streptophyta; class Magnoliopsida; order Caryophyllales; family Plumbaginaceae; genus Limonium; species Limonium bicolor. The sequence continues at coordinate 438,313,573 of CM041776.1, forward strand.
TATATATATATATATATATATATATATATATATATATATATATTTATATATTATATATATTTTAAATCCTAAAATTATCACCCTTCTTCACTAGTTAATAATTAATTACCTACCCTTATCCATATTCCTTTTTCATTTAAAAATCTAATTCACCCTTGAACCTAGGGATTCATCTCCCATTATTAACTTACAAAAGTTTACTAAGTAATTTAGCAATCTAATTTATTAATCAACTTAACCACCTAATCTTCGACTCCCATATTACTATTCTTTTACACAATTCCTTTTATTTCCTTAATCTCAAATATATAAATATGTATTTTACATTTTAACACCCCTAATTATTTAACTACTTCATAATAAATCATTAAGTACTTCTATAACCTGTCCCACCAACCACAATGTTTTTCCCAGAACATTAGTTTTCTAACAAACTTAACCACATAAATAGTTTAAATCCCAAATTACTAATCCTTTTAAACACTTAGTATTTTTTTATTACTCCTTTAAACAAATATCCCATTTTTACTTATTACTTAATAATTTGCTAATCTAACCAACCACTTATTTACTATTTTAGATCACTAGATTTATTGACTTAATTCATTACTTATTAATCCCTTAATTTTCTTAGCGGTAGATATATACATATATATATATATATTCAAAATCCTAAGTTATTTCTTGTAAGACGACTTTATCATTATTATTATTATTATTATTATTATTTTATTTCCACCTAAATTAAATCTCAACTCCATTTGGTGACAAGTACAAAAATTTGCCAAAATTCCTTATTAACACCAATTATTGCCGTGACGGCTAGCACCATAAAGCTATTAATTTAGTACTTGAAAATCTAATTCTTTTATTTTATTAAGCTAAGTGTATTCATATGTATTTTGAATTCTAAGTTCACTAAACATTTGAACCAGTTACTAATTTTTTTTTAACACTCCCCTTGCTATCCAACCACCCATTCTGAACTTGTGTATTTATAATTTATATTTTATGACTTGTACTTAACCACCTATTAAGCTAACTAATTAATTATTCAACATTATCCCTCAACTTTATCGTTTACTTAATAACAAATTAATCTGCCACATTAATACCAATACTCTCTAAATCCTTTATATTGCTAAAATTGACAGATGAAAAAGATAAAGTAGAGTATATTACCGATTTGAGAAGGAAATGCTTCCAACCCATTTCTTCAAACTGGTTTACGAGATGCAGGTGCCCAGTTTTTTTGTCACTTCAATAGCACAAAGGCAAGAAGATAGTGAAGGGATCACTTCAGCATGTACGTTCTCTCGCTCGTTAGTTTGGGTATTTTATCAGTATTGTGAATGAAATATTTTCAGCCCTCGATCAAACTCTGGTGTGCAGGTGCAAGTAGTTTAAGTGATTTATTTCGGTTATAGAGATGAAATTGCTTCAAAATTCCAGCCATTCTTAGCGTGAAGAGAGTGAAGTTCCAATGATTTACTTCTGTGCCGAACGTTGAACAAGAAAAGAATGAACAGAGGTGCAGACATGTACCTCCCTGTTCACTGGTTACACAATCACGGTGAAAGAGTGTGGAGATTATCTGGGCTGCAAAATTACCATAAAGAAGGATGAAGCTGGCGTAGAGGCCAGAGGAGAACGGAGGTGATCTGTTTGCTGATTTCGGAAGAAGTTGAAGAGAAGGGAGGCGTAGATACAAGAATAACGTGAGCAGGATGAACTAGTGCAGAGCATATATGTTTCCTGTGGACACATGAAAGTTCCTTATATGTCGATTGTGGTTTGACAACAAGGGGAGGCACAAGATGTTGAGAGTGAAGGAAAGTTATAGAGAAGCAGAATTCAGAAAGACATTGTTGTAACGGTGAGAGAAATGAAAATGAAAGTGCTGGTGGGTATGTTGTAATGTGAGTGAAAAAGAAATATGAAGAGATGTGCAGAACTGCAAAATTACCGTGAGTGAAGGGAGCTAGACGCCAGCATGTAAATTCCAATTGTAATCTTGAATAAAGGGGAATTGAAGAGATTAATAATAAAAAAAAAAGAAGAAAGAAGGAAAATTGAAGAGACCCTTTTATTTCAAGATATATTGCTCTCATATTAAATTAGTTTGTTCGATAACCTCTCAAGCTTCCTCATTTAAATTTGTGGTATTACTTCGTGTAACGATGGGTATTACATGTTACATAAAATCTCTTTTTTTTTTTAATTTACTCTTCCGAGGCGAGATCTTAATACAAGACAATACCAAGACTGATTGAAGCAATAAAGATATATATATATATATAGATATATAGATATATATATTATATATTATATATATATATGTATTAGGATTTATTCAAAACATTCTTTGTGTAGTTTTATTGTATTTAATTATCTCTATTAACTTTTACGCATATCCACATCCAATATATGGTTTATAAAATAAAGTATTTCCCTTAGTTTCAACTAAGTATATTAACTACCACATTATATAATTAATATAAATGGAGATTAATTCAATTCATTGATTTAACCTAAGTTACTATTTTATTTCCTTTATATATGTATATATATATATATATATATATTTAATTTTTACTTCACGTAAAAGTTTATACCCAAAAATATTTATTACAATTCTGTATTAAATGTTAGTTTAGCCTTATTATATTTTTCCAACCTATAAAGTTCATTAACCAACTATACCTTAATTTTTGGTTACATTAAAAACCATATTATAAGATAACTTATGAAAAATTCATAAACACAATTTTTAGACCCATTTACTCTTGTCTAAAAATTCCCAAATTTAATATATAGTAACTACGATATTTAGACATATTATAAAAATTTTATTTCATAAAAATATCTTTTTAAATTATCAAAATAATTCGATAATACTCAGAACTCACAAAAATTATAACTTATGTTTAAAAACTCAAAACCCATATTAATTTACATGAAAATATACTATAGTTTATAAGGAATCTATGGTTAAAATTTCAAGTCAAAATACATTAGGGAAGGGCACTAAATAAATTCAACTAGTTAGAATTTTATTCTGGGATTTATATTACTTAATCATCTACGTTATAATCTCGGCTGTCCGTTTCTCCTAACTACAATCGGACGCCCAGATTTTGTCGAGTACATCAGGAAACCCCTTAATTTATAATTTCGTGTTAGGTTTTATAAGTCTTTTTAGACTATATTTATTTTATAAATATGATTGAGGTTCATTGAAACCTTAATTCATGTAAATATTTACTTAATCCTTTATTGCAACATGTTAGCCTTATATAATTAGACCTTAATTATTTTTATTATTATTAGGGATATTTCAACTATGACTTTATATTGACTTTTATGATCCAAATCAATGTTCCATATATTTCTAAAATCTTTTATAATATAATTGGAGTGTCTTGAAATTTTTCCAAGATTTATTGACTTATAAATCTTACTATTAAATTCATAATACCATATAATAATTTAATATTTAATAGTATTATTTAGGGTTCAATAAAGGAAATCCCCTAAATTAATTTAGATTAATTTATGGGGTATTTCAAAGGGGGTTTTACTGAATTGTAAATAAAGCTAATAAAATGCAGATAAATAAAATAACAGATAATTTAAAACGATGGATGATATGATTGAGTGGGACTCCGGGTTCCGGTTATTGCAGTTTGGTTAATTATGTTATTTCTCCTGGTTTATAGATTGGCAAAAATAATAACTCTAACGAATTTGTTTACCAGAACATGCTATGACTTGATTTTAGACCAGCAAAACACATGTAAACAAAATAAGTTAAGAGATAATATTTATGCAGATGAAGTATTAACTTGTCCGATGAAAACAAGTTTTCCACAAATTTACGAATTAATCGAACCTATCTATTTTTCACTGGATCGGGTCAAAATAGATTTAGAACGATAATGCAATTAAACGATCAGAATTATTGCAGGGGAGCACATTAATTGTAACAATCTATTTGTTAGTTAAAACCAGTAAAAATATAAATCCAATAAAGGTAAACGTTTAAAACCAATATCGAATATTATGTAATAACCAAAAACGCAATAAGAAATAAATAACATGTAACAATTATAAAGAGTATAGTTTAATAAACCCTTATAATTGTTCCAAACCGGTCCGGTTCAAGGTTTTGTTTTACCCTGAACCGGTTTTCTCTTTTTATTTCTCTCGAACTGGTTCACCTTCGTCGTTTTACAATTTGTTAATTCTCGCTCTGCTTTCTTCACCGACATACTATTCTCGTTCTCGCCTCGATTATTCCTCTGCCTTTCTCACCGCCGGTAGTGATAATGAATCGTGAAACACCGATGTATGGAGATGTCCGTCGTGGTGACGAAATCGGTCGTGGTGTTTGAATGGTCGTGGAGGCGATGACGTGTTGATGCGGCGGTGAACGTCGGAGTGAGACGAGGCGATGGTTGTGTGTCGAGGCGGTGAAGATGGGCGATGGGTCGAAGCGTGTGAAGTGATGCAGTGATGACGACGGACCCGTGTCGACGGCGTGGATGTTCACCGAAGAAGACAATCGTCTGGTTGATGAAATCGGGTATCGATGAAGAAGACGACGTCGGTGTGGAGATGCGAAGGTCGAGAATGATGGTGCTGTCAGTTTGGAGATGAAACAGAGGTTGTGCAGTGGCGGTTAAGGCGTGGCGAATGACGGAGATGGTGATTCGAAGGCGTTGGTGTTGGTGATGGTTGAAGATAATGAATGGCGATGCGTGAGTGGTGACCGTGAGTGACGATGAAGCGCGGGTGTGGTCTTCTGATGATCCCGACGAAGATTTGTGGCGTAGCGGTGGTGATGGAATGAAGTGGCGTGGGTGTTGTTCGTGGGGATGGTGAGGCGAAGACGGTTGAAGATGACGGAGATGGTGATAGTCTGGTGAAGCGCGGTGAATGATGGATGGGGTGAGTGAAAGACGTGTGGTGTCGATGGAGTATGAGGGTGTCGGGAGTCGATATAGATGGATGGGATGCGACAGTGGTGATAGGATGATGATGAATATCGCGTGGCGATGATGGCGGTGATGAGGCGAAGCGAATATGGATGTCGGTGTTTAGAGGGGATGATGGTGTTGGTCTGTGCGGGCGTCCCCGGTGACAGTGAGAGCGTGAGTGAGGTGGTGGCGATAGGTCGGAGATGAATGAAGGCGGGTGAGGCGAGGTGAGGATGGTGAGTGTGGGGCGTAGTCGATGGAATCCGGTGACGGAGTGAGATTATCGTGTGATCGGAGATGGAGCCGATTATATGTGCTCTAGGTCCCGTTGAATGAATAAATTGAGTGCGATCGATTGGGTACAGGGAACAGTAGCTTTTGTTTTGTTTATTATTTTTTTGTCTGTAACGTGTGTGTCTGTAGTCCATGTTACTCGATTAATAGGGCTGCGAAATCTCAGCCCAGTCTTCCAATGCTTTGCGGCCAGTAAGTAAATATCAGCCCAGTCTTCCAATTCTAGAGTCTGCACCAGTAAGTAAATATCAGCCCATGTAAATATTTACCTGCATGTAACATATATATATATATACATACTATATATATATATGTAGTATATATAATATGTGAGACATTTTCCTATATAAATAGAATAAAATATATGAGTTGACATTAAAACATAAATCTAAGAAAAGCATATGATAAATGTAAAATATGACAAACATTGTTATAAAAATAGGAAGAATTAAAGTCCTGGGAATAGATATATTTTACACTTATCAACAGTTCACAACAAGAGCCACATCCTCTTGATAAACTGATCTATACCGTCGCATTTGTTTTACTATTTTTCCTAACACAGCAGACTAAGGTCGTTAGTCCAACCTTGAGTATGTCAACTCGGGATCCAGTGTTAGATACAAGAGCGGCGTTTAAAAGAGGCCAATGCTCCGTATATAAGTCTCAGATATATATATATATCTTATTATCCTAATGCTACAACGTTTTACTTACGTTCCTTATATTACACATATAAGATAGCATCATTGCCGCTAGTTCATTTTATAATATGTTCATATATACGAACTGTACTGTTATCGTTCAACAGTAATAATAATAAGCAGCATTAATATACAACTCAAGCATATTAATTCACATAAGCAGACATTCAATCTTAACACAGATTTTCACACAATGTCTGAACTGAGGAAATCCTCAGAGACAATCAAGCCACATAAATAACATACCGTTCACCCTGGATGTATAACCGTGGAGTATGAATCAGCTAAAATCTCTGGAGATCCTCGAGACGCCTCTAACAATCTATTAATATGCATCACACTATGCATCAGCATCTCATATTAACAATACACTACGGCACCCGGTACCGTTATTAATCTACCCCGGTTTATCCCCGCTGTTAACTAATAACGTTTGTCGGTTTTTGGTTTAACTCGGGATTTAGGAAAAACGCTATATCACATGCGTGGTTACGTCGAGTATATTAATATTCTTAACTTTAAACGTTTATTATCGCATGTAGTTTAATATACCTTGTATATAATATAGTTTATTACTATATTGCATGTATAATCTTAATCATATATTATACATCTCACCTTAGTATTTATTTCCTAAGGTTAGTTTTTCCAAGTGTAATGTTGTATAATTCATATGTACAAATACTTTGAATTATATAAATCCTTATTATTTCATGTACACTCCTAACATTAGAATTTCTATATCTAATGTTTGTAATTCTTTTTCCACTTTATCATATATCATTTTAATTATGGTAATATATGGTTATTGAACCATATTATATTTTCCACTCCATAACATACATTTATTTATATACATGTATTATGGGACTATTTATTAGATGGTAAATCTTTATAATATATATTTTTTCTTTTAATGAATACCTCTTATATTATAAATGTTATAACTCTTATAACATTAAAAACCATATTATAAATTTCACTTAAAAATGTTAATATTTCCGAACAGCACCTATGTTCTTAAATATTTACAAAATCCCCACATAATTTACATATTGTTATATCATAGTTATATAACATATATTATGACATTTATGTCATCAAAACAATTATAACCTATAGTTATATATTGTTTTAAAATACCAAACAGCCCATAAAACTTTCGGTTTTTATTTTCCCCACCTTACTTCCATAAATTACAAATCAACCCCAAATTATATTTCCTTGTTACACTTATAATATATTCCTTATATTATAATCCTTAATATAATTATAACCTATGGTTATATTTCCTCAAAATAACCGAACAGACCCCATGGTCTATTTAAATTTAATTTCCACCACTTAACTTCCTATATTCACCAATTTACCCCATTTTATAACATATAGTTTATAATCTCATTAAAACTATATATTATAAATATATCTTCATAAAACCTTATATATAATTCCAAAAATTACCAAACTATACCAAAAGGTTATAAATATCATTATTAACCTTATACTTCCTCTAAATCTCGGTTTTACCACATTTGTTACCCATTTGTAACAATGTTATGAAATATCATATATTATACTTATATAATCTTTATAAACTCCAAATTTAACCAAATCAACTTCTAAAAATTCCTAATAACCCAAGGTTTGTACTAAACTCCATTTAGTACCCCTACTTTTCGGAAATCACAACACCCCAAGACTTATAAATCTTTTACAATTTAATAACTATCTTAATATAAGGTAGTATTTTAATTCCTTAAATTCTCCAAACTTGGTCAAAGTCTCCTATATAGTCAACTTTGACTTCTAATACCAAATTGGACCCAAACCTTTCGGTAATTACAAAACATAACCTATAGTTTTCTATTTTCACAATTTTGTCAAAAAGCTTTATAAAATGTTATAATTTTTATTAAATTCATTTAAAAACCCTAAGTTCCTCTAAATTAATCCCACGGCTTAATATTTTGATAGTAATTACCGTTTGACCCCAATTTAATTATATAAGCATAAACTTAACTAAATAAGCTTTAAACTTAAATTAAAATGGCCTAATGACATGGTCTTATTACAACTTTGCTTTATAGCATAAAATTACACATAAATGTCTCAAACAATACAATAAACTCACGGCCTCACCATGGTTTATTTATTTTTCCACATAATGTCATAATCTGACCATTATGTTAATTAAATCACTTAAATGACTAGCTTAATTTATCTTAGTCATTTTTTTCCATTCTTAGGTTATAAATAACCCTTATATTCATCTCCACTCTCGGCACATATATATATATATATATGCTAAGAAATCATAAAAATCATAAGTTTAAGGTGTTTATACCTTGATTAATCCTTGTATGAACTCGGCAGCTTGAAGGAAAATTCACCACATCATTTAGACATGTTTAATAGACCAAAACAAGATATGGTTATACTCCAAGCTTGAGCTTAACCATAAAGAACAATTAATGTAAGATTTAAGGCAAAAATCACCTTAAAAATGCTAGGAAGTTTCCAAGAGAATTCGGCCTGAATTAAACACACCACAAGGTGTTACATTCACCATATAAACATAGGAAACAACTAGACAACAACAAGCTGCTGTGGTAATAGGTTTTACCTTGGCAAAATGCCTTAAGAAAGAGTATTTCCTTTGGATTTCGGCCACCCTTGCTCCAAATGGTTAACCAACTGATTGAACATGTAAATATGAAGATTATGAGTGTATAAACTCACAAAAATCAGAAGGAAGAAACCGGATGGAGAGTAGAGAAGCTTAAGGTATGTTTTTACCTTAAAATACAAATTTGGGAAACCATGGTCCCTATACATGCTTCAACCGAGATTGTTCTTTTTTCTAACCTTAGAACACTGAGAATGAACCATAGGAAGTGATAGATGATGAGCTCCAAGTGTAGGTAATGAAGAGATGAAGAAAAAGAGCTAAAATATGCCTTAAATCATTACCTTAGGAGCTTAATAGATTGAATTGCCTTCCTAACTCAAGAACACAGCTTGGGAGAGTTTAGAAACTCAGAGGGCTCGGCTGGATGGGGCAAGAGGCAAAGGAAAAGCAAGGTAAGAGCTTAAATGATTGAAAATGTTACTTTTGCTATAGTAAAATGGTGAATCACCACTTATTTAGATATTTAGCACTTAATGCTGTGTGTGCTGTCCTCCCTCCTGATTGCCTGCCGACAGCCATTAGCTTAGGATAGTCAATTCGTTGACCATTGGTCAAACTTGGTCAATGTGCTTAGAAAATGCACTATTTGGGTACTATTCACAAATAAATGTCATTTTTGGATTTTTATTTTCAAACTTGGATTTAGACTTTAAAATATAGTCTATCATGTCAAATTAATGATTTAAATGATATACTCCAGTCTTTAAAATGACAAAAAGTCATTATCTTAGAGCTCATACACAAAAACGTGCTTTAAGGTGATTTCAGTGCACATTTTGTGTCACAGGGTGTTTCTGAGCTTAGTTTTCTTTGCGAATAGTTTTGTTGTGTTCCTTTCTTCATTAAAATACTTAGAAATCCACTTTGGATCCTTTTTGAGATCATACAATCTTTATGGTGCTTTAAAGCTCATTTTTGGCTTTACCGATCTTAAGACATGTTTTGCCTTGTTGAGATCTTTTAGATTGTTCCCCAATAGTGTTAAGATGTTTAATAACCATCTTAGATCATTAGTATATCATTTAATTGAGTTTTTAAGGTTAGGGGTATTTCATTGGTAGTTATTTATTTGTGTATGTATTGTAGGTGTAGTAAGATTGAAACTGTTATCTGCATTAGTTTGTAAATACTCGGTACTGTTGGAATGTAAATGTATAATGGTTATTGGATGGAAAGTGATTGTAATGTGTAGTTGTTCGGGAATATGGTCTATTAGACCGATACAATGTATATGTATTAGCCTTGTTAGCCACGTGGGTGGTTAACGGCGTCTAACACCAGTGAGTTAAGTAATGTGATGAGTTATGTTTTCCGCTGCAATTTGTTGTTAAGTGTGTTGTTGTTAGTTGGGGTGTTACATTGATTGTTTGGATTTTCAAGAGCAAGACCAGAACACTGGCCAGATGAGTCATATCACTGGCTAGCCTGAATATGTTCATATTTGCTACAGGATTTTTCCTCTATTTCTCAGATCAAAAGTGACCTGTCCAGATCTAACCCAGCTATATGCAATACCAGAAGAAAGAAAACGCTATCTGGTGAGATCCATCAATACGCCACCGGTCTCAATGTGACAATCAGGAATGACGAGGTTCGCCAAACCCTCAGTCCGATTTCAAACCCCTCTCTGGGATCAGTGCCGATTCGAGGTTGGGCATGCCAGCTGCGAGCAAACATGCGAGACACAAGGAGAGGGAAATGCAAGACTAGAGAGGAGACCGGTCTATTTTATTAACTTATTGTTGTCTTTTAAAAACTTTATCACTTGTTGACAACAATTTCGACAACTGTAATATAAAATGATGCAAAATTACTCATATGTAGAGAAAGTTACTTTTAAAATAAGTGTTTAAATAAGGCATGTTGGCATGTGAGTGTTGGGATATGTGATTTCTCTAGTAGTGTTACTTTGACTAACAAAAACTTTAATTAAAGAACATTTGTCTTTTATCAGTAGTTAATAATCAAATGTGTAGTAGTGAAGGTTGAATAGTAGGCATCGCATATTGCAATTTCTACTAGCAGGGGCAGCTAAAAGAAAAATTAAAATTAATTTAAAAGAGGAAAAAATTTGTACAATTAATTAATTAACTATTAATTGAATTTAAGAGTATTAATTTTTCTAAATGTCAACTAAATAAATAAAGCTCGGTGAAATTATTTATAGTCTACTACTTTCTATTTTTTAAACAAAGGAAAAAAATATAGATCTATTGTTGTTCCTTTTTTCCACATAGTCTAGTCTTTTCAACTACTCTATTCTATTAAGTATTAATAGAAATTTTTGCATATCCCATCGGTTTACCGATTATAAAACTTTCTCAACTCTTCTACAATTTTACTCAAGTCCAATCCTTTTGAACAATCTGTTACTCTACATTCTTTTCAAGTTTTTCAAGATAGACTACCGATTTTATGAGATTTAAAGACTGAAAAGTGCATTACAGTAAAATATATTGTGACATTGCTAGAAAAATGACTATTTTAAAAGGATTATTCGATAATAGTATACTTCTTCTAGTTTTTCTGTTTTTCGTTTTTTTAACATTTTATTGCATTCCATAATTTAATATATATTTTTATTATGACACGGTGTAAAGTTGCCTTGAATTCTTATTTACATTTATGAAGGAAAATTAAAAGGTATACATTTATAGTGGGGAATTAAATGGTCAATATTTATGGTGGAGACTTTAATGTTGACATTTATGGTGGAGACTTTAATGCTGGAGAGTTTGACAGTGGAAGTTATACTTGAACTTATGGAAGTTATGTTATTCCATTTACCGGCGCTGATAGTCAAACATTATATGTGCATTTAATGTGCATTTAATGGTCAATTAATGTGGTCAGTTTTATGTGGTTTATTTCCATAAGGCATGACTGTTCTAGAAGACTCCAAGGACCATCCACCACTATAAATAGAGGCTCATTCTTAGCACTTCTCATCCATCGATCAATCCATCCAAGCATCAAGAAATCTTCTCCTTTTTCTAAGAGTTTGAGAGTTTTGTGTGAGAGAAAATATAAGAGAGTTTTGTATATCACTTTTCTAAGTAATTTGAGAGGTTTTGTGAGAGTTATCTCCTCTGTGAGATTTAAGCACCTCATCTCTCTTTTGTTTCTTGTAATTCTCTTTCACATATAGTGAATATTGTTCCTCACCGCCTGTGGAGTAGGCATAGCCGAACCACGTTAAATATCGTGTCTCACTTCTCACTTTACTTTATTATTGTAATCATAATTATATATCTACCAACTCGTTATTCCGCATCCTACAACCTCCCTAACACACGGCTAAATTAAATTTTTATACTTTATACATAGGGCCCTGTTTAAATATTGGGCACAGGGCCCCTCGAATTACTGAGCCGCCCCTGTCTACTAGGTGTGTAATGTTATGCTGCTCCTCCGTGATATGCCTATGGCCATGTTTTCTACTAATGATTGTTGCATGAGGTTAGTTAAAGGGAGTAGGGAATTGAGATTTGAAGTAGTATCCTACCACCTGCAGACGTGTATATCGTGAGTGGTTAGAACTGGTGTAATTAAAATAAAAGAAAAGAAATCAAAACTCAAAATAAACGCCGGGCTGCAAACAAATCCCGGTCGTAGTAGTATAGTAAAGTGTAAGCGACCGGATATCGAACCGTGGGACTAATGTGAATTATATAGTACCTAAGCATGTCACAAAAAGGGGGGATTAATTGACTTATATTTATAAATAAAAAGGAAAGATAAAATAAACTAAGTTAACAGATAAACTAAATGGGACTCTAGTTTAGGTTAATATAATATCTGCTCTTTCATGCTAGGTCTGCTGGTTTAATTATAATTGTTTGGCATAATTCCTTTAATTATCTTAAGGTCCGATGAAAACTCATAAGAACTCGTTTTACCAGAAAATGCAAGGTCCGATGAAAACTCGAGCAAGTACTAGTAAACGGCATTGTAAAAGGAATTATATTCTTGCAACTGAGTATTGACTTATCCGATGAAAATAAGTTTCCTACAGTTTACGGCTAATTGCATAATTAATACGGATACATAATAATCATTCCCAGAGTATACGTAAACTAGCCTATCATATTAAATAGTGATCCGCTATTTGAATACGTGAGACTAGAGGTGAGACTAGTGAAATGAAAAGAAAACAAATGGAGAGGACGGGAGAATAGAGATGGAATGAACGAGTGAATGGTGGTGTAGTGGATCGAAGATGGATAGATTGGATGAATTGGAACTCCGGAAGGAACCACGGAAGGAACCTCCCAAAGAACACTGGAGAAGATGAATGGAGTGTGGTTTTTATAGAGGAAGGAAAAGGAAGAAGAGGGAACACCGCGTGAGTGATTTAAGGCAGGCGCCTGATATGTTAAATGGAGTAGACGGATATGTTGCAGGCGCGCCGAAAGGAAGAAGCAAGTTGGAGAAGACAGCCGGCGAAGAAGAAAACCAGTTGCGTTAATTTCCAGATCTGCACGCGTCCGTGTACATGTCCGCCTTTAGTTATGCGGTCACAGTGGCGGTTTCTCTCTTGTCCGCCTGTTGTCCGCCTTAGTTCATGCGGACACCTCTATCTCTTGTCCGCCTTATATTATGCGGACACAGGGCGGTCACCACAGTCTTGTCCGCCTGAAGTATTGCGGACGCGGGGCGGTTGTCACTTGTAGTTGTCCGCCTTGTTTTACGAGGACGCGGGGGCGGACTCTCCTCTCTTGTCCGCCTAAAGTCACGCGGACGCGGGGGCGGACACAGTCTTGTCCGCCTAATACCACGCGGACACAGGGGCGGTTCCCCATTTCTTTTCCTGTTTGCCTTGTTTTATGTGGACACAGGGGCGGACACGCCCTACTTGCGTGCATCCCGCATGACTGTTTTTAATCCCTTATAATATGTGTGTTTATTTGGCATTTTTCCTACATTTTAACACATATAATACATCAGTTAATATAACAACATAATTATAGGAAAAAACCCAAGATAAGTGAGAAACATTACTAAAAATGCTGCAAATTATAAGGTGATTAAACCTTAATAAGTCTATATGTTTTGCACTTATCAAACTTCCTCACACTTGGCTTTTGCTTGTCCTCAAGCAAAATAAGGAATATAATTATCTCTAAGCCATAATATAAAACAAGATTAAATAAGTGTAGAAAGGGAATTAGACCAAGTGACAGTTGAAAGAATAATTCTGCTCTGAGAAGTAGGTTTTTGCAAACAGTGAAGAAGAACAATTTAATAAAAGCATAGAAAAACTAGACTGCAGAAAACAAGTTAGATTAACGTGGTATTTTCAACCAATTTCAATTCTCTAAACCGGGATGACATGGGGTGTGAAGTAATGCCTTATTGCGCAATACCTTTCAACACCACGTACTCATGTTTATAAATATAAATTGCAATTTATTATTTCCATCTCTTTTTTTTTAATGCGAAGATTGTATATACAAAACACACACATTTTTTTTAATTGCATTATTTTTCTGTACCCCAGACTTTTCTCTCTATCCTTGTAGCGGTGTTGGGTCTTCTATCCCAGATCACGAGACCTTAGGTAGATAGGTGTTAAAGCACCCCGAAGAACTTAATAGCCGGATAGACGAGGCCTGTTTTTGGTTTAGAAAAATTCATAAACAGCGGAGTACCTTGTCTTTATCCTTTTCTTCCTTAACTTTCCGCATATTTCCATAATCCCAAGATAAACTAAATTGGTTTTTACAATTAGCAGATCTATCATATTTTGAGCGAAACTAGAGTATTTTGATGGAAAATAATTTTATACAAACTCCTTTAAATAAAACCATCTTTCAGTTGTCACTTGACATAATTTCAGACACTTCTACAATTATTTTATCTCATTTTTCCTTTCATTTTTTTATACTGGGCAATTAGAGTAGCAAAAAGCGAGTGTGGCATTATCGAACAACTGTCATATTTTCAGGGAAAGGTCTCTACTTCCTCACACTTAAGAGGAGCAATGTCCTCATTGTTCAGAATTAAAATCAAGAAATGGACCTTTTCAAAATATGACAGACTCATAAAGGATTAATTTAATAGAGTAGGAATAAAATCAGATAGGTTGAACATTAATATAATAAAGATAGAACGGAGACTCCCCTTATATCATAGATTGAGGAAGGTGCCCTTCCTCACACTTAAAGCTTTGGTAGGGGTGAGACGTTCCTCACACTTAAATTTGCGCAAGTGTTCAACCGAAGATATCGAAATTTCCAAAGCAACTGAGGTTGCTTTCCATATGCGAGTTCAGCTATATATTTGAATATAGAATTTATTCTGAAAAAGAAAAACAGTATAGCCAGCAGAACTCAAATTGCACCAAAAATAATAAGAGGAAAAACATAAATAATAAAGCATAAATGATAAAGCATTGCATAAAATAAAAGCATAGAGTAAACAGAACTGTTACCTTCCTGAATATAACAAAAGTTAGACAAGGTTCAAACAGTAAGAGTCTACAAAAAGTTAGTAAACAATAGAGAAATATAAATTAAAATAAAGATAACAATAAAATAAAAATCACTGCGGTAGTGGTGGAGGCTGCACTGATCCCTGGCCTATCTGAGCAAGGAGATGCTGCATGAGCTGAGCGGCCCGCTCATTCTGCTGCGCTGTCTGTGCATGCAACTCGTCACTCTGGTCTAAGCGCTGAGTCATCTGTGCATACAACTCGTCACTCCGGCCTAAGCGCTGTGTCATCTGTGACTGCTCAGCCAGCATCCTCTGCTGGGTCTGCTCAAAGCTCTCAAACCGCTGATGCATCTGCTGCTGCATCTGATGGAAGGCTTGAAGCTGGGTCTGTAGATCTATCGAGATAGGAATAGGAGCTGGAATCTGCATCACGGCAGTCGTCGGCACGTAGGGCTCCTCTCCCTCTGCAGTGTCAGCGGAAGGTGGGTCGGGATCAGCTGAAGGTGTAGCTCCAGTAGAAGGCCCTACTGCTATGGAAGATGCAGTGGAAGACCGGGCAGCGCGACCTTTGACCCAGGTACCGTCATCTAAGCGCATAAAGCCCCAGCGCCGCACAGTCTGCAGTGTGACTGGGCGCTCTCCTGTCCGGAGCTCTAAACCTCGTGTGACCTCTGCTGGGAGGACAATGAAAAGGTGGTACCAGATGAAGAAGGGAAGAATATGAGTGATCTTCTTATTCTTCTTCGTCCTCAGATAGTAGACCACCTTATGGAGCTGGCCGAACATGATGTGCGTGAATGAGACGCGCTGAGTGGGTGGAGATGGCGAGAGGAAGTTGTCTAATAAAGCACAGTCCTCATCAGAAGCATCGTGTGCGCTATGAGGGCGAATCTGATGACTGAGGATCTCCAGGAGAAGCCTCTGAAGAAGTGTGGGGAAACTCGTGAAAGGGAGGACATCCTTGTCCTCCTCCCCTCTATGTCGGGTCCTCCGTCCTAAATCCTGAAGCCATCTCGACTTCGATCTATGCATGTGATCCTCTGTGAATCCTCGGATATCGTCAGGACTAACCGGGATCTGTAGGATGAAAGAGAATGTCGCCGGTGTGATCTCAATGGGGTGATGGCGTACGAAAGAAGTAATGCTGAGATTGCCCGCCTGGGCATTCGCATAGAACTCTCTAACCAGCTCTGGACTAAAGAGTCCCCCACCCGTCTTTAGGACCTTCGAAAGTCCAAATCCGGCAAACAGGGTGTCCACCCCTTTAGCCTTGATCACCTCAGGCGCATATCGCCTCTCCATAACAAAATCCTTGCCTAGATCGTACCAGGCACGGGCCTCTGCCGACACGAAACCGTCATCCTGAAGATCCGGATGGCGAGGAAGTGCAGAAGAAGATGCACCGGGGCAGTTGCCCCTAGCAGGACCTGAATGAGAAAGTCCACCACGCATACGAGACATACTAATAATTTTAAAATTAAAAGTAAACAAACATTAACAGCGTAATAATTAAATTAATATTAAACAGAGTATAACACCATAAAAATTAACGAACAACAACAACATAAAAATTAACAAATAATAACATAAAATTAACAAATAATAACAACATAAAAATTAATAAACAACAACATAAAAATTAACAAATAATAACAACCTAAAAGTTAATAAACAACAACATAAAAATTAACAAATAATAACAACCTAAAAATTAATATCAACAGAGCATTAATATTTGACATAAACAACTTAGCAAATTAGCAAAAATAGAAAACAAGTAGAACAAATAATATGAAATATGAACAAAAACAAAAATAAAATAAACAACGCAAATTCTACCGAAAATTCGACAGAACCTCCCCTAAAAATCTTCGATTCTCCACATTTAATTCAGTCACACTCAAGGTAATTCAATAACTTTATCAAACAAATCCACTTATAACATCCTATAATCATAAAATTATTCGGTAATAACAACAAGGTATAATAGAATTAGGAAAATGCAATTTTAACAATGCAATTCGTAACTTCTCATACCCAAAATTGGAATTCATCAAAAACACCAAAATTAAGTGCAAAAAGCATAGATTTAACCTTGTGCATGTATAATATGATTTATAGAAGAAGAATTCGAGGTCAAAAACGCAATGTAAGCTCGAAATTTTCGAACCCGTCGACCTAGGGTTCGAAAATTCAGTCCCTAATTTCTCCTAGTGTAGTTGATAATTTGTGGATTTGAAGCTATAGAAACGTAGAGAATGTAAAAACGAAGATTTCGGTACTAACCTTGCGTGATTCGGTGGAGAATTGAAGTAGCTGGAGCAAATTGAAGAGGGAGGCGATTCGTGGCGCTTCACCCTTGCTGTTCGTCGATTTTGAAGTTTTGAGAATTGGGGAAGAACAGGGACTGAAAACGCGGCGTCTAGTTTATTTCTTGCCTCGTCCGCCCCTCTGTCCGCGTCGTTTTAGGCGGACGCGTTGTGTCCTCACCTCTGTCCGCATCGTTTTAGGCGGATGCGTTGTGTCCTCGCCTCTGGTCTCTGTCCGCATGCTGTCCGCATGATATTAGGCGGACACGCCTCTCCTCTGGTCTCTGTCCGCATAATGTTAGGCGGACAAGTTGTCCGCATGCTGTTGGGCGGACGAGTTAGGCGGACACAGCTCTGCTTCCTCCGTTCTTTTTTTTATTTATTTTAATTAAACTGTATCAAACAACAAAATAAAAATGTCATGAAATTATAAGTTAGTAGTTAGATGTCAGAAATTAAATGTTAGAAGTTAATTTACAGAAAATTAAATGTTAGTAATTAGTGCACAGAAAATTAAATGTTAGGAGTTAGATTAAAATGTTAGGAGTTAGATTAAAATGGTAGGAGTTAGATTAAACAACAAATATAATAATATAAACAAAATATAGTAGATAATTAATATAAAGTGTAAACAAATATTATAGACATAATGTTAACAGAATAAAGAGAACAAAATATTTATAATTTAACACGTGAATAATCCGGGGCTTAGGGACTAGAATAAATCTAGTCCCCGGCAACGGCGCCATTTTGCAGACGTGTATATCGTGAGTGGTTAGAACTGGTGTAATTAAAATAAAAGAAAAGAAATCAAAACTCAAAATAAACGTCGGGCTGCAAACAAATCCCGGTCGTAGTAGTATAGTAAAGTGTAAGCGACCGGATATCGAACCGTGGGACTAATGTGAATTATATAGTACCTAAGCATGTCACAAAAAGGGGGGATTAATTGACTTGTATTTATAAATAAAAAGGAAAGATAAAATAAACTAAGTTAACAGATAAACTAAATGGGACTCTGGTTCTGGTTAATATAATATCTGCTCTTTCATGCTAGGTCTACTGGTTTAATTATAATTGTTTGGCATAATTCCTTTAATTATCTTAAGGTCCGATGAAAACTCATAAGAACTCGTTTTACCAGAAAATGCAAGGTCCGATGAAAACTCGAGCAAGTACTAGTAAACGGCATTGTAAAAGGAATTATATTCTTGCAACTGAGTACTGACTTATCCGATGAAAACAAGTTTCCTACAGTTTTACGGCTTAATTAACCAATCTATTTTTTCACCGATCAGATTAGAAATAGATTTTGTAAAGCATTTTAATAAATTCATGAGGTTTATTAAAAAGGTGCGAGATAACCTTTAAGCGTAACAAACTGCATTTAAATTAAAACCAGTAAAACATATTGCATAATTAATACGGATACATAATAATCATTCCCAGAGTATACGTAAACTAGCCTATCATATTAAATAGTGATCCGCTATTTGAATACGTGAGACTAGATGTGAGACTAGTGAAATGAAATGAAAACAAATGGAGAGGACGGGAGAATAGAATGGAATGAACGAATGAATGGTGGTGTAGTGGATCGAAGATGGATCGATTGGATGAATTGGAACTCCGGAAGGAACCACGGAAGGAACCTCCCAAAGAACACTGGAGAAGATGAATGGAGCGTGGTTTTTATAGAGGAAGGAAAAGGAAGAAGAAGGAACACCGCGTGAGCGATTTAAGGCAGGTGCCTGATATATTAAATGGAGTAGACGGATATGTTGCAGGCGCACCGAAAGGAAGAAGCAAGTTGGAGAAGACAGTCGGCGAAGAAGAAAACCAGTTGCGTTAATTTCCAGATCTGCACGCGTCCGTGTACATGTCCGCCTTCAGTTATGCGGTCACAGTGGCGGTTTCTCTCTTGTCCGCCTTAGTTCATGCGGACACCTCTATCTCTTGTCCGCCTTATATTATGCGGACACAGGGCGGTCACCACAGTCTTGTCCGCCTGAAGTATTGCGGACGCGGGGCGGTTGTCACTTGTAGTTGTCCGCCTTGTTTTATGAGGACGCGGGGGCGGACTCTCATCTCTTGTCCGCCTAAAGTCACGCGGACGCGGGGGCGGACACAGTCTTGTCCGCCTAATACCACGCGGACACAGGGGCGGTTCCCCATTTCTTTTCCTGTCCGCCTTGTTTTATGTGGACACAGGGGCGGACACGCCCTACTTGCGTGCATCCCGCGTGACTCTTTTTAATCCCTTATAATATGTGTGTTTTTTGGCATTTTTCCTACATTTTAACACTATAATACATCAGTTAATATAACAACATAATTAAAGGAAAAATCCAAGATAAGTGAGAAACATTACTAAAAATGCTGCAAATTATAAGGTGATTAAACCTTAATAAGTCTATATGTTTTGCACTTATCACCACCACATATAAAGTCATACATATATACGATCATCACCTTGTATTAGCAATGGCTGAAGTTTTGGTTTTTGACAAACATATTACAGGGGGAGAAATGAGAAAGGAGCTTCATATCCCGAGTGGAGCACTAGGGTTTCTTCCTCGATTTCTGCCAGGATCCGCTCGTGTTCATACTATGGTGGAAGATGTCCAGGGTTGTATTGATTGGCCGGTGACATTTAGAATTCGATCAAGAGGTGATCTGAAACCGGTGATGACTGTCGGAACATTGAGTCCAATCTGTAATCATCATCACCTGACGGTAGGAGACCAAGTTGTACTATGGAAAATAGTTGGTGATGATTTAGTAGGTTACCGAGTTTTAATTATTATGGTGCGGCTGTATAGTTGGTGCACCATAAAATGTTAAAAATATATATTAAATTATGGAATGCAATAAAATGTTAAAAAACGAAAAACAGAAAAACTAGAAGAAGTTTACTATTATCGAAAAATCCTTTTAAAATAGTCATTTTTACAGCCGCACCATAATAATTAAAACTCGGTAACCTACTAAATCATCACCAACTATTTTCCATAGTACAACTCGGTCTCCTACCGTCAGGTGATGATGATTACGGATTGGACTCAATGTTCCGACAGTCATCACCAGTTTCAGATCACCTCTTGATCGAATTCTAAATGTCACCGGCCAATCAATACAACCCTGGACATCTTCCACCATAGTATGAACACGAGCGGATCCTGGCGGAAATTGAGGAAGAAACCCTAGTGCTCCACTCGGGATATTAAGCTCCTTTCTCATTTCTCCCCCTGTAATATGTTTTTCAAAAACCAAAACTTCAGCCATTGCTAATACAAGGTGATGATCGTATATATGTATGACTTTATATGTGGTGGTAGGATACTACTTCAAATCTCAATTCCCTACTCCCTTTAACTAACCTCATGCAACAATCAGTAGAAAACATGGCCATAGGCATATCACGAGGAGCAGCATAACATTACACACCTAGTAGACAGGGGCGGCTCAGTAATTCGAGGGGCCCTGTGCCCAATATTTAAACAGGGCCCTATGTATAAAGTATAAAAATTTAATTTAGCCGTGTGTTAGGGGGGTTGTAGGATGCAGAATAATGAGTTGGTAGATATATAATTATGATTACAATAATAAAGTAAAGTGAGAAGTGAGACACGATATTTAACGTGGTTCGGCTATGCCTACTCCACAGGCGGTGAGGAACAATATTCACTATATGTGAAAGAGAATTACAAGAAACAAAAGAGATGAGGTGCTTAAATCTCACAGAGGAGATAACTCTCACAAAACCTCTCAAATTACTTAGAAAAGTGATATACAAAACTCTCTTATATTTTCTCTCACACAAAATCTCAAACTCTTAGAAAAAGGAGAAGATTTCTTGATGCTTGGATGGATTGATGGATGAGAAGTGCTAAGAATGAGCCTCTATTTATAGTGGTGGATGGTCCTTGGAGTCTTCTAGAACAGTCATGCCTTATGGAAATAAACCACATAAAACTGACCACATTAATTGGCCATTAAATGCATGCACATATAATGTTGACTATCAGCGCTGGTAAATGGAATAACAATAACATCCATAAGTTCAAGTATAACTTCCACTGTCAAACTCTCCAGCATTAAGTCTCCACCATAAATGTCAACATTAAAGTCTCCACCATAAATATTGACCATTAATTCCCCTATAAATGTATACCTTTTAATTTTCCTTCATAAATGTAAATAGAATTCAAGGCAACTTTACAACCGTGTCACAATAAAAATATATATTAAATTATGGAATGCAATAAATGTTAAAAAGAGAAAACAGAAAACTAGAAGAAGTTTACTTTTATCGAAAAATCCTTTTAAAATAGTCATTTTTCTAGCAATGTCACAATATCTTTTGGCACATAAACTTTATGAGAAGCCTGGAAAACCCTACAACGTCAATATAAATGTTGGAGGAAGTGGTGGACATGCCAATATATGGAGGAAAGAGATTTGAATTTGGGTGCTGCAAGGTAAAACTCTACCCCTTGCTGAATATCAAAAACCATTAAAGGAAGTTACTTAAGGATTGAGGGAACAGAAGAGTAATACTAAACTAAATATTATTGATCCTTAAATATTTGGCATCTAGTGAAAAACTGAGAGTTACTTAAAGATTTGGAAATTCCCATGTTTATTTAGAAGTTTAACATTATACATATAAAAATTTTAGAAGTCACACTAAGAGTGATATTAAAGAGAAGCCACCATTATCTAAGAGAGTACTAAGATTTAATGATCAGAGAAATACTTACATAGAACAAACCTTAAGTAAAATAATTATCAAGAGTAAGTGAGTTTTCACTAGACTACCTCATTTAACAAAAAATAAATTCATAGAGATCCTACCTTGAAAAAAAAGACAATTTAACATAAAGAAATCAGATTTTGGAGCTACATTATAATTAATAAGAACTTCCTAAAACTCTGCCTTGTGTGAAATTATGTAAATGTATAATAAGTAATTTTTATGAAGTGAACACTTAATGATTCGTCTAAAATACGATAGTTAATTATAAAAACAACTGAAACTTGAAAAGTCACAGAAAATATTTATTTTATAGAGTTTTAACTTATGGTTGGCTAGTAAACCCTTGAAGATAATTTTGAAAGATTATCTAGGATTATTACATGATTTGAAATATTATTTTAAACTACTCTAGTATGTTACAAATGATTTATAACTTGTTAAGATAATTGATATGCTAAAATAACAAAAAGGGCATATTTACGTATATTAAGTTATAAAACCGTACAAGGTTAAAAAAAAAACTTAATTGAAATTAAAAAAAAGGTTTTCATATACAGTATGATTCTATTTTAAATAAGTTCATGAATTTTCAAGCTATGACAATTACGAGACTTTAGGTTATAAAATGCTTCTAGAGAAATATTGTAGTAAGGATATCATTTGAATAATCACGTTACATTATAATGGAATTTTTCTCTTATGAATTAATACTTTCCAAATCACATAATTTAAGATTTTGATACTGAAATACCCCTAAATTAATTTAAATTAATTTAGGGAATTTCTTTTATTAAACCTTTAATAATACTATTAAGTATTAAATTATTGAGTAAATTACTCAAAACCCCCTTGAGGATTTGGGATATTACAGTTAACCCCCTTGTGTTTATCATAATTATTGGTAACCACCTCAAGGTTAAGGTATCTTTGACTACGAGCCCCAGAACTATAACTCTGTTATCAGAAAGTTAACTACGTGTTGATCTATCAACTTAATCACAATAATAATGCCATGCTGGACAACAAAACAGCTTAATCAACATTGTCTAACTCTCTCTCATCCCACTTTAGATGCATTTTCGAGGCAGGGTTGACATTTTTAGGAAAATAAGAATGCTGATTAAGTAGTGTTTTTTATTCAACCTGACACTATTAATGTGATTAAGCTGATAGGTCAACACGTAGTCTAAATTATTGTATGGAATTATGAGTATTAATATTATATGGAATTATGGAAATTATTTTAGGGGATTCCTCCTATTTAACTCTAAAGAATACAATTAATATTTATTATTATATATTATTATATATATTATGAATTTAATAACAAGATTTATAAGTCAATAAATCTTGGAAAAATTCCTAGACACTCCAACTATATTATAAAGATTTTATAAATATTGGGAGCATTGGTTTGGAACATAAAAGTCAATATAAAATCCTAGAAACCTTAAAGCTTATTAAGCCTTGCTAGGGTTGACTTTTTGAGAATGGTCAAACCAGCCCATGAAACCTATACCAATAAATAGGTTATGGAAAACCATGAAGATCGATAAAAAGAACGTCAAAAACGGATCATCCTAGCCAAAGTTATGCTAGATTGAAGTTTAGAGTCAAAAATTTGAAATATGCCACGTGTCACACTGTCACGGGTCGCCCAACACTTGGCCGTTTTTATCTCCTATAATTCCGGTAACAGAAATCAGGTTTTGCCCTATCTTGTGACCTTCATAACTTTCTCATCTTAAGGAATTTTTGAGTGCCGTCTTCTGTGTTGCCTTCTCCTAAACTTCCTATAAACAACCATAACTCACACTAACCCTAACTCGTCCTAAATCAACCGGAAAATCGAATCAAAGTAGCCACCATGCAAAACCGTAACTACAGTTCCAGTTTTTCCCTTCGAATCAGGTAACTTCGTCTAGCCATAACTTCTTCGTTTCTCATCCAAATTTCATGTTATTTAGCTCGTTTTGAAGAGCTCTAATCCCTTTAAAACTTTCATGTTGATTACTTAAGCCAATTCCCAACCGTTGGGAATAACAAGGTGTCTAAGGTTCGGTTTTATCACAACATAAAATTATATTTTCTTTCTAGAAAACGCAAGGTAAACTCGCAACTTCCAGCTTCGATTTCTTTCTGTGTAGTGCAAGTTAGGGTGAGTTCTTGCTATCATTGGGTAGAGCTACGATTCTTCTTTAGATTAAGCCCAAGAACTAGTTCTAACTCCCTCTGTACTGTAAATTATAGTGTTCCAAAGTAGGCTACTCAATCAAGTTGTAAAGTGAGCATTTTTCCAGAAATCGAAAACAAATCTGCTCGATTCGAGCAATTCCGGTAAGTTTTCTTCAAATTCCTTCAACCTTGCTAAACTATGTTACATTATCGGTCAAAACCATGATTCAATTGCATCAATTACGCCTTAGATTGAGTGAATTTGACAGATTTGGTTTCAGAAACCCGTATGTACCCTAACCTTGAAATCGAATTCGAAAACCATTGAATACTGCATTATAATTGGGGAAATCGGTGTCATTGGAACCGTAATTTAATTTCGAAACCATAGAAACAAGAATCACTCAATTTGGTTCTGTATATTGTGAGAAATTGGTGAATTAGTACTCGAATCGAACTGGGAATTCGCTGATGAACTCAACGTTCAGGGGCCGTCCGATCTGGACTTAATGAAATGGACGGCCATGATTAGATCGTGGATAATAAAGATGTTTTAAGTTTATAATGTTTCAGAATTTGGCTCTAACTTGTTGATTTTAGTTAGTGGCCTTCCCGAAGGTATTTTGACTTGAACTTTTAACCATATATTCCTTATTTAATCTAGTTTATTTTGACGTAAATTATTATGGTTTCTGAGTTTTTAAACATAAGTTATGAGTTTTGCAAGTTACGGGTTTTATGGAATTATTTGGCTAAATTAAAAAGATATTTTTATGAAATAAAATTTTTATAATATGTCTAAAATGTTATAGTTACTGTATATTACATTTGGGAATTTTTGGGCGATGGTAAAAGGTTTTAAAAATTGTGTTTATGAGTTTTTCATAAGAATAACCTATAATATAAGGTTTTTAATGTAACCAAAAATTAAAGTATGGTTTGTTAATTAACTTTTAAGCTGGGAAAATAAAGGAAACTAAATTAACATTTTATAACAGTAAGTTTATAAATGTTTTGGTATTAGCTTTTAAGAGAAGTGAAATTATTTACATATATGTATATATACTTGCTTAAGTAGAAACTTATATAAATTAAGGAATTTATTTATCCTACATTTTATTTACTATATTATATGGGAGTTAATATTTTTAATTAAACTAAGGAATAAATATATAATATATATATATATTATATATATACGCATTTATAAAAAGGGAATAAAGTAGTAACTTAGAGTAAAACAAGGAACTAATAAAATTAACACTTATAACTAGATATTATAAGAGCTAGAATCCTAAGATATAGTAAAAGTAATACTTAATGAACATACTTGGAATACAGTTAAAGGTTGAAGTAATAAGATAGTTTAAATATAATAGGTTACTTAGGGGGTGTCTTAGTTAAATGCTAATACCGGTATACTTATATTTATAAATTAAGTAGGGGAAAACATTTTATTTATTAAACCATATATCGGTTGTGGTATACCAAAAAGTTATTAAACATAGTTAAATACAATTAAATTCCCTAAAAATGTTATGGATAAATCTTAATACATAAAAATATATAAGTATATATATATATAAATACATTGGAATAGATGTGGGAAATAATATTCCTTGCGGTAGTTATAATAAGTAGAATATATATATATGTTAAACCTTAGGTTTTAGTCGGTGTGTAATTAAATAGTCACTATTAACTTAAGGGTTTAATTACACAACATAAACGTAACACGGTCTTGGGCTAACCTACTAAGCCTAAGTCTATGAACTCCAAAAGCCCACCTAAACAATTCAAAAAGAGTTTGGGCCACTCTCAGGAATAAATTCTAAATCATCCCAAACTAAACGAAATGGGCCTAGTAAAGGATTTAGTTAACAAGTCAAGCCCAATCTTTGTGAGAGAATAATGGTAAACCTGGAACTACTAGTCAGTAAGGAAAAAGGCTGTTTAGTTTATAAGTCTCTTAACTAATCGACACTTGGAACACCTTAATTATAGGTTACTATTGGGGAATCACTTATTCGAGTTGTTTATTGTCTTTCACATACCAGGTACGATTTCTCGTACTCCGATATTTTTGTTGTTTGACTTGTGGAATGTTTTGGAAAATGCTAACTGACTTTAAGAGGAATTTCTAAAAAGGAAATGGTTGTGTGACTAACTCAGCTTGTGTGACTAACTGAGCCTTGAATGTGAAACTCACTTGGGTATTGGTTCCTTCTATTTGGTTGTTCCATTAGACATTGACTGCTTACGGTTTACGCTTCTGCACTCTGTAGGACTAAGTGTTTTGGTATTGCTCTGAGTAGTTAGTGACCTGGTGGGAATTTGGAAAGGTCAATTTTGGTAATTCTTCTTTTGACTCTGGATATCATTTCATCCATGAGCTGGTTCTTGATGTTTCGACGTGCGCGCGTCTTCAATGGTAACAGCAGGGGGCTGTATATCCCTCGCCCATAGGGGCATTTAATTTGACAGCAGGGGGCTGTATATCCCTCGCCCATAGGGGCATTTATATTTGACAGCAGAGGGTTGTATATCCCTCGTCCACCAGGACATTTTTAATCTGACAGCAGGGGGCTGTATATCCCTCGTCCATACGGACATTTATATCTGGCGGTGGGGGTCATCTCTCCCAGTTGAATTATTCCACTCTTGAGTTATTGATTCTTGAATCTATCTTATTAATCCTAGTCCTTTGTGACTATCTGAGTCTTTCTACTCCTAACGGGAATTGGGTTTAACTAAGGCATTGGATGTTCACTAACACATGGTGTGGTTTTGTTTCACTAACTTTACCTTTCTGTTATTCATCTTTATTCTTAACTTGTTATCTTGATTTGGTGATTTGTGGTATGTCTTGCACCTCTGTGTGGTTTAAGTGATTGCTTTCAAGCTAATATTTTTATTTAAGAGTTGTTTTATAAGTTTGTTTTTGGAGAATTGTACCAGTTCCATTCCAGGGAACTGACTCACCCCTCCCGGGGTGGGCTGCTTGGTTTCATCTTGCAGGTATAAATTGTTTATACAAGTGGCCACGAAGAGCATGAGTGATTGGGATGAGAATTAGAAATTGTGGAGAGTTATTCTATCTTACTAGTAGTTATGTTTATGTTGTTTTTCTCGAGTTCAGACCGTAGCTTTCGTAATTTTATAAGTTGTAATTGGTGAGGTTTGGTGACGGGTGTTTGGAACCCGATGGTCTGTAAACGCCAGTAGAGATTTTATATTCCGCTGTATTTATTGTAAGTCGGGGCGTTACTGAAAGTGGTATCAGAGCGTAGTTACGCTCTGAACCCGAGAAAACAAGCCGAGTGAAATATTTAGATTATAGGTGCACTTAAAACTGGGGAATTGGGGTAGAACTGGGAAGTGAGGATTCCAGTAAGGCACGACTCCTAACCCTTCTTAGATTAGTGAATGATTTCTTTATAAACTTTTCCTTTTTAGAATGTCTGTAGAGAATGGTGTGCTGTTGTTCTGTTTGACCATTGAACTACAGAAGAAATATAGGTTGGAATATCATCTATTGAGTATGTTAAGTTTTTGGTTGGGATAAATCATATATTAAGCTATTTTCAAAGCATACTTATGGAGAATACATGGCTAAGAATACAATTCCTTAAGAGCAAGTACACATGCTCCTAGGAATTTTAAAGAATACTTTTGGTTGAAAACAGTATACAAATAGAACTTTAAATAACAAAATTAGTATTGATATTATGTGAAAGTACTTCAACTCCTTTAAAGTTTGAAAATAAATCTCAAGAATTACTTGGTACAAATGTTGCCTAAAGGTAATATTTGGATAAATCTTAAGTCTAGAAAATTATTAAGTTAACAAACACTAGTAGCATACACCCGAACCCATAAACCACACTAAAACTCTATGCTAACTTTTGAAAGAAAACACTTAAACCTAACACCCTATGGGAAGTGCCTGGTGCGACGAACTCCTAAGATGAAAGTAGTGGGGGTGCACACCCACTTCTGGAAGTTTAAGGGCTAGACAAGCCTTGTCATCTAACCGTATATAATCTTCTACGCAGGTGATGGATTGTGTTGAACTTGAGGGGAAGTGGTGGTAAGACGTTACCATCATGAAATCTTGAGCTAGGCATATTTCATTACTAGCCACAATGAACAATTCAAAACTTATATATTAAGATCCAGTACTAAATTCATACATGTAAAGAGTTTATCGAGTTAAATCCTTGGTGAAAAATACTTACCTATGGAGTGAAAACACATGAGTAACACTAAACTAAATATCATTGATCCTTAAATACTCGGAATGTTGAGCATCTAGTTAGAAATTGAGAGTTACTTAAAGATTGGAAATTCTCATGTTTACTTGGAAGTTTAACATTATACATGTATAAAATTTTAGAAGCCACACTAACAGTGATATTTACCAAAAGCCACCATTATCTAAGAGAGTACTAAGATCTAATGATCAGAATAATACTTACATAGAACAAACCCTAAGAAAAATAGTTATCAAGAGTGAGTGAACTTTCACTAGACTAATTCATTTGACTCAAAATTTATATATAGGGTCCCTACCTTGAAAAAATAAATTTTAAGATAAAGAAATCAGATTTTGGGGCTACATTATAAGAACTTCCTAAAATTCTGCCTTGGGTATCTAAATATTCACAGTACATTCCAACCCAATTATATATATATATATATATTTTAAGGTCCCACACAACGCCCTATAATTTCCTTTGATTCTATAAAGACAAACCGTCTTAGTAATAGAGGTGTGAAATTTTATAACGTTCTAAGGACAGTGCATAGATGGAGTGATCATAAATACGTGAAGTAATGTAAAAGCAAGTAAAGTGAAGTATGTGGTAAGGGTAACGTGCCTTTCTGGAATCCTCACTTCCCAATTCTACCCCGATTCCCCAATTTTAAGTGCACCTATATTCTAAGTAATTCACTCGGCTTATTTTCTCGGGTTCAGAGCGTAACTACGCTCTGATATCACTTTCTGTAACGCCCCTATTTAACATAAATGCAGCGGAAAATAAAATACTAAGGCGATTACAGATCATCGGGTTCCAAACACCCGGCACCAAGCCTCACCAATTACAACTTATAAAATTATAAATGCTACGGTCTGAACTCGAGAAAACCAACATATACATAATAATAGCAAAATACATCAACGCTCCACAAATCCTAATCCCCATCCCAATCACTCATACTCTTCGTGGCCACCTGTATAACAATTCGTACCTGCAAGATGAAACCAAGCAGCCCACCCCGAGAGGGGTGAGTCAGTTCCATGGAATGGAACTGGTACAACTCTCCAAAACAAAAGTTTAAAAACATAACTCTTAAAATAAACAATAACTTGAAGTCAAATGCTTAAAACAAAAACAGAAGAACAAGGCACATCCAAATCACCAAGTCAAAGGGTAACAAGTCAAGGATAGAGATAAATAACAGGAAGGTAAAGTTAGTCAATAAAAAAGAAGCCCCACCATAAGCTAGTGAACATCCATTGCTTGTGTTAGATTCAGTTCCAATTCGGAGTAGAAAGACCCAAGTATTCACAAGGACTAGGAATGGAAGAAGAGATCCAAGACCCATAACTCAAGAGTGGAATAAAACCAATTGGGAGAGATGGCCCCCACCGCCAGTCAGTTGTCACAAGGACGAGGTAAACAGACCTCCGCTGTCAGTTGCCCATATGGACGAGGTATAGCAGACCTCCGCTGCCACCGACCCGTTCTCAGTCATCGGTGAAAAGTGTGTGCACCACTTAATAGAAAGAATCCATACTCAATACCAAGATTGACATTTTCCCATATCCCCACTAGATTATTAACTGCACAAGTGCAATACCAAAACACTCAGTCGTACAGAGTGCAGAGGCGTAAACCCTCAGTAGTTAATATCTAATGAGACAACCAGATAGGAGGAACCAATAATCATGAAAGTTGTACATTTAAGGCTCAGTTAGTCACACAAGCAGTTTCCTTTTGAAATCCATTCAAGATCAGTTGGTGTTTTCCAAAACATTCCATAAAGTCCGTTAGCAAAAGTACCTGAGTACGAGAAATCGTACCTGGTTAATGTTGCAGCTTTATATAACTCCTAGCCATGTATACCAAACCATCCAAATCCAGCCATGTGCATCACATTACTCAAATCCTAGATTAAGAAAGTAGATGCAAATTCGTTAACTCCTAACTTCCCTTAGTTAAAAGCATATTACTATTTTATTTGTCTGTCTCTCGACCGATTTCATCTGCTAAGGATTTGCTGGTTATTGGTAACGAAATTCTTCTAGAAGTATTCTAATTTCGGTGCATTAGTTTCAATGGTCATATTATCATTAACCGACAACTTGATTGTTACAAGCCCACCAATGTACTAATCACCACAATAGAAATGTTATTCCATATTAAAATATCTTATAGTTGATACTAACCCAAAACTCGACATATAATACCGATAACACTATATCCATACGAAATACAATAATTTTATTCTAGCTAATCTTTACCAAGGTATTAGTATTATTTCACCCTTCATTTTAAACTCCTATCTCCTCAAATTTTTGAGTGTGATAATAACTTGTTTTTTTTATTATCTTATTTGTCATTTTATTATCATGTTTTTCAAACTATATTATTAAATTAAATTTTATATATATTTATATAGATATTATTATCACTTTACTCATTGTTCTCCTTCACATTCTAACTTTTATCATATCAATTTTTTTTAATTCAACATACTACCAAATCATTTGTTAATCAATCAGTCACTTTCAAGTTACTAACTTAACTACTAAGTTCTTTATTCTCATATTACTAGTTTATTATTCGTTTCATCCTATTTGCTTAAGCTTAGATATATATTTATATATATATATATATATATATATATATATATATATATATATATATATATATATATATTTATATTTATATATATTTTAAATCCTAAAATTATCACCCTTCTTCACTAGTTAATAATTAATTACCTACCCTTATCCATATATTCCTTTTTCATTTAAAAATCTAATTCACCCTTGAACCTAGGGATTCATCTCCCATTATTAACTTACAAAAGTTTACTAAGTAATTTAGCAATCTAATTTATTAATCAACTTAACCACCTAATCTTCTTTTTTTTTGATCTGAAACAACGTCTTATATATTAGTTCCCAGGATAAAGACTATCCTGGAAAATCCAAGTACAGCAGCATTCAGGGGGTATACTGAAACGTATATAGCCCCTGTTACAATTAAATCCAAACTTGGCAAGGCTATCAGCAGCCTTGTTACAGCTCCTATTGACTTTACAAATGGAAACCGAATCAAACCAGGCAAACATATTTCTACACCCTCTAATTAGCCCTTCTAAGGGGGAGTTCCCATCCCCACTCCGAGCAATCAAATCCACAGCCAGTTGCGAATCAGATTCAACAATTACATTTTTGTGACTGAGATCCTTTGCAGTTTTCAGGCCATCATATACTGCCTAGACCTCAGCCTCCAAAATCCCAGTTTGACCCATGAGATGGGTGAAGCCACCTTTCCATTCTCCTTTGACATCCTGAATGCAACCTCCAGCTGCTGCTACCCCTTCGAGATTCACTGCAGCATCCACATTTACCTTCACGAATCCATCCGGAGGAGGTATCCAAGCATCCTGGCAGTCCCGCTTAAGATTTTTCTCCATCAAATCCTTCCGAACTTGATCTATAAGATAGCGCTGCAAATTGACATGAAGCAAGTTAGGAGGCAGATCTGATACAGTTAAGTTATTATGAAATTTAAGATTTCTCCATTTCCAAAGAGTGAAACAGGTCACAGCAAAGATATTCGCCCAGCATGATTTAAATTCATCTATCCAGATACTACAACTCAGGTTCTTGAACAGCCAATCCTGCAGATTCAGAGAGAAAAATTGATTAGATATACTGTTGCCAACCAGTAAAATATTCCAAACCTTTTTGCTAACCTTGCAGTCCCTAATCACATGGGACGTATTTTCAATTTCTCCACAATAATCACATAAATTAGATTGAAGCAACTTTCGGTTAAAGAGGAAGTCTTTGGTTTTCAAGCCCTGGTGGGTTACCATCCAGATAAATGTTTTGATTTTCTCAACAACATGCAGTTTCCAAACATGTTTCCAGATAGGGTTTTTGCTTCCCTTATGTCTAATCAACTCATACGCAGAGGAGACTGTAAACTGACCATTTCTTACAGCAGGCCAAGTGACTGAGTCTTCCAGATCAGGATCGAATATTCCTTTACTAGAAAGAGTATCCAAAATACTATCTGGAAGCTGGCTATTAATTAAGTCCCATTTCCATCCTTCCTGTTCACACCAAAGATCAGCCACCATTCGTTCCTTGTCAATACTCTCCGGTTGCACAGCAAAACTAATAAGGGGCTCCTCCTAACTAGCGCATCTCTCACGCTACCACTCAACCCATAGCCCTAAGTCTCTAATTCCTAACTCGGTATTTCCTAAGCTCGGTATTTCCAGTCATCAGAGCGATACTTCGCTCTGATACCATTTTTGTAACACCCCAACTGCTAATCTCGTCGTTACCTCTTAAACTGTCACAATTACCAATAATCTCGCAGCGGAACTCTAAGTACAACAGAGGGTGATACAACGCCGTTAGCCACCCATATGGCTAACCAGGCCTATCTCACATACAGTAACGGTCTGATGGACTGGAACAACCGAATACACAATACAACTACAATACTCAACTCATTTCTTTACTATACCAAGTCTACAATAAATGGATGCCGACAACATATTCGGTCTTACACTTCCTTCAATACATAAGTAATTAAAACTACTACCCATGCTCTACGACACCGAATATATTGTTATATGTATAAGTATACTCATTTCGAATTAAAGTCATACTAAGTGACTTTCATCCGCTCAACCTTGGTGTAGACACCAAAAATTCTCACCCCATAAAGCAAATTCCGAAATAATAAGAGGGGTCATCGCCTTTCTTTTTTCAAAACACATTAGCGTGCGTGCTAAAACGAACCATCATTTTTAATCTTTTTTTAAAATCATTTCATAGAAACACGATTTTTTGAAAATGAATTTCCAAATGACAATCCGGTTTTAAATCCATTCGTTTTATTTTATTTAATATACTGAGTTGTAGTTGCTTGCCGTGGTATCAAGAGGTCGCAAGTTTGAATCGCACTCGCCAGATTTTTGTTGTTTTGTTGTTTTAGCTTGCCTACACTACCCATCCCTGGTCGGACCGAACAAAGCCTGCATCGCCCAAGCCCACTAGCAACAGACGCAGCCCATGCCTGCGTTTGCCATCAGACAAGACGCGGCCCAGTGGGAGGCCTATTTTGGAGCCAGTCCTAGTTGTCACATGTCTATAAAACAAACAGTAGAAACCCTACAACAAGAGAGGACATTCCCTGAAACATGCTTCAATGATGGGTCGGAATTTCTTTCGAAGCACCCACTGTAGAGCTCCATCATCAGCCGCCAACATCATCTTCTTCCTTCGATTCCTTGTGTTTCTCCCACCTTTCGCACCACCACCACCATCAACACAAGAGAACGTCCACCCGCCAAGACCACCACCTGAGTCTTTGTTCGCCGAAAAAATTCCACCCCGACTTCCCGGCTACTGCTTTCGATCTCATTATTCCGTCGGTAGTGTAAGTATGCAGCACCGCATCCCTTCTCATCTTTGCACCTTCACCCCCTCGGTCGATGTCGATTTTGTACTCCCACTCTCGATTTTTTTCTCTGTTTTGATATCTCCCCACCAAATGAACCGAATCGGTGATGGTGGAAAGAACGTAGCTCTATCTGAGTTTTGACTCTGAAAGATGAGTTAGTTCCTCTCCTGTTGTTTTCTGCATTTCACATACATTCAGGTATCTTAAGATTCTCGCTATGCATATCAATTGCTGGAGGGTATCAAAGCTGTGTTAGTTTCTGTTTGCCTGGAGATGTGCAAAATTTGTATTATGAGTTTGATTTCATTGTCGTTCCCTTCCCTTACAACGCCCAATGAACTCTCAAAAGGGAGGGCACAAACTTTCGACTTCGCAGGAGTGTGAATCCAGCGCTAGTGTCGATTCCTGTATATACCCTCTATGAATCTTCTTTTCTTTTTTTATTGGATCTCTCACTTGTGCTGTCTTCACCCGATTTATATCCCTATTTCCCTGCAGAAAGCCCCACCATGGATTCATTTGTTCGGTCTCTGTTCGTATATTGCTGCTTTCGGTTTCTTGAGTTGTGTATATCCGTGGACTGATTCTCAAGCTTTAAATTCGTTATTCATATATCTCGTTATTGCTACTTTATTTACACTCAATCCATGATGGATTCGAAGTGTTCTTCTGATCATACACCGGTGACCTTGACTCTGTTTGAATATATCCTCTGCTGATGCCTCTTGTTGAGGATCTTCATTCCCTTTTTATATTACTCGTCTGCTTGGAGCTGACCTAATGTCTGCTAAGTTTGGTTGTGGCCTCATGTATTTAGACTGCTCTTATTAGGAACTAACGTTTTCTTGGGTCCCAATTCAAAGAGGTCTCCACTTGGTATGCTGACTCTGATGCGCCACCCTCTTTAACGATACCCATTTTGCATACATGCTATTCCTTCCTCGTTTTATCTAGACTAACAGCTTGTTTTCAAAAATTACTCAGCATTTGTTTGTTTGGTGAATGTTATCTCTCCTGCGCTTTGGATTAAAACACCAGTAAAAGATTTCAATTCAGGGATCGATAGAAATGGATTAATCTGTTTAAGTCTCGGTTTGGTTTTGCTTAGGCTGATTAATGAGTTTCTCTGCGTTCAAGTTATAACTCTGTCTACTGTCATTTGGTTTTGACCCATGTTCCTGTGTGCTAAATGTTATGCGCCATACTTGTACATGTTTTATATCTCTTCCGCAATATTTAACTCTTCCTTGTATTTCTAATTAATCTAAGCCCTAGTTACTATGTCCTTAGGTCCAAGCCATTAGGATAGAGGGATCCCCCTGGCCTGATAGACCATCGGCCTATCTCATGGTGGTGACATCCTAAACCTTAAAACACACATTTATGTATATAAGCAAACAATAATCCCTTTAGGATAGAGAATGTTCCCCTAGCCTGATAGACTATTGGCCTATCTCATGTGGTAACATTCTGAACCCTAAAATGTACCTAATACATGTATATATATATGTAATTAAATCTCACTTCCGTTTCGGACCTCCAGCCCTTTAATTCAAAATTCTCCATCCTCAAATCCAGAAATTGTCTCTCGTTTCCATAATCATTTTGTAAACATAAATCCCAAGGCCCAAACAGAAACAAGGCCCAAATCCGAAGCCCAACAAGGCCCAAATCCGAAGCCCAACAAGGCCCAAATTCAAAACCCAATCCGGCCCAATACCCATATCCAGCCCATGTCTAAATCCGCGGCCCAAAACCAAGCCAAAAAAAAAAAAAAATCCAAAGACCAATCCGGCCCAAAGCCCAGTCCGGCCCAAAGCCCAGTCCGGCCCAAAGCCCAGTCCGGCCCAAAGCCCAGTCCGGCCCAAAGCCCAGTCCGGCCCAAAGCCCAATCCGGCCCAAAGCCCAATCCGGCCCAAAGCCCAATCCGGCCCAATACCCATATCCAGCCCATGTCTAAATCCGCGGCCCAAAACCAAGCCAAAAAAAAAAAATCCAAAGACCAATCCGGCCCAAAGCCCAGTCCGGCCCAAAGCCCAGTCCGGCCCAAAGCCCAGTCCGGCCCAAAGCCCAGTCCGGCCCAAAGCCCAATCCGGCCCAAAGCCCAATCCGGCCCAAAGCCCAATCCGGCCCAAAGCCCAGTCCAGCCCAAAGCCCAGTCCGGCCCAAAGCCCAATCCGGCCCAAAGCCCAGTCCGGCCCAAAGCCCAGTCCGGCCCAAAGCCCAGTCCGGCCCAAAGCCCAGTCCGGCCCAAAGCCCAGTCCGGCCCAAAGCCCAGTCCGGCCCAAAGCCCAGTCCGGCCCAAAGCCCAATCCGGCCCAAAACCCAATCCGGCCCAAAACCCAATCCGGCCCAAAGCCCAATCCGGCCCGAAGCCCAATCCGGCCCAAAGCCCAATCCGGCCCATATCCATTTTGGCCCAAGTCTTCTTCCAAGCCCACACAAGTCAAACCAAATCAAATCAAGTCCAACACATTTTTCAAGCCCAACCCCTTTTCAATCCACTTTCCATCTTAAATTCCTTTCCAAGTCTAAAAACCCAAAAAGAATTTCAAGACCATCATTTTATTCTAGTCTCATCAAGTTTTCAAAGAAACCGTTTTGTGGAATTTAAAAAGGAAAAACTCTTCTCACATCACAGAAAACTCTTCTCCCTTACAGAAAGTTCTTCTCACATATACAGAAAGTTTTCCCCTAAAAACATTTCTCAAAATCAGTGTTTCTTCGTCGAGAATTCCGAACAACTTTCAAAGCTTTCTAACTTAGTTTTCAAATCCAAATAAGCCGTTTTCGGGGAGCAAGAAATGCCTAACCCCTTCAAAACATTTCCTCCATGGTTAGGACATCACTTGTCTTCCTTCCCAAAAATAAAAATCCGAGGCGGGGCACTGGGGTCATAACCTCCCTTGTCGCAGTCTGGATCTCTTTAGGCGGGGCATTAGGGTGACAAATCTCCCCTAATTGCAGCCTAGATTTTTACAAGGCGGGGTGCTAGGGAAGTAACGACCTTCCTAGTTGCAGCCGGGGTTTCAGAATCGTCTAACTCCCTTCCGCTCGATTTCAATGTTTTCGGTTTTTAATGTTTTAAAACCCGGGAGTTAGAGACGTTATTAGGGTTCGACTGAGAACATCTCATTCATGGTGTTTCTCTCTGAATCCTATTTTTTCGACATAAATTCATTGCCCCATCTTTCGAGCCTCGGCACTTACCATTAATTAAGTGTCGTGTTCGAGGGGGTACATAGGGTAATCCCTCAGGATTATCCGCCCTTTCACAACAAAAAATGATTTTTTTCGGTCTTAGAAAACTTTAAGAGAGACAATTCTGGATAAATTCGTACAACCCTTCCCATAGGACCTCAAGTCACATGAACACATCTCAATCCCCCTCTGAACAAACTCCAAGTCACATGGGACCTTCAATTCTCGAATCCCCTCCCGCACAACTTTAGTCTTTTAAAACCCGAAACATCTTCGAAACCCAAATACTTGTAAACCAAATATCCTCTTCCATACTCAATCATCCTCAAAACCCGAATTCCTCTTCAACCCATTCGATTTCCCAAAACACCTCAAGAACCCAACCATTTCAAAATCCAAACACAACAAAACTCCTCAAATCAGCCAACGATCTCCAACTACCCCTTGACTCCACCAAAAATGACCGAAATGTCCCTTTACTCCCCAAAACTCCCATCATCCTCTTGATCCCGTGAAGGCCCGAAACAATCTCAAATCTCTCAGAGCAATTAAAACCTCTCACACTCCAACCAAACCAACTCCAAGACCAGCCTATTCTTAACTCTTCGCACTCATCCTTTCCTTACTCCTCTTTTAATCCAATCCTTGGCTTTTAATGAATCTCTCTAAAAGGTTTTGAAAGAAGGTAATCCCGACAATTGGAGACCGAGGTTTCCTCGGGCACCAATCCGAAGTCGTGGTCGTTGCCACTTCTAAGGGGTGTAACCCAGTGCGAACCCACCAAAGAATCTCTGGCTTGACCAGATAAGTCCTATCCATAGGCAATAAATCATCAGAGTCAATTAACGGTTTTTAGAACCCTTCTCCTCCCTTCCTAGTTCCTTAGGTCAAACTAGGTGGCGACTCTAGTCAATTTCCGCCCTTAGGGCATAAGTCCGCGTGGGGCCCATTGAGAGCGGGTGTAGTGCTCACTAGCATTTCCCTTATGCTTTCTGGGAAAGACGGACGATGTAGTAGGTATTTGAGGGATGCCAGAATAACGGGTTTTCACCCTCCACAGAATGGCAGATTCTAGAATCTCGGCTTTTCAGTCAGACCATATTTAGATAGACCCCCCCCTCATACCGAAAAATCACCCTCCACAGAATGGCGACTCTGCTGGGGAAAACTTGAGTAAGTTTTTCTCAAACTCAAGGAAGACTGAACTCCATTCAAAATTGTCGGGATTTCCCCACTTCTTTCAAAACCTTCAAGAGATTTCTTTTCAAAGCCTTTAGGATTATTCTACTCCACACTTAGAGTGTGTATCTGATGAGGACAGATAGGATTTATTAGATCCTCAGCAAACATTGCAACAATTGGGTTAATAATTAGCTCACAATTAGAAAGAGACACTTAGGATTGAATGAAGCTAACTTCCCTTTAGGTTAATAACAACCAATCGGAATAACCACCCTCAAGACAAAAACAACTAGTAAATAGGGTTGTTCGTTCTTCTCTGCTTTATTTACCGCATTCATATTATTGTTGCTTGTTGCGGGGTGAGACGGTCATTGACCTACACCATTACCGCCTTTACATTTACAAGTAGTGAGTGCATGGGTAGCTTAGGACATGCATTCCTCTGTGTCACCCCTATTTCCACGAGTCACGGCATCCCAATCGGTCCACGATTGATTTCCCATGAGTCGGGTCACTCATTGAGTGGTTAAGCCCGCGAGGCGAGACGGTCACCGACCTACGCCCTGAAGACTCATGATCCAAAATTATCCTCCATATCCGAGTCAAAACCAGCATATAGTGAACTCTGAGCTTTCAGTGTCCAGCTGCCTAATCCGGTGTCTAGGACGGGTTTTATGGGTAGTCACCCCCCTTGTATGCCGCCTGTCTGACCACCCTTCCGTCTTACCCCGAAGATTGCATGGGCTCAGTTCTCCATTGTTCCTCTGCACCACAGGTGTCTCTAAAGCCCAATGTCACGCTACACGTCCATAGAGGATCCCGTATTTACCGGATACCCATACATGGCACAACGTAGTCAGTGAATAATTTGGACTTTAGACACACCTGACCGTGCAGACGACGAGAGACCCGTTCCCATGCAGTACTTCCCCAAGTTTTCCAATAGTGAGTATGTTGTGATAATCCCCGGCCGTGGCTCGTGTGACTGCACCACTTCGGGTATCCTGACCTTTCGAACTTAAGCACTCCGGACTCTCTTAATGACGTGCCCCACAAGGCATAACAGAGATAAATCCCGAGAGATGAACAGTGAAGGGACGACGGTTCCCCCGGTGGTATGGAAACATTGATTGACCTGGAAGGTGATTATCCTAATCATTCGCACTCAGCTCCACATAAAAACTAGCCACGATTTTACTTCTTGCTATACATGTGTGCAAACCACTTTCTTCGACCCAAATTGTTTTAAATTTTGCAAAATGTTCGGAATTCTCCTTTGCATGTCTCTTAAAGCTGTTTTACGAGCTCGTCTAATTTAGAATCCCACTTATATTTTACTCAAAAACATTTGGGTTTTAAAACCTGTCACTTACTTCATTTCACAAAAATGGTATTTCCAAAACAATTTTCAAAAAAATAGATTTCGAAAAACCTACTTTCTACAAACGAATTTCGGACAACATCCTTCACCAACATTATTTCTTAATAGTTTTCGAAAACAGTTTTCAAAGTTGATTTTCATAAACGTATTCCAAAATGAATGATTTAGTCCCCATGTTGCGACCCGCTATTTTTGAAGCTCAACCCACCTTCAAGAGCAGCGGTCATTACTGTGGAGCGTACTAATCATTCCGTGTTTTCACAACAGTGGTGGATTTTTGCATATGATTTTGTGATCGATCATTCATTTTTCTTTTCTCAAAAATATCCTTCATTCCCCTCGTCGAAGCAAGTGAAGCAGCATGAAGATCGAGTACGTAGGGTGAGCTAAAAGCCAGAAGCACACCAACCCGTGCAGCTAGCCGAGCAACATGAAGGTTAGAACCACCTATTTGAGTTCGAACTGTTGAAAATTAGAGGAACACCAGACCCGTTTTGTTGGGTCATGGTACTGCTTCACCGCAAGCGCCCAAAGACGAGTAAGCTGCCAACCGGGAGCCCGAAGGCGAGCTGAGCAGCCAATCAGGAGCCCGAGTGTGAGTGAGCAGTCAGTTAGAAGCCCGAAGACGGACTAGAAGAGTTCAAGAGAAGTTCAGCTCAAAATTCCCCCTTTTAATGACTTTTTAGGATTGCTGATGTATAGGCTTTCCCCTATGTTTCTTTCCTCTCTTCGTCCATTTCTGAATAGATTACATGTATAGGTTTATACATTCCCTCTGAATTTATTTAGATCAATGTGTATAGGGTTCCCCAATCCCTATGTTATTTGCGAATGATCGAGCGTCAATATTCATATTGTTCAAATCCACCACTTCGAAAACACGTGTTTTCAAAATCGTCTTTAAAAACCCGGTTTCTTTTGGCATGCACGTCTTGTTTAAAAGAAAGGACGTACGAGATGACCCTTCACGTTTTATCTATCACTCTTAAAACTTTGCTTTATGGGGTGAAATTTGCGGTGTCTATGGATATATCCCCTTTAAAAAATTGACGATATAAAGTGACGCTTATCATACGAATACTTCATGAATCTCACAACTTTTTCAAGATAAATAAAAATCTTTTTTGCACCAACAATCATTCACATTCAT
This sequence comes from Limonium bicolor, assembly GCA_023374045.1. Taxonomy (NCBI): domain Eukaryota; kingdom Viridiplantae; phylum Streptophyta; class Magnoliopsida; order Caryophyllales; family Plumbaginaceae; genus Limonium; species Limonium bicolor. The sequence goes on from CM041776.1 coordinate 438,354,553, forward strand.
CGCAGTAAATTTTTGTTTAACAAAACATACTGATATTACCTCTTCTCTTTCATTCTAATCCTTGTGCGTGCAGGTGTTCGTGACTGTTGGCAACTGGAAAGAAAGAAGACCAGTCTGCCTATAGCAACGGCAGAAAAGATGGAGCAAGCCCCTCGGCATGATCAAGCAGTCGAAGGCCAATTTGTTCATGAAAGATTGATCCATGACCTTGCTGATGACTTGGAGAAAAACCTGAAGATAGAAGAATTTGTCCAAAGAAGAATAAATAGGGTTTATGCGGGGTCGGATAACAGTCACAAGGACTCTCCAACTTACTCTGCATACGATGCCTATGAGTTTCAAGCAATGGATCATCACACTCTCTCTGTCCAAGCCCGAACCACACCAAGCATGTCTTCTTCACCTATGTACAGTGCAACTCTGAGAACCCCAACCGCCATGAGAGGAAATTGGCAACCACAAATGGTCTGTGACGAGGTAAGACCCAAGGCCCATCTTCCCCCATGTTGCATTCCGACTTAAACCTCTCCTTGCCCATGCAAAAATATGTCCTTCCTTGGCAAGTACCTCATCACTCATCAAATTCAAGCCAACACCTTCAACCAGGAACAATACTGCCCTCTCAATCTCTTGACACCCGGCTACCCTGAGAAAGCCATTTCAATCCAAAACCTTGATCTCAGAGCGAGTCCAATGAAAGAATTGGTGAAAGAACTGAAGGCGGAACTAGAGCTAGCCCAACGTTTTAAGTCTGCAGGTTGGGAGCCAACTAACCCGTATCTTGATGCTCGTCTGCAAAAGGCATGAGTCTGCCTGAAATGAAGAAGTATGAAGGGATTGGAAACCCAAGGCATCACGTTGATAGGTATGATAAGCTCATGGATCTACATGGTCTATCCGATGAGCTGAAGGCCGCATGCTTTAGATTCTACTTAGAGGGGCCTGCTTACTCTTGGATTATGGGTCTGGATTTGAAAGGAAAGTCAAGCAAAGACCTGTACTTTGAATTTCTCGCTCAATACGGTGGTAACTTTCATCATGAAGTTACACACAGAGATTTAGAAATCACCCGTCAAAACCGTGGCGAAACTGTGAGGGAATTCATAGAAAGATGGGGGTGAAGGCTGGGCAAATGAATAATCGACCCACTGAGGAGGAGCAAATACGAATGGTGATTTCTGGCCTGAGAGAAGAGTACCAATGCCGGCTGAGATATCTAGGGATTTGTGACTTCAAACGATTGATGGCGGCCGTGATTGCTTGGAGGACACTGAAACAAATTGACAGAGCAACCCGAAATCTTGGAAAGAAGGGAACGTACACTCAGACAAAGCTCACAGGGACAAGTTTCGAACCTCGGAATGTCGCTCAGCTTTGCATTGAAAATATTAGTCGAGGAAGGTCATCTAGCACTTTTCAATACAAGGTCAAGAATCAAGAAACTTGGGCCACATTTGCATGAATACTGCGACTATCATAGAATCCGGGGACACACCACCGATGAGTGTACCACACTAAAGAACGCAATCCAAGAGCTGATAGACAAAGGAGAGGTATCTTCTTTAGAGCTGAGACGTTCATCCTAGACCACGAAGGACCATGTGTTCATCCGTGACGATAGTGACAGAAAGTAGTTGAGTCATGTTTTATTGTAATGAAAGTGTTTGAAGGGTTGCATCCCATCCCTCCCCCTTTTGTTTGACCTATCCAGGAGTCACAGGAAGAACAAGATAGTTTTATCATGTTGACTGGCGCAATATGGGGATTACCACTCCTTAAGCGGTCAAGGTTTGATTTGCAGCTAAAAACATGTGGGGTCACGTTCTTCCGGGACCCACTCAGCAATTGACCGCCTAAAGAACCATTATTGGCGAGATGAACATCGTGGATCCTCAACTGAAACCGACTCAAGCGAGATTAGGTGTAGCCTTACCACGCATGTATTGCATCCAAAAGAAAACCATAGAACAAAAAAATCATTCGGTCAAAATCCAAAGTCAACCATTTCCATTCATCGTTTTTCAGCATTTCATGCATCTTATACATAGTATTCCATGTTACCAAAATAAATTGCATTGTAGATAGTTGCATTTGCATTATTCGTATCGAAGCGCATTTTTGGCGAAAATCTTGAAAGATTGATTGAATAGAGTGCGTGAACCATTAAACTCTCGACCCGTCAATGAACACAAGGGTCTAATCAAAACCAGCACCACAAACCAAGTGAGTGGTGTGCGAAGAATGGTATTTTCCTTTGAATTTCAAATGAATGTTTTGGACAATCCACGGAGCGATGAGGGAAGTAGAGAGAGCCAATCGAGGTAAAACCATGAGCGACTTGTGCTTTCCTTCAGCACATGGAGAGGCATAATTTAGAGTGAGATCAATGTCGATAGCAAAACACGAACTGTGATTCATGCAAAGATCCGAGAAGTAGTAAGAAAACAATCATTGACTAATGAGAATGACGAGGCACTTAGGAATAAAAATCTCCACAAAACCAAAAAGCTTTGACTGCCCTGTACATAATCCCTTAGTGAGCCCCGCTGAGCCTTTCATGATAAACCTTTTTCTGCGAACTCCACAACATGCCAACTCACATACATATACTTACTCGCCCTTGCAATAGAGGATCTCAAAGGAGCCGGAGCCATGGTCCCTCCCCACCATCTTTCACAAAAGCCACAAACAAAATGTTTGAGGAAAGCAGAAATCAGTGAGTCGATGCAACTCCAAAGTCAAACAACAAAAAAGAACACCGAAAATGTTCAAGAAGATCGATGAGTCAATGCAACTTCAAAGCTGAAAGCCAAAATACAATGCAGAGGACGCTTGAGAAAATCGATGAGCCAAATGCAATTTCAAAAACAAAAGGAGAAGAAAGTTCAAATCGAACACCAGAAGAGGCAAGAAGGAGAAATCCAAATCAGCAGGACCAATGATGTCCCGTAGAAATCAATAAAGGTTATCAAAACCCGTCTAATCATTCCACCCATGGCAAAGGCAAAACATGTCCTCTATTGCACAAAAGCTCCACAATTCCCAAATAGATCCCACAGTCCCATGTGACATGTATCATACCCCTCATCCCCGTTACAACCCAATAAAGACCTCTGACTCATAAGTTAATAAGCGTTAACTGAAAGTACCGGATCTGAAACATGAATCATAAGCTTCATACTCGTTATCAAACATGTCCCATCTTCCCAAAGGGACCACGAGCGGAAGAGTGTGACCTTACCCCCCAAGGTCTTCGAGTGCGAGTGATTCTTTGACCGAAGCACCAAATCATAAACAGCTAATCCCATTGCAAGTGAGGAACTTGTGAGGATTGAAAGTCCAGAACCATCAAAGGGAAATTCTCAGAAAAGTACTGCTCTCCGCATCGAGAGTATCACACACCGCTTTGCACACACAGCCAAACTCACGAGAGATTGACCCGTATCCCTCCATGAGAGGAAAATGATTCACGCCTTCCAATTCAACAATCATTCAAGATCGAATCGAAGATGTCTTATATTCGTAGACCTCATATTAATAGAGATAGGACCGTACCTTCTCTACAAAAACTGCATATGCATTTTGCATCGTATCTAGCATTTAATATTTGCATGCATCATAAGCACTCCATCATCAACATCTGATTGGTAAGAACTCTGCATAGTCTCGCTGAGAGTCGACTTCAGTTGCTGCAGTTGAAGTAAAAACTTCCTATCAAAGGAAATCAAGCTGAAGCCATTCCGGGCTATCTTTGAGCTACGTCGAATCATTATGAAGCCACCTCGGGCCATCCTCGAACTACATCGAAGCATTCAGAGACATCCCAGGCTACCTTTGAGCTGTATTGAACCAAAATAAGGCCATCCTAAGCCGTTCTCGGAGCCATCCACTGTCATGCTTGAGTCTCATCGACACCCCTCCCAAAGCCAAATTGGAGCCATACGGGCCGTCCTCAGACATTGTGACCATCTTTAGAGCTACACAGGAGCCATCTCAACAGTTCGAACAATATAGGAGCCACCTAACATCCCTGTTAGAGCCATTTCATCACCAGGGTCTTGCCTACAGTTTCGAACTACGTAGGTCTGATCTCAATACGAATTGAGTACGTAGGCAGCCCGCCCAGGGTGCGACCACCTCAAAGGAAAAATGCCCCTTTCTTCCTCGCTATCACCAAATAGAGCCATCTCGTAGCCCTTCCGGAGCCATCCCGAGCTATCCTGGAGCCATCATGAGAGAACCCTGAAGTCATAACCGGGCCGAAGCCATCTACATGACCAAGAATTTATCTACCACATCAAAATACGTCAAACAACGCAGTCCACCAATCACATCAACCCACCATTCGACTCAAAATCTCAATTCAAATCGAAACCCACAACCACCCCAGAGCCGTTGCTCATAATGGGGTCATGAATCATGTCGGAGCCCTCCGACCACACTGGAGCCACCCGACCGCACCGGGCCATCAACGTAATCTGGAGCCATCAGTTCATACCGGAGCCATCACCACATGCCAAAGTCATCTCAAAATTTGAAACAACTCTGGAGCCGTCTGCTCACACAGAAATCTACATCCACAAACAGGGAGTTTGATTCAATTAATACATTTATTCTTGAACATCTTACATCGCAGATCATTTGCATGTACCCACAAAGTTCGTTCACAATCAAATACTCACAACCTGCTAGGCAGCTATTACGCTACTAGTACGGTCCCACATTTTCCTCCACTAGGCAGCTATTACGCTACTAGTGCGAGATCGTTTCATCCGCCTGCTAGGCAGCTATTACGCTACTAGTACGGTCCCACATTTTCCTCCACTAGGCAAGCTATTACGCTACTAGTGCGAGATCGTTTCATATCCGCCTGCTAGGCAGCTATTACGCTACTAGTACGGTCCCACATTTCCTCCACTAGGCAAGCTATTACGCTACTAGTGCGAATCGTTTCATCCACCTGCTAGGCAGCTATTACGCTACTAGTACGGTCCCACATTTTCCTCCACTAGGCAAGCTATTACGCTACTAGTGCGAATCGTTTCACATCCCCTGCTAGGCAGCTATTACGCTACTAGTACGGTCCCACATTTTCCTCCACTAGGCAAGCTATTACGCTACTAGTGCGAATCGTTTCATATCCACCTGCTAGGCAGCTATTACGCTACTAGTACGGTCCCACCACTTTTCCTCCACTAGGCAAGCTATTACGCTACTAGTGCGAGATCGTTTCATATCCGCCTGCTAGGCAGCTATTACGCTACTAGTACGGTCCCACATTTTCCTCCACTAGGCAAGCTATTACGCTACTAGTGTGAAATCGTTTCACATCCACCTGCTAGGCAGCTATTACGCTACTAGTACGGTCCCACCACTTTTCCTCCACTAGGCAAGCTATTGCGCTACTAGTGCGAGATTGTTTCACATCCGCCTGCTAGGCAGCTATTACGCTACTAGTATGGTCCCACGTTTTCTTACGCTACTAGTATGGTCCCACGTTTTCTTACGCTACTAGTACGGTACTCCATTAAAGTATTATAGGCTCGTCATAAGTCCTATAGCTAGATGTCAAGAGGTCTAGTTGAGGCTCGTCATAAGTCCTCGTACTTTCAATTGCATTATAGGCTCGTCATGAGTCCTATGGTTAGATGTCAAGAGGTCTAACTGAGGCTCGTCACAAGTCCTCGTACTTTCAATCACATTCATACACTTACGATCGCATCCCATAAAATCACAAAACCGTAGTGAGAATTTTTGGCGCCCCGTCAACCTTGATCCAATTATGCAAAGGTTTTGCAGAATTGAATCAAGGGGAGCCATCTGTAGACACCAAAAATTCTCACCCCATAAAGCAAATTCCGAAATAATAAGAGGGGTCATCGCCTTTCTTTTTTCAAAACACATTAGCGTGCGTGCTAAAACGAAACCATCATTTTTTAATCTTTTTTTAAAATCATTTCATAGAAACACGATTTTTTCGAAAATGAATTTCCAAATGACAATCCGGTTTTAAATCCATTCGTTTTATTTTATTTAATATACTGAGTTGTAGTTGCTTGCCGTGGTATCAAGAGGTCGCAAGTTTGAATCGCACTCGCCAGATTTTTTTGTGTTTGTTGTTTTAGCTTGCCTACACTACCCATCCCTGGTCGGACCGAACAAAGCCTGCATCGCCCAAGCCCACTAGCAACAGACGCAGCCCATGCCTGCGTTTGCCATCAGACAAGACGCGGCCCAGTGGGAGGCCTATTTTGGAGCCAGTCCTAGTTGTCACATGTCTATAAAACAAACAGTAGAAACCCTACAACAGAGAGGACATTCCCTGAAACATGCTTCAATGATGGGTCGGAATTTCTTTCGAAGCACCCCTGTAGAGCTCCATCATCAGCCGCCAACATCATCTTCTTCCTTCGATTCCTTGTGTTTCTCCCACCTTTCGCACCACCACCACCATCAACACAAGAGAACGCCCCACCCGCCAAGACCACCACCTGAGTCTTTGTTCGCCGAAAAAATTCCACCCCGACTTCCCGGCTACTGCTTTCGATCTCATTATTCCGTCGGTAGTGTAAGTATGCAGCACCGCATCCCTTCTCATCTTTGCACCTTCACCCCCTCGGTCGATGTCGATTTTGTACTCCCACTCTCGATTTTTTTCTCTGTTTTGATATCTCCCCACCAAATGAACCGAATCGGTGATGGTGGAAAGAACGTAGCTCTATCTGAGTTTTGACTCTGAAAGATGAGTTAGTTCCTCTCCTGTTGTTTTCTGCATTTCACATACATTCAGGTATCTTAAGATTCTCGCTATGCATATCAATTGCTGGAGGGTATCAAAGCTGTGTTAGTTTCTGTTTGCCTGGAGATGTGCAAAATTTGTATTATGAGTTTGATTTCATTGTCGTTCCCTTCCCTTACAACGCCCAATGAACTCTCAAAAGGGAGGGCACAAACTTTCGACTTCGCAGGAGTGTGAATCCAGCGCTAGTGTCGATTCCTATATATACCCTCTCTGAATCTTCTTTTCTTTTTTCTTTTTTTTCATTGGATCTCTCACTTGTGCTGTCTTCACCCGATTTATATCCCTATTTCCCTGCAGAAAGCCCCACCATGGATTCATTTGTTCGGTCTCTGTTCGTATATTGCTGCTTTCGGTTTCTTGAGTTGTGTATATCCGTGGACTGATTCTCAAGCTTTAAATTCGTTACGTTCATATATCTCGTTATTGCTACTTTATTTACACTCAATCCATGATGGATTCGAAGTGTTCTTCTGATCATACACCGGTGACCTTGACTCTGTTTGAATATATCCTCTGCTGATGCCTCTTGTTGAGGATCTTCATTCCCTTTTTATATTACTCGTCTGCTTGGAGCTGACCTAATGTCTGCTAAGTTTGGTTGTGGCCTCATGTATTTAGACTGCTCTTATTAGGAACTAACGTTTTCTTGGGTCCCAATTCAAAGAGGTCTCCACTTGGTATGCTGACTCTGATGCGCCACCCTCTTTAACGATACCCATTTTGCATACATGCTATTCCTTCCTCGTTTTATCTAGACTAACAGCTTGTTTTCAAAAATTACTCAGCATTTGTTTTTTGGTGAATGTTATCTCTCCTGCGCTTTGGATTAAAACACCAGTAAAAGATTTCAAATCAGGGATCGACAGAAATGGATTAATCTGTTTAAGTCTCGGTTTGGTTTTGCTTAGGCTGATTAATGAGTTTCTCTGCGTTCAAGTTATAACTCTGTCTACTGTCATTTGGTTTTGACCCATGTTCCTGTGTGCTAAATGTTATGCGCCATACTTGTACATGTTTTATATCTCTTCCGCAATATTTAACTCTTCCTTGTATTTCTAATTAATCTAAGCCCTAGTTACTATGTCCTTAGGTCCAAGCCATTAGGATAGAGGGATCCCCCTGGCCTGATAGACCATCGGCCTATCTCATGGTGGTGACATCCTAAACCTTAAAACACACATTTATGTATATAAGCAAACAATAATCCCTTTAGGATAGAGAATGTTCCCCTAGCCTGATAGACTATTGGCCTATCTCATGTGGTAACATTCTGAACCCTAAAATGTACCTAATACATGTATATATATATGTAATTAAATCTCACTTCCGTTTCGGACCTCCAGCCCTTTAATTCAAAATTCTCCATCCTCAAATCCAGAAATTGTCTCTCGTTTCCATAATCATTTTGTAAACATAAATCCCAAGGCCCAAACAGAAACAAGGCCCAAATCCGAAGCCCAACAAGGCCCAAATCCGAAGCCCAACAAGGCCCAAATTCAAAACCCAATCCGGCCCAATACCCATATCCAGCCCATGTCTAAATCCGCGGCCCAAAACCAAGCCAAAAAAAAATCCAAAGACCAATCCGGCCCAAAGCCCAGTCCGGCCCAAAGCCCAGTCCGGCCCAAAGCCCAGTCCGGCCCAAAGCCCAGTCCGGCCCAAAGCCCAATCCGGCCCAAAGCCCAATCCGGCCCAAAGCCCAATCCGGCCCAATACCCATATCCAGCCCATGTCTAAATCCGCGGCCCAAAACCAAGCCAAAAAAAAAATCCAAAGACCAATCCGGCCCAAAGCCCAGTCCGGCCCAAAGCCCAGTCCGGCCCAAAGCCCAGTCCGGCCCAAAGCCCAATCCGGCCCAAAGCCCAATCCGGCCCATAGCCCAATCCGGCCCAAAGCCCAGTCCGGCCCAAAGCCCAGTCCGGCCCAAAGCCCAGTCCGGCCCAAAGCCCAATCCGGCCCAAAGCCCAGTCCGGCCCAAAGCCCAGTCCGGCCCAAAGCCCAGTCCGGCCCAAAGCCCAGTCCGGCCCAAAGCCCAGTCCGGCCCAAAGCCCAGTCCGGCCCAAAGCCCAATCCGGCCCAAAGCCCAATCCGGCCCAAAACCCAATCCGGCCCAAAGCCCAATCCGGCCCGAAGCCCAATCCGGCCCAAAGCCCAATCCGGCCCAAAGCCCAATCCGGCCCATATCCATTTTGGCCCAAGTCTTCTTCCAAGCCCACACAAGTCAAACCAAATCAAATCAAGTCCAACACATTTTTCAAGCCCAACCCCTTTTCAATCCACTTTCCATCTTAAATTCCTTTCCAAGTCTAAAAACCCAAAAAGAATTTCAAGACCATCATTTTATTCTAGTCTCATCAAGTTTTCAAAGAAACCGTTTTGTGGAATTTAAAAAGGAAAAACTCTTCTCACATCACAGAAAACTCTTCTCCCTTACAGAAAGTTCTTCTCACATATACAGAAAGTTTTCCCCTAAAAACATTTCTCAAAATCAGTGTTTCTTCGTCGAGAATTCCGAACAACTTTCAAAGCTTTCTAACTTAGTTTTCAAATCCAAATAAGCCGTTTTCGGGGCAAGAAATGCCTAACCCCTTCAAAACATTTCCTCCATGGTTAGGACATCACTTGTCTTCCTTCCCAAAAATAAAAATCCGAGGCGGGGCACTGGGGTCATAACCTCCCTTGTCGCAGTCTGGATCTCTTTAGGCGGGGCATTAGGGCAAACCTCCCCTAATTGCAGCCTAGATTTTTACAAGGCGGGGTGCTAGGGAAGTAACGACCTTCCTAGTTGCAGCCGGGGTTTCAGAATCGTCTAACTCCCTTCCGCTCGATTTCAATGTTTTCGGTTTTTAATGTTTTAAAACCCGGGATTAGAGACGTTATTAGGGTTCGACTGAGAACATCTCATTCATGGTGTTTCTCTCTGAATCCTATTTTTTGACATAAATTCATTGCCCATCTTTCGAGCCTCGGCACTTACCATTAATTAAGTGTCGTGTTCGAGGGGGTACATAGGGTAATCCCTCGGGATTATCCGCCCTTTCACAACAAAAAATGATTTTTTTCGGTCTTAGAAAACTTTAAGAGAGACAATTCTGGATAAATTCGTACAACCCTTCCCATAGGACCTCAAGTCACATGAACACATCTCAATCCCCCTCTGAACAAACTCCAAGTCACATGGGACCTTCAATTCTCGAATCCCCTCCCGCACAACTTTAGTCTTTTAAAACCCGAAACATCTTCGAAACCCAAATACTTGTAAACCAATATCCTCTTCCATACTCAATCATCCTCAAAACCCGAATTCCTCTTCAACCCATTCGATTTCCCAAAACACCTCAAGAACCCAACCATTTCAAAATCCAAACACAACAAAACTCCTCAAATCAGCCAAACGATCCAACTACCCCTTGACTCCACCAAAAATGACCGAAATGTCCCTTTACTCCCCAAAACTCCCATCATCCTCTTGATCCCGTGAAGGCCCGAAACAATCTCAAATCTCTCAGAGCAATTAAAACCTCTCACACTCCAACCAAACCAACTCCAAGACCAGCCTATTCTTAACTCTTCGCACTCATCCTTTCCTTACTCCTCTTTTAATCCAATCCTTGGCTTTTAATGAATCTCTCTAAAAGGTTTTGAAAGAAGGTAATCCCGACAATTGGAGACCGAGGTTTCCTCGGGCACCAATCCGAAGTCGTGGTCGTTGCCACTTCTAAGGGGTGTAACCCAGTGCGAACCCACCAAAGAATCTCTGGCTTGACCAGATAAGTCCTATCCATAGGCAATAAATCATCAGAGTCAATTAACGGTTTTTAGAACCCTTCTCCTCCCTTCCTAGTTCCTTAGGTCAAACTAGGTGGCGACTCTAGTCAATTTCCGCCCTTAGGGCATAAGTCCGCGTGGGGCCCATTGAGAGCGGGTGTAGTGCTCACTAGCATTTCCCTTATGCTTTCTGGGAAAGACGGACGATGTAGTAGGTATTTGAGGGATGCCAGAATAACGGGTTTTCACCCTCCACAGAATGGCAGATTCTAGAATCTCGGCTTTTCAGTCAGACCATATTTAGATAGACCCCCCTCATACCGAAAAATCACCCTCCACACTTGGTATATATATGGTGGCGCACTTGTGCCTATAATTGTTATTATTATCAATATTCATTAAATCAATTCCCCATTAATTCCAACTTAACAAACCAACCACCATTATATTATCTCAAACCATTACATCAATTGTTCCAACCCTCCAGTATTACATATATACATACATCTAATATATATATATATACTTATGTGGTTGTCATAAGTTTCAAGGTCATACTTATATAACATTAATACTCTTGACTTAATATATAACCCTTGCTATGTATATATATGTATATATAAGTATACTCCAATAAATTTAATGTTACAAGAATATGTAGATTCATATCTCCTAGTCTTTAACCCAACGTTTATATATATATATATATATATATATATATATATATATATATGAATTCTCATATGGACATAGAAATTTTCATATAACCAATATCAACCTTAATACCTACCAATCAATACCTGATTTAATAAAATGATTCCTTAATTATTCTTAATCAACTTACCAAAACAAATTATTACAACCTATGACCCAATTCAACATTTCAATCTGTATCTACTTAATCTCTATCTACTTAATCTCTATCTCCTTCTAACTTGGGTTTAAACCCAATTAATACCTACACTATTTTATAAACCCAGCTCAATGAGCTATTCTAAGTCTAAGTTCATTCCGTTATTAGATTCCTTTAAGCCCAACTAGTTTTGACTTCGTTGACCAACCCAACATTCCCAATTTCACTTTTGGTTAATCCTAAATCAATTTTGACTCGGTAAAACTCCAAGTTCAATTTTGACTAGGTCAAAATCCCAAATTCAATTTTTTTAACTTCCCAAACATTATTTAATTCCTAATTTAGCTCTAATTCGTATTCCTCAAATTTTGAATTTTGCCAAGTTCGTTTTCATCCAATCTTGCCACTTTTATTTAATCAAGACCCCAATTTATAACTTCAATATTTAGTTTTTAACACTTTCTAACCCTATTTTTTTTATCTTTCCCAAATCTAAATGTAACCTTAACATTCGGATATGGCAATAGCCATCAACTAACTCAAGTTCCCACAATAATTTTCCAGAGTTACTGAATCGCACCAAATACCATAAATTCACGGTTCTGCCCTTAATTTCTGAAATTTACATTTTTGTCCAAAACTTTATCGCAATTACTATTTCACCCCAAATTCTCCAGAAATCCTAAATCAATTCGGAAGCCTCAATTTTCTTAGCTTTCACAAGCGAAACCTCAATTCTATTTAAACTCTAATCTCAATTTGAAGACACCCAATTAATTATTGAAACACGTAATTTAAATTTCAATTTCAGAAATCTTAATTTCCGATTCTCCCCAAATTAATTTTGCAAAGCCTAATTCCTAACTTAGCACAATTTCGAACATAACCAGAATCTCAATTTCACTAAATTACCATTTAGCCTATAATTTTCCTCAATCTGATTATGAAACCTAATTATAAAATTCGAAGCCCTAGTTCCTAAATTCGGAACCCTTAGTACGTAGATTTGAAACCCTAATCTTTAAGAACAACACCCAGATTTGAAAGTCAAGTTCACAAGTTTGCATAGGGTTTTCTTTTACAGATCTTCGACCACCACAATTGGCTCTACGACACCGAATATACAGAGGAATAGAAGAATAAATTTTCTTAGATCTAATCCTAGCTAAAATCAGAACAATAAAACAAACAACCAAAATAATGGAGGAAAAATACCTCCCCGACGATTCCGACGGGGATCAAAGTCCGGCCTCCTTCTTGTTGGTTCGTCTCGGCCTTTTTCGGTTTTGCTTGCGCCCATTTTCTCAGAGCTTGTCCTCCCCACGTTCAAACCGAGAGAAGAGAGAAAAGGGAGTAAGTTACGGTTTTTCAGAAGTTGAATCCGAAACCAAGAGAAACCCTTACCTCATATCCTTTGTTCCTTGTTCATCCTTGAGAAGAGGAGAAGGACGAGGAAAGGAAAAAAAGAGCTACGGCGTGGCGCTGAATATCAAAGAGAAGAGAGATCGAGAGAAGAATGAAGAGGGGATAAGAGTGTGTTCTTGTTCGCCGCCGGTTAGGGCTTGAGATTACCGTAAGCACATGATGGAGGGAGGCGCCGATGGGAGGGCGGAAGAAGGAGTTAGGGTTTGAGAAGGAATGTTGAAGCAAAGCGCGGCGCTCTACGTTCCAGTTAGGGTTGCAATCGCGAGAGTGAGGAGGGGAAATCGGTGGCGAAAGAGCACGTAGGTTCCTTGTGCAGTTAGGGTTGAACAATACCATTAGTGAAGAAGAGTGGGTTGATAGGGCCAGTTGTTTGGGGTCTCAAATTACCGTGAGTGAGGGGAGTTGGGCCAGTGATCACACCGCGCGGGAATGGAAGATTGGGCCGGCCCAGTCTTTTGACTGGTCGGCCCATTTTTTTTAAGACGTTACACGTTTAATGTCGTTATTAGCTCATTTCATGTTTATCTTTCGTACCGTTGGCGACATGTTATCCCGTTTAACGAGACGAACCTTTTTGTGACTTCCAATTTATACCTTCAAACAATAATAATTATTGTTATTTATAAATTATATTAATTAGTATTTAATTTCTAATTGGTTTACGTTTTGTCATTTTAGACGAAAATGCGACGTCTTTTATTTTGATTTCTTAGCTAATTTTTCAATGCCTCTAGAAGTATCCAAATAACCTCGTAAGGTGTCTAAGACCTCGTTTGCACTCCTAAAATATTTATGGCACGTTTTCCAATATAAGAATGACTAATTTTATTGTCGTTTATATTTATTTTTCTAAAACATTCTCAAGGTCGTTTAGTGATCATTAATGTTACTAACGACTTCTAAGGGTTCATTTAAATATTATATTATTCCCCTTTTACTTATTTAAGGATATTTAATTCCTTAATCTCTCATTAATTACTTTTATTTAATTCATTTATGATTAATTAAAGTAATCTAGTTCCACACTTGTCTCAACCCTAGGGATCAAGTCCCGTATCTTAACGACAAAACCTCACAGTGATGTCTAGCACATTTAATCTCGACGGTATTCGCAATAATAACCAAAAGTGCCACTAGTGCACATGTACTCCAACTCGAAGCGTAACAAAACACGCATATAAACATTCAAAGTGCACAAGGGTGCACAACAACCAGCATCATACGAGATACATCATAAGATCCAAATAAAGTGCAACAAGTGCATATAAACTAATCAGTACACTACAAATGCAGATACAATCACAATATAAGTGATTTATCCACACCATGAATATTAATTTCAAGTTCCAGGTATGTAAGTATACTTTAGGGGTATTATAGTCCCTGTCCTATACCTCTCATACTATTTGTATGACATATATAATAAAGGTTAATCCATTCTATTGTATGGAGCCTCTAAAACCCAATGGTAACAACCATAACAAAGGACTTTTCTCAATCCACCACCATCTATAAATATCCACAGGCACACCGAGGTCCACGATCCCTTGCGTTAATTTTACGTACTATCTACAATCATCTAAACTATAACCTAATAATATTTGTGTCCACTTGTAGAAAGTTTCAAGAGTCGCCCAACCCTGATGTGATCAGCATCAGTGTTGAACTATCCTTCCACCTCAATTTGTGTTTGGTTTCCCTTGATCTGGCCAGGATCAAGTTCCACCTCCCACGTCAATTTCAAACAATCAATTAATTTAACAAGTTCTAGTTCTTTATATATTTTTTCATAATTCTATTCCTAATCATATGAAACTAGCACCTATCTCAAGTTATAGAACTAAGTCCATTAGTTAATATCAGTCTAAAGCCAGACAACTATCCATTTCCTAGGGAAGTCCATTCCCACTAGGTTCCACATCGGTTTCATACCGATTCACACCTCAAGAAACAACCGTATCCGGTTCCATATTATATACCATACAAGTATCACATAGAATACATAACCAATACATACAAGTGCCCAAATGCACCTACAAACAACATAACCAAGTATGCCCCGCATACTACTCACCAAAACTTAGTGCACGCATGTGCACAACCAAGAGGATCTACCCCCCTTAAAAAGGGTTACGCCCCCGTACCCCACAAGTATACAACAACAGCTATGCAAAGAGCGCTGGATACTTGGCTCTCATAGAGTTCTCCAACCCCCATGTGGTCTTTTAATGGTCTTGTTCCTGGTCTCCCTCGTTTCGTATTGAAACTTTGGAGTGGAGTCTTCTCATATCTAAGAGACGGGTCTATCTCTAGTCGCTCGGCTCTAAGAGAAAATATACTAAGGGTGAGGCGTGTACTTTTTCAGCCAAAGACGTGGAGTACTTTGTGCGCTCTCCTTAACACGACTCGCTCCGTAGTGAGGTGCAGACCCACGAACCTAGGATTTAGTTAGCCTTTTACACTTCTATTGATGTATTATAAATTGTTTATTAGCAGCAAGTTGTTGTTGAACACACTTATAAGTGAAGGAATTAATTTTTCACATTTTATTTGTGTATACTACAATTATGTATTAGTGGTCACTGACCATTATAATTTTGAAATATATGGAATAACTTATATTATATGTGTAAACTTCAATTATTTTACATATAGAAATCTTTGACCAGTGGCTCCAACTCACGTTTATTTATGAACTAATTGGATGGAGTATATATTTTCCTGAAAAAAAAGAAAAAACCCTCCCAAACTGTGCTTATATTTTTAAAAGTTATTTAAATTACTGTATTAATCATTCAAATTGATGCAACAGTACTATGAATTATTATAAAAGTTACTCAAATTTATATAATGGATGCCAGAAAGGGTCGGTGCAAACAAGTTACGGTTGGCCGGTTATCGATATGGTAAATTGCCTCGATGTTCCCCAACCCTGTAAGGGACACGTAAACGCAGGCAATCTATATTCGCAGCTAACAACTATGCAACTTGTAAGTTCCCACAAAAAATTCCCAAATGAATAAATGCAGTACGCAGTAGGGATTAACTCTCATTAATTTGGGTTTTCTTTCACCAACATGAATTTGGGTAGTTTATTTTTAGCGTAAGCATGGGCTAAATATTGGTCTGACAGCCCTTATCTATTGAGCTTTGATTAAAGCCTAGAATCTTTCAGCCCATCAAAAAGAAAATTGTCCGTTGTGTCACCAACTCACCGGCCGTACTCTCTAATCCCTTGGCTACAACATGTCCAATCCTCTCCTTTCTAAGAGCCCACTTCATAACTTTGGACCAAGACCATGCGGTTCTTCCGGACCTAAACCAAGAAACTCTGAAACTAAAATGTATCACTACTCTAGATCAATTATGTGACTACATGTTGGGTAGAGCCTTGCGTAATGTTAGGAAGACAGACCTGCCAGAGAGAGTCAAAACTTTTCTCATGGAAACTATTAATGGTGGCCATCGGGTCCGGTTCTACCCGGAACCGGCGGTTCTACCCGGAACCGATTGGAACCGGAACCGGCCGGGAACTGGTGGGAATCGGAACCGGAACCGAACCGCCTCAGCCGGTTCCGAATACGAATACATGTTTTGAGATTCGGGCCCGAACCGGAACCGGAACCGCCTGGAACCGTCGTCGGATTCGGAACCGGAACCGCCCTGGAACCGGTTGAAGTTACCGTTGGGTTTTTAAAATGTAACCTCTTAGTAGTTGTACTCTTTTTCCTTATTAGGGTTTTCCCAATGGATTTTTACCTAATAAGGTTTTAATGAGACAGTGAATCATATAATAAAATTCTCTTTGTTCCTTATTTTTTGTAAATTCAATAAAAATTCCTAAGTCTTTGTTTCTTACACATTTAAGATTATAAACTTGAAGAATAACCTATCTAGGAGTAAAGTGGATGAAAAGAGCAACGTGTGCACTCAAACGGATCTCAAATCGGAGCTAAAACGAAGCAACTGGAGCCGATCGAATCTTTCCAAAACCGGTGGGAACCGATCAGAACCAAAACCGGAACCGGCTGGAACCGGCCGGAACCGGTTTTTTGACCGAATCCGAAGCGAATCCAGATTTCAGATTCGGAACCGGAACCGGAACCGCCCAGACCGGTTCCGAATACGAATACATATTTTCTAGAACCGAAACCGGTGGAACCGGACCCGTGGCCACCATTAGAAACTATTGTCTGGTCTTCTGCCTTGTAGAGCTCTAGTTGTTAATAGCTGTCACTTGGTTATTGAAATTAGGTGCTTTTGCGGGGCATCCGAGACCTTAATGCATGTGTTCCTTGATTGCAGTGGTGCCAAAGTTTTTGGGATAGAGAAGGCATCAGTTTCCCTCATGATATGGCTTCTGATATTGGATTGAGGGATTGGATTTTCTCCTTCTGTGTTTTTGCTTCATCTCTGACTCTTACTCGTGTTCTGTCTGATTTATGGTGTATTTGGTATTCACACTACCAGGTTATGTATGAGAAGACGGAGAGTATCGAATGGGGTTGGGCTCAGGCAACCAGTTACCTTGCAGTGGCGTAACGCTCAAAGTCAACCATAACAAATCATGAGCTTGATGGGGAAGACAAAGTGCAAGAGGACTGGGTAGACATTGTAGTGGATGTCATGTTTCGGGTGCTAATGTTGGGTTGGGGATTGTATGTAGCTAGGAATGGAAAGGATGGAAGGGTGGTGGGGGCTGGAATGAAGGGTGAGCAAGTACAGACGCTGGGGCAGGCCAAGGCTATGCTTTTTGGATTTACTTGAGCGGTTCAAGCAGGTTATCGAAGGATTAGGATAGTGTCGAAATGCAAAGCAAATGTGGCTTTTTCTTTTGTAAATGGCTTAGGGCTAGTAGTTTATGAAGTTGAAGTACTCTTATGTAAGGCAATTGAGGTTGCAAAGACTTTTGAGTCTTGTAAGTGGTCATCCGTGGGAATTGATTTGAATATCGATGCTCATGTAGTAGCTAATTTGGTAAGGGTAGTTTGGGGGATTTTTTTATTGCCTCCTTTACTAGCTTGTATTCAACGATTTTGTTCTAATCATTAATGTTTATGTTTTTCCTTCAAAAAAATAATTAAATAATGTGACTACTTGAACCCTAACACGACCACATGTTAGTTCACAACAGTGAAGCTCTAAGGTTAGTTGTGAATGTGAGATTTAAAAGTTTTATTAGAAAGTAGTCCGTGTGTGAATATATTTTGTAATTAGACTTTATTTAAAAGGATGGACATATTTGCAGTTCACTCTTGGTGGGAGAAATACAACTAATACTAATTGTCTATTAAATTTTTAAATATGTTTTTTTATTTCTTTTCCACTATTGTTCATTTTAAGTCTTCTTGTCAAATTAGCACTTATTTTTTTAGTATCCATAAAGATATAGCCAATAATATATCTAAATATACATCTAATAGATTTTTAAAAATTCATTTATGACAAGTCACATGGTAGATCATTATTTACATATTGATTATGATCTTTTAGATTCAAAGTAATTATCCTATAAAACTTCCAATTTATTTTAACATCATAATAAAAGTTTCAAAATTTTCATTAAAGAATAAATGACTAGTATCTTTAATTAGGTAAAAATTATTGAGAATGCCTTTCTTTGTAGTTCGTTATGTACACAAATATACATCCTTTTCCGTATAAGTATATTTATGTAAGTTTAATTCTTTTAAATTAATATTATCATTAATTTTATCTAAAAATTTATTAACGAAATATAGTTATTAAGATTGTTTTCTAATACAAACTATTTTTTCAAAAATGAATCATGAAATATATCCTGTTTAAAAATATTATATTAGTTTTAATACTTTTGTAATTTCAATTATATCAATAATCTCTATTTACCCAATTCGTGCGTGAAAATACATATAGATGATATGTTGATATTTTTTTATATATTTAAGAATGTGATCAATTGATTAATTTTTTTTGTTATTACTATTGTTTAAATATTTGTTGTTTAGGAGAAAGAATATTACTACCTCCGTCCCGTCATAAGTGTCCTGTTTGCTTTTTGGCACGTTTTTCCACCTCAATATTAAACATATAAGGTAAAATAATTTTATAAAACTAAATTTTGTATTATATAGTTTATCATGTAAGGAATCATATGCAAAACTTAAATTTTCAAAATTAATTTATCTTATATGTTAAAAATTGAAGTCAAATGACATGTCCAAATAGTAAATAGGATAGTCAAGATGGGACGGAGGGAGTACTTTTTAAATACAAACAATAAAAAAAATTCATCATTCTTCATTCTTCATGCATTCATCAATCATAATTTTTTTTAATAACAATTAGTTTACAATTACTATTTGAATTATCACTAATAAATTTTAATGCTTGGCACATTAGTTTTTCCAAAAGAAAATAGTTTTTTCCTATTTTATGTTTCTTTATATAGAAAACAAAGAGATATAAATGCAAACACATATAACACTGAACTTGTTTCATTATAAGGACAATTTTGTAAATTATGTATTGTATTGTCTAAAACTATACAGCAGAGTGCAAATTGCCTTCAAGATTTTAAAACCCACTACACTATACTAATAAAGTTATTATTATTTTTTTAACGGCGATAAAATGTGGATAAAAACGTGTATTTAGAGCAAAATCCCTCTATCAAACAAACGACCCCTAACAGCAAACACTAACGTTGACTATGATCAGGTGGATAAGATGGGCGCAGAGGGCTAGATTTGAGCATCTAAAGGCGGGTGATGGGAACAGCAAGTTTTTCTTCTCCAGATTCCGAGCCCGGGAAAGGAGAAACGAGATTATTGAGCTGATCGGGGAAGAAGGAAGAGTTAGAGATACTTGGGAGGGTATTGAGGAGGAGGCAAGGGGGTTTTTCGAGAGGCTGTTTTCGACAACCGCGCCATCCAAGAATCATCACCTGGCAGCCTGTGTCGAGAATAGGGTTAACGGAGAGATGCTGTCTTGTTTGAACAAACCTTTTGAAGAGAAAAAAATCTTGGATATACTGAGCAATATGGAGAAGTCCAAAGCACCTGGCCCCGACGGTATTAATGGTATGTTTCTCTCAACTTTCTGGAATGTTATTAAGTGTGACTTTATGAATGCTGTTTTGAAATTCCTGAATGAAGGGATAATGCCAGAAGGCATGAACCATACACATCTGGTCCTGATCCCTAAAAGAAAAGGTGCAAATAATCTCAAGGATTTCAGGCCCATTGCGTTGTGTAACACGGTGTATCGGGTCGCATCCAAAGCTCTTGTTAATCGGGTTAAAGGCTTCATGAATGAGCTAATCTCTCCAGAACAATCGGCCTTCATCCCAGGGAGGATGATCACCGATAACATTATTTTGGCGCATGAAATTCTGCACTTTATGAAAGGGTCAAGGGCTAGGAGGAAAGGTTGGTATGCCCTCAAAATGGATCTATCAAAAGCATATGATAGAATAGAGTGGGATTTTCTCTTTGATATCATGGCCAGTATGGGATTTGTGGGTAGGTGGTTCAATGCGGTTAAAACGGCAGTTACCACTGTTTCAATGGCGGTTAGAATTAACGGATTTCCAGGGAAATGTTTTACCCCTAAAAGAGGTTTGAGACAGGGGGACCCCATATCCCCCTACCTTTTCTTGTTTTGCATGGAAACTCTGATCTCAAGCCTCAGGAACGCAAGTTTGACTGATTTATGCAGAGGGGTAAAGATTTCGCGTCTGGCACCTCAAATTAACTCCCTATGTTTTGCAGATGACTGTATAATTTTTGGCCAGACAGAAGAGGAAGAGGTGAGACAGATTAAGGCTATTCTAAGTGATTTCATGGAGGCGTCGGGTCAATCTCTCAACCTGGAGAAATTGAGTATTTTTTTCTCTAGGAGTGTAGAAAATTGGAGAAAAAGATGGATTAGTGGGACTTTCGGTATCAATGAGGTGGACGACTTGGGCTCTTATTTAGGATTCCCTTCAAAGTTTGGCCGCAACAAGAAGGAAGTCTTCTCCTATATTAAAGAGAGAGTGAAGAAGAAAATTTTGGGTTGGGGACAGAAAGTCTCACAAGCGGGGCGTATTTCACTTATCAAAAGTGTGCTACAATCTTTACCTGTTTATGTTATGTCGGTTATCCGTTTGCCTAAATCCTTGATTAAAGAAATAGAGACTTGCATTAGAAGATTCTGGTGGAAGGGTGGTTGGACAGACAAGAAGGTGTTGACGTGGAAGAATTGGAAGTCTGTATGCAGAAGGAAAGAGGATGGAGGTATTGGTTTTAGGGAGCTGGAAGCTTTCAACGAAGCGCTCCTGGCGAGGCAAGGTTGGAGAATTCTAACGACTCCAAACCTGCTACTGTCTCGAGTGCTTAAAGCCAAGTATTTTATGAACTGTTCTTTCTTAGAAGCTCAGACGGGAAACAATCCAAGCCCAGTATGGAGTTCGATAATTACAACGGTTAAGAGGTTGGAAATTCACGCAAGGAAATCTATAGGAGACGGCTGGGATACCGTGATATCTGATAGGTGGATGCCTAAAAAGCGGAGCGGTATTCCCATGCTGATGACTCCGGGGCAATCAAAGATGGTTGGGGATCTCATAAATCATGAGAGTAGGGAATGGAAGCAAGAGCTCATTAGACAGCTCTTTAGTCCGGAAGAGGCAGACGAGATTCTCTCAATCCCTCTAAGCCAGTTGCCGAGACAGGATTCATGGTATTGGAGCCTTTCGAAGAAAGGAACTTTCTCAGTAAAATCATATTATCACATGATGATAAAAGAGAGAGACCAGGATCTTCCCTCCTGCTGTACAGGCAGTGGCGCTATTCGAGCATATGGGAAGCTGCAGAAGGCAAAGCTACACCCACGAATTAAACTGTTTGCGTGGAAATTTCTTAGTGGCATTATCCCGTCTAAGGCAGAGCTTGGCAGGCGGTGTGGTTTCGCTGATGAAAGATGTGATTTGTGTGGGCAATGGGATACCCCAAGCCATGCGGTGTTTTCGTGTCCGTTGATGTTTCCCCTCTGGTTCAAGTGGGAGGGTATTGTCCCTGATAAGAACTGCTCCTATAATGTCTTTTTTGATTGGGTTGTGAATTTTATTTTACAGGAAGAGCTGGAGAAAGGAAAAGAACTGATGACCCAGATGTGGAAAGCTTGGTTTGCTCGGGTCGCTTCAGTAAATGGTGGTGCACCAGACGTGCGATGGGGCTGGGACCAGGCGACTTCTTTCCTGGAGACTTTTGTTTGCCCGGAGGCTCCAAGTTTGCCGTTTCAGTCTTCCAACAGTGGAAGGAGGGACACAACAGAGTTGGATGGGGTTATTTGGGTGGATGGAAGTTTGAAGGAAGGGAAAGGTTTTGGAACAGGAGCAGTGGGAATGAATGTAAGAAAGCAAATATGGGGCTTTGGAGTGGACGGTGGCTGGAGCAATTTTTCGCCATGTCTTGTGGAAGCAAAAGCGGTGATTGCAGGAGTGAAGCTAGCAATGAAGATTGGATGGCGGAAGATCAAGATTGTCTCGGACTGTAAGGAGATCATAGATTTTCTTAATCAGGGGGGATGTATCTTCCCGGATGTTGCAAAAATTCTTAGCGATATGCTCTGGCTAAAAACTTTTTTTGTCTGTTTAGTTTGGGAGTTTGTTCCTAGGAAGGACAATTTTTGGGCTCATTTTTTGGTGAAGAAAGGTAAGACAAAGAAACTTTCGAAACAATGCATTGGGCCTGAGGCTGTAAACAAACTTTTGGCTTTATGATGAATGAAATATCTGCTGTTGTTAAAAAAAAAAATGATCAGGTGGATCAATATACATCGGCCGTGTCCTAGATAAAGCTACAAATTCATTATTTTGCATAAAGCTTAATATGGTTACCATAGTTAATGGGATGAAGGTATGTGTTAGGGCCGTGTTGTTGGAGGACAGATTTTCATATGTCTATAATATACTAGGGATGATTAAGTTACTTTGTTAACAATAAAATTGACAAGTTCTATGGGTAGAATTTATGTAAAGGCTAACTGGAGAACTAGACCATTAAAATATAAACACATACTGACTACTTAAAGACCCTAAAAATAATAAACAAAGTGGAGAGGAAACAAATGCAGAAAAGAAGGAAACAAAAATGAATATTTTTGTTGTTTGCTGAGGACAGGTAGTCAGGTAAATGGAGATGGCCAGGGAGGTTGTTAGAACTACAAGAAATACACATGTAAAAGAGTGATCGGAAGATAGACAACCGGTACAGTGGTGCTGGTGGACCCAAACGGTGTTGCATCTTATTAGGTTCAGTAAGATGATAATTATAAACAAACTAGTACATCCTCGTCGTTCACACAAATTATTTTTACCGAGTACTATTTTACAAGGCCTTCCGTTGATAGAAATCATTTCAACGTGTTTTGGTAAATGAACAACCTCACACTATCTTCCAATAGTTCTTTTGTCATGTATTGTTTGTGTATTTCTCCCCTAGCTTTTTGTTTTTTTTTTGTGATTTATTGTTTTGTTTAGTTTCTAGCATGTTCTAATTTTAATCTTACAAACAAAATTTTATAATATATTATCAAATGATTTGGTAATTTAACATATCACGTTTTGAATTACAAATGTGTTTTTAGTTGTAAAAATACACCAACTTATTCGTCTAATAAATATGTGTAAAAATGAAGTTGTTCATATTTGTTAATATGTGTTCATTCATGAAATATTAAGAATATTTTTCATCTCATAAAATATCACATAGTTTATACTAAAATTTCAATGTACTTGTTAGGGAGTGTCAGTAAAAGTTTTGATTCTACTACGGTTTCAAAGGTATGGGTATTTTGATAACATTGTTAGACACTTATGAAGCGTAAATGTGCCCCTTGATCAATATGTGACTTTCAATGTAAAATATAAAAATTCATATAATACTATCACACTTTTTCCTAATTCACAAATTAACACCGTTTTCAATACTATTTTTGAAAACTCCATTGCAAAAAAAAAAGTTAATTATCAAAATATTATCATTATCAAATAGATATAAATAACTGTTCAACTAGACATACAAAAAAGAACACACCCCTTCGAGGTGGTATGACCATGACTTCGGTTGGCACCCGAGGATACCTAGGTCTTCAATTGTAAGGATTTCCTTTTTTTAAAACCTTTTTAAAAACGATTCAATCTTAAGGGGCCACAAGGAAGCCAAGTCCAGCGGTATGCACAACACACATATGGCAAGCAAAGCACACGCAACAAGCATCAAGGGACAACATCTAGGCAACTAAACAAGCAACACTCATGATCGGCGTCGGGCCAAGGCCTGACCAGCCTAACCGAACCAACCCTTGTGCCACGAGCATGACTAAGGGTGGTCTTGAACCGCCCCACGGTGAGTTCCTACGTCCTCACATCCCTTTGCCCAAAGGCATGGATGTGCGGGGCTCTCCACTGAAAGAACACATTCCCTAGTGGAGCAACCCCAGTGCCAAAGCACCTTCAGTAGGGACGCACTAGCGTGGGTTACGCCGTGCACTCACCACCACCCGGACCATCTTGGCCATGCCGGACACAAGTCCCGACTTAGTGCGTTGTCCCTCGCACTCCCGCACTCGCCCAAGTGCGGAACCAGTCACACGACAAGCGCATGCTGGCCTAACTCAATATCAGGGACACCGGCAGAGGGGGCAAGGCCTCGAAGCCGTTGGAGGCCACTAGCCCAGCTATAGATAGTGGGACATGTCAATAGACATGTTCTAGGCACTCACGTGTCTAGCCGGGTGCTCTCAAGGCAGCTCGGGGTGACCCACGACTATTTCACCTAGCCGCCGGTGTGGCCCCATGGGCCCAACACCGTCAAGGAGTCCAAGTGTCCCAACATCCCCATTCGTGGGTAAAATGTAGCCATTGAGGCTCTCGGGCTCTTAGGTGCCTAGTCGGGACCCAGCCGTGTAAGGCTGCTTGGGGACAGGTCAAGCAGAAACTAACCAGCCCCCTAAAGAGGTTAATGTACCTTTCAGGCCATACTGGACGCAGACATGCCCCTTTGCAGCCAAAACCCGGCATAATCATGGGACACTTCAAAAATTCACTAAAATCAGATGCAAGCTCCACTTGCCATGAAACGTTTCCAACACCCCTTATTAATCAAGAGTAACATTTGGCCTTCTTAGGTGCTCAGCAAAGTTATCAAGATGCCACACGTTTTGGAGCCAACTTCACATCAGCTGCAACAGGGTGCCTGCGGACAGTGTCCAGATGGGCACTGGGTGCCTGCGGCAGTGTTGCTAACAAGGAATTTGTAAGGGTAAAACTATGTATAAAAGAATGAAAGAAATATAAAATGAACCCTACAACTCTATACGGGTAGCAAAAATCCTGGTCGAAGTACAGTGTGAATAGATTACGGCCGAGAGTATCGAACCCAATGGACTTATTAGAAAATCAGTCCTAATCCTGTAAATAGCCTATTCTAAAAAGGAGGGGGAAATGTAAATATCAATTAAACACTAAAAATCCTAACTAAATAAATTAACTTTGACTCGGGATGACACTCAATGTAAGGACAAGTATAGTTATAAGCCAAACTACAAAGTTTCAAAATTAATCTGGCAGAAATGACTATGCCGGATGTCATGCCAGACAAGAGATGCACGACACCTTCAAGATCTTTGAATGTGCCGGGCATCAAACACTCGACAGTACATCCGGCACCTTCAAGTTGTGAATGATACTTCCTGTTTCTGGTCTGACAACAGGACTCATTACCCACATTTGCTCCGTGCATGTCTAATGCCTCGAAAATGAACAAGATAATGGAGAAAAACAGATTAATTCCAATCTTAAGTCATGTTGCACACTTTTGAGAACAACACCGTTAAAGACCACTAAGACCCCTCAACCTATTCTACTTTGTCTTGTGAACCTCAGTAGAATTTAGAAGAAAGAAGAACAAGTAGCGATCTCATTCTACTTGGATGAAGACCAAAACCTTAGTTGATGAAACTTGCACTTTTATTAATAACCATAAGAGTAATTACAAGGAAAATCATCCCTAACCAAAGACTAACAAGGAATTCTACATCACCATCCACACAACTACAAGAAGAGAATACAAGAGGAGAAGGAATGGTCATAGCCTTAACCCGACAAGATCTTCTTCTTCTCTTTGCGTGGATGGTTCTGCATAATTTCCTTGGACACCAACAATGGAGTGGATGCGTAAATGGGGATGTGAATGGAGTGTATAGGGGTGTTGAAGTTGTAGGCACCAAAAATTCTCACCCCATAAAGCAAATTCCGAAATAATAAGAGGGGTTGTCGCCTTTCTTTTTCAAAAACATATTAGCGTGCGTGCTAAGACGAAACCATCATTTTATAATCTTTTTCAAAACATTAAAGAAAAAAAAACACAATTCTTCGAAAATGAATTTCCATCGACAGTCCAGTTTCAAGGTCGTCCCCTTTTGTTTATTCACTTTTTTTTTACTATCTTATTTTGTTTTGTTTATATTCTATTTAATTATTTTATTTTTATTCATCTATCCACTTTTTCTTATATTTTATTTTATTCTACTATTAGTATTAGTATTTTTATTTTCATTTCTATTTATACACACTCATTTTCATCTTTCAAAACCAATCCACACTTTTAAAATCTGACCTAGCCCAATTCCCTAAACCCACACTATTTTCAGCCCATAGCTTCAAAAAGCCCACCCAAACCCTACCATCTAATCCCTACCCTCCTGTTATATAACAACATCAAAAAAACCCTACTGTAGATGGTTCCGGTCTTCCTCCTTACAACTCCATACACAAAACACAAAGAAGAACCCCATCGATCTTCCGCTTCAACCCATGGTATCCGCCGCCACCTTCATTTTTCTTCTTGGCGACCCTGCTCTCGAATGAACATCGTCTTCTTCACGCCACCTCCAACACCTTCGTTTTCCTCTCGGGTTACTTCTATCTTTCTTCATCTTGCAGAACCAAAAAAATTGCTTCCCTCTGAAATTGAGAAGAAAACACGGAGCCAGCCGACTCCTCAATACTCATCTTCGACCCATGTCTTCAACAATGAGAATCCTCCATTTCTTTAAAAAATCAGAAACCAGAAACAAAGACCTGCAACTATCTTCGAACTCTCCCTCAATTCCTGGCTCAAACCCGGTCATCCATCTCCTCCCTCTCGGTCAATCTCTTCTTCTCGCCTCGATTCTCTTCCAAAAAAAAACCAGCGCCCCCATTCTCTTCCAAAACCCAGCACCTCCACTTCTCCTCTGTCGTTCTTCTACGAATGAAACCTCCCATCGCCTTCACCCATTCTCCTTCATCGGTTCTTCATCTTCAAAAAAAATACCAGCAAACTTCAACTGTTTGGTGCTCGATATCTGAAAATCGACCTGATCTAGCAGCAAAGTCACCGCCACCAATCTCCTCGACCGATCTTCTTCGGTCTCACATTCGCCCTTCCTGCGATCTCTTGGTCAGTGGCGGCCTCTAGTTCTCAACCAATCTCATATTTTGAAACGGGGGTATCCGATACCACTACCCCTTTCTCGAATTTGGCTTGCGACTTTCTGGTGGCTCACTCCTGGTCGCGATGTTCTTCCCTGTGAAAGGATTTTTAAGAAAAGAGAAGAAATCTCTTCCCTCTTCCTCTTGTTATGATTTCCTTTAGTGTTTCCCTGATGTTTTGCTCCTCCATCTGTGTTGATGAGGTGCCCTGTTCGATCGAAGCGATGGCATGCTATTTTACCGGCCTTTAAGGTGTCGTTATCGCCGTCGACCTACTTCGCCACAGCTTCTATCCTTGTCGATTGGTTTGGTCTGTGTTCATATGTTTATTTCGATTGCATAATAATGTTCTTACTGTTTATTTGCTTCTCTGGAGCGTTCTGGGTTTTGGATTTAAATCTCCCCGGCGCTAGACGACTGTTTTGCTGATCGATTAGCTCCAGCGAGATTTCTCGCTGCCTGTTGCGCATTTTGTCATGTCTCGGTACTCATTTTGATCCCAGTGAACATATTGTTTCGTATGCTAATTGCCGTTGCCCATATACTTGACTGAGGTACTGCTCACCCCAAAACTCAGACGGAATCAGATTTACTTGGCTTGAAGAGCTTGGACTTCTTGCATTTCGGTTTGGCATCCTTGACTTGGCACCCACTCCTATGGGTTTGAAAATCGCAGCGGTCAGTTGTTCCTGATCATAACTTGATAATCTGCTCAAGAATTTGCCTTTTGCGCATGATGCGTTTTATTTGGAAACTCTACTCCACGGCCTTTTATTAACCTTTTGTCACGCTGATCAAATCTTTACCCAGTTGATGTTTGCAATTGATTCGGTGATTATTGATATATCGCCTTGAGATAACCATTCCTCCTCCGGCTGACTGATGTTTGTTTGGAGGCCAAAATTTACTGGCGCTGTTTTTGTTGTTGGGCAGGGGCAATTAGACCAAAATATCGATTTGGGTCCCCACCTTTTCCGGCCTTTTGGTGATTGGGGCCCACATGTCTCTTTAAGAGAGTTGGTTTTGGGCTTGAACCTTTTACTGGCATCGATCTTTCGCTATTTATTGGCTTACTTGAATATATTATTCATCCCCGTTCACATGTTTTGGGCTGAGGTACTGTGTAACTTGCGCTGGTCTTTCTGGCTGGATTGACGTTGGCTTGGCAAGTAAATGTGCTGGTGGACCGTGAACTCCACACTACTCTCTTGGGTTTGGAAATTCCATTTAATTTCTTATGCCTACGATCTGATTATGTTTGATTGCTCCTTGCGCATCGATACTGGTTTGGAAATTTGTTTGAGACTAGCATTATTTGACCCTCGCGCTTAGATAAGAACATGAACAGAGTTATAGTTGCCTTATGCTATAAATGTTAAGATAAATTATTCATCGGCTGGATGGTCCTTATTATTTCTTCATCTTAGATGGGAAATGATATAAACCCTTCTAGGTATGATCCCACATGACTCACAACCCCTATTTTGGATACTACACTTTGTTTGAGTCATAATCTAAGATGACAAATTAATTTGAGTAGCAACCCCGATGCTTGATTTATCTTACAATCCTTAGTATTTGTTGGCAGCTTGAAACTCTTTTCTATGTTCTCGGTTGGGGTGTGGGAGATGATTAGATTGCCCCCTTTCCTCCTATAGAGAGGGGCCGTATGATCCATTGCACACACCCCAACCCATTTACATTTCATTACTAATTATTCTCGTACCTCTTTGTTTTTGTTCTATGACATGTACATATTGCTTGAAGAACAATGAACTGCTGGATTAAGGAGCTGTATCTTAGCTAGGACTATCGGGGTCTCCACTTCAAACATGTGTAACGGTTGGTGCACTTCTTGCTGATCCTTTCAGCTCAAGTGAGGCGGCGTCGATGCGACCCCCCATAGCAGCTTTAGATTTAAACTTTTCACTTGTATTTGTATCAATTTGTAATTCGTTTATTGTTCTTACTTTCAGTTGCAGTGTTGTGACTTATTCATTTTTATGAGTTCATCCCATAACTGTTACATTACTCTTGCTTGCAACTTTGCTTGACTTTTGAAAGATAGTAAATAGGATCAGACTAACAATTGGTTAGCAACCCACACAGTAGGACTTATCTTGTTGGTTTTTGAAAGTTTTAGATTTAAACAATTTTGATTCACCACCTAGATAGCTCTGATGATTCGTTCTTGTATATACATTTCTTGTGCTACTTCTGAAATTCATTTCATACGTACATAACTTAAGCTTTCAAAATCCATGTCCACATGTATGTAATTTCTCAGACAGATTCCTAATTCTTTTCTCACATATATTAGTTTTATTCGGATAGCTTTTGAAATCCATGTCCGCATGTATATTTGTTTATATAGCTTTGAAAATTCATCTCTACCTATCATTTGTTCATCATTCCTTGCCTATGATTTTGTAAATGTATGGACCGATTCTGTTTGGTCCCATGTAACTCTTGGCCCAAATCAAATTTTGTTCAGGCTCGGTTCATAACCAGCCAAACGGGCTGGAACAGGTGGCCCTAGAAAGCCAATCAGGTTGCCCTCTTAGTGCATTTTAGAAAAGCCTTAGGTTTGGGGTATCCTCAATGCATACGGGTCCTAGACACGGTCCATGGGAGGAATATCCGTTTCCCTTAAAATTTTCCAAATCATCCTCTAAAGTCAGAATAAAATTCACAATCAATCAATCATCTAATTCCAAATCAATTCAAAAAATCCAACGAGTCAAGCACCCTTCAAATCAATCTCTCACACTCTCTCACCAAACACACTTCAAAATCACTATCTCATCAAACACACTTCAAAATCAAACTCTCTCACACCCTCACACCAAACACACTTCAAAATCAAACTCTCTCATGTCTCACACCAAACACACTTCGAAATCAGACTCTCTCGCACTCTCTCATCAAACACACTCCAAAATCAATTCCTCTCACACTCACTCATCATACACTCTTCAAAACTGATCCTCTCATACTCCAAAACCAGATATCATTCATGAATTCTTCGAAATCAATGCTTTTCACATGTCAACACTAAATACTCTTCATACACTCATTAAACACACTACAACCTCACAAAGCATTTGAAACGCTTCCAAAGGTCCTAAGATCAAAATTCAAATTCCTTCCAAACTCCAATTGTTTCATAGATTCAAATCCTCTTCCAATTTCAATTTCAAAGGCCAAGTCAAGCCCAAATTCTAAGACCTAAATCCAGTTCATTCATAGGGCCCAACCCGGCCCAATTTCAAAGGTCCGATTCGGCCCACATTTCAAGACCCTGATATCCAGCCTACATTTCAAGGCCCAAACCTGGTCCATCTCTAAGGCCCAAATCCGGCTCATTCGCTCAATTCGATCCCGATTTAGTTTCAAATCCAATTCAACTTCAATGCAAATTCAAATTCAATTTCAATCCAATTCAATCCAACTCCGATCCAGAATCAATCCGATTTCAATCCAATTCAATTCAAATTTTTTTCATTCCCAATTCAATTCAACTTCATTTCAATCCGAATATTTCTAAACATCATAAATCTCAAATTCCGGAAAACTTCAATCCCCTTGAAGTCAAGCATCTCGAATCTCTAAGTGTCTCAGCAGCTCAACAGACTCGAAGGTCTCAGCAGCTCAACAGACTCGAAGGTCTCAGCAGCTCAACAGACTCGACCGTCTCAATAGCTCAGCAGACTCGAACGTCTCAGCAGCTCAACAGACTCGACCGTCTCAGCAGCTCAACAGACTCGACCGCCTCAGCAGCTCAACAGACTCTACCGTCTCAACAGCTCAACAAACTCGAATGTCTCCGCAGTTCAACAGATTCGAACATCTCAATAGACTCATCAAATTCAAACACCTCGAAAACCCTCAGCTCCTCAAAAAGCCGAACCCCTTGAATTTTGGTAATCCTTTTAAGCCCCAAATGTCTCACAGACCCGAGCGTCTCACAGATGTCATCATTTTAGGATTTCAAATATCTCACAGAGTCGAGCACCTCAAACTCCAAAACAAACTCGACAATCCATCAAGCCCCACGAAATGGCCACAAAACCCCATTGACCCCTCAAAGACCCAAAAGGTCAAAATCCTAATTCCTTCAAAAACCCCAAAACTCCCAAATCCCAAAGCCGTGAACTACGTAAGGTCTGATCTCAACAGGGTGTTGAGTACGTAGGCAGCCCATCTAGGGTGCGACCCCATTCCAAACAAAAACTCTTTTCCCCCTCTAAGGTGGCTTTCATATCTCTCAAACACTCAAACCTTCTTCGGCTCCCACAAACTTTAAACCATCAGACTTCAATCTTAATCATTTCCTCAACATCAGCATGTTCCCAATCTTTCATTCCATACTCAGCCGAATTCACTGGTTCCTCTTCTGGATGCTAGTTTGACAGAAAAGCTCGCCTCATCCACTCTCTTTCTCTCCCCCTGTCCTAATCCTATCCTTTGGCTTTAACTGAATCTCTTTAATAAGGTTTTGAAAGAAAGCAATCCCGACAATTGGAGACCGAGGTTTCCTCGGGCACCAATCCAGGTCGTGGTCGTTGCCACTTCCAAGGGGTGTAACCCAGTGCGAACCCACACAGAATCTCTAGTATGATCAGATAAGTCCTATCCATAGGCAACAATCTCAGAGTCAATTAACGGTTCTTAGAACCCTCATCTTTCCTTCCTAGTTCCTTAGGTCAAACTAGGTGGCGACTCTAGTCAAATCCGCCTTATAGAGGCATAAGTCCGCGTGGAGCCCATTGAGAGCGGGTGTAGTGCACACTTGCACTCCCCTTTATGCTTTCTGGGAAAGACGGACGATGTAGTAGGTATTTGAGGGATGCCAGAATAACGGGTTTTCACCCTCCACAGAATGGCATATTTCTAGGAACTTGACTTTTCAGTCAGACCATATTTGCATAGACCCCCTCATACCGAAAAATCACCCTCCACAGAATGGCGACTCTGCTGGGGAAAACTTGAGTAAGTTTTTCTCAAACTTGGTCAAGGAAGACTGAACTCCATCCACAATTGTCAGGATTCCCCAACTTCTTTCAAAACCTTCAAGAGATTCATTCTAAAGCCGCTAGGACTACTCTACTCCACACTTAGAGTGTGTACTGAGAGGATAGTTAGGATGAGAGTCTAGAGTTCGAGGTTGGCCTTGAGTGCCATATGTGTGCTTTACCATTTGCATGCTTCACTTTAGTGTGTTTATTGTTGTGTTTACTGTCATATGTTTACTGCTCTTCATGCATGACATAATATTTATTGCTTATTTATTACTTTTGTAAATGGGGCTTCCTAGAAGGAGTCAACCCATTGTTGCATCGGGTAGCATAGGACATGCATTCCTCTGTGTCACCGATTTGTCCACGAGTCACGGGATCCCAACCGGTCCACGGTTGATTCCCCATGAGTTGGGTCCTTCCTAGAAGGAGTTAACCCACGAGGTAATACGGTCCAAGACCAACGCCTTGAAGCTCATGATCCAAAAATATCCTCCATTACCCGAGTCTAAGCAATATAGTGAGCCATGAGCCTTCAGTGTCCAGTTGCCTGGTCCAGTGTCTAGGACGGGTTTTATGGGTAGTCACCCCCTTGTATGCCGCCTGTCTGACCACCCTCTGTCTTACCTGAAGATTGTATGGGCTCAGTCTCCATGATTCTCTGCACCACGGGTGTCTTTAAAGCCCAATGTCGCGCTACAAATTCATAGCGGATCCCGTATTTACGGATACCATACATGACAAAGCGTAGTCAGCGAATAATTTTGGGACTTTAGACACACTTATCGTGCAGACGATGGGGACCCGTTCCCATGCAGTACTTCCCCAAGTTTCCCGAAAAGTGAGTATGTTGTGATAATCCCCGGCCGTGGCTCGTGTGACTGTATCACTTCGGGTATCCTGACCTTTCGAACTTAAGCACTCCGGACTTTCTTGATGACGTGCCCCACAAGGCATAACAGAGATAAATCCCGAGAGATGAACAGTGAAGGGATGACGGTTCCCCCGGTGGTATGGAAGCATTGATTGACCTGGAAGGTGATTATCCCAATCATTCACACTCAGCTCCACAAAAAATCAGCCACGATTTTTATTTTGCACTTACATGTATGTGTGATCACGTTTCAAAAATTGGCAAAAAAAAAAACAGCTCAAACACTCCAATGAAATATCTTCAAAGTCGTCCATTTCAAAGGATTTCAAAAAACAATGATTTTCAAAATTGTTATTTCCAAAACAGTTTTCAAAAACGGTTTCAATCAAAGTCTTCTAGAAAACAAACTTTGTCAAACGGTTTGCAAAAGAATAGATGTTTTCACAAATGTAGTTTCAAAAACTATTTTCACAAACAGATTTTAAGAAAACCTACTTTACACAAACGAATTTCGGAACAACATTTTTCATGGATTATATTTCAAAATAGTTTTCGAAAACAGTTTTCAAAGTTGATTTTCATAAACGTATTTCAAAATAAATGATTTAGTCCCCATGTTGCGACCCGCTATTTTGAAGTTCAACCCACCTTCAAGAGCAGCGGTCATTACCGTGGAGCGTACTAGTCATTCGTGTTTTCACATAAGTGGTGGATTTTCACAAAGAGCTTGTGCTCGATCATTCACCTTTCCTTTCTCAAAAAACGCCCCTTATTTCCCTCGTCGGAGCAGATGGAGCGCATGAAGATCAACAACCGCAGTCTGAACCGAAAATCAGAGGTGCACCAACCCGAGTCGAGCGACATGAAGACCATAAACAACCGTTCGAGTTCGAAGCTGCTGAGGGTCAGAAGGGCACCAACCAGTTTCTTTTGATCATGGTGTCACCATGTTGCTCGATCCCGAAGACGAACAAACGGCCAATCAGGAGCCCGCACAAGGGTAAGCAGTCAGTCGGAAGCTCGAAGACGAAGCAGAAGAATTCGGGAGAAGTTTTTTAAGCTCAAATTCCCCATTTTAATGACTTTTAGGATTGATGATGTATAGGTTTTCCCTATGATTCTTTTCTCTCTTGTCCATTTCTGAATAGATTACATGTATAGGTTTATACATTCCCTTTGAATTTATTTAGACCAAACGTGTATAGGGTTCCCAACTCCCTATTTTATTTGCGAATGATTAAGCATCAAAATTCATATTGAGAAAATCCACCACTTTGAAAACACGCGTTTTCAAAATTGTTTTTCCAAAACCTGGTTTCTGTTGGCATGCACGTATAATAAAAAGAACGAATAAGGGGCGACCCCTCACACTTATATATCATTCATCAACTTTGCTTTGTGGGGTGAAAATTCACGGTCTACAGGAGGTATCCCCTACAAAAAACACCAACAAATGCAGCCGAACAAAGCAAAACATGCATCGATTCCAACAAAAAAGAAAGGTCACTGCACTCACTTCCACATTCAATTCCATCAATCATTCACGAGTCGTGTCCATCTCAAAAATTGCATAACCATGTGTTTCATTGTCACCACACCACGCACACTTTCATCCCAATATCTCGACCGCCAGAGCCCGATCTCAGAGGGATAGAAAAGAAAACCGAGCTCAAACTTTTCCCTATCTCAAAGTATCATATCATGGGGCTACCATGCGGGAGTTGTCACTCCCCAAAATCCAAAAAATCATACATCCAAAAATCCAAAAAAAAAAGAAGCAGTCTCCGTCATATCGTTGGGCCACCATGCGGGAGTTGTCACTCCCTAAAAATTCAAAAATCCAGGAGCCAATCACCAGCCCAACCTCGCTTGAGAATCACTAACGTGACAGCAACCCCGACAGCTACACCCTTCAAGGCCAATAGTAATGGAATGAGCTTCATGGGCTGAATTCGACTCAAGCGAGACTAGGTGTAGCCTTACCACGCATGCATTGCATCCAAAACGAAAAACACAAAAAAAAACACATTCAGTAAAAATCCAAAGTCAGCCATCTTCATTCGTCATTTTCAGCATTTCATGCATCCTATACATAGTAATTCCATATTACCACAATACATCGCATGATAGATAATCGCATTTGCATACTCCCATATCGAAATGACATCTTTGGGAAAATCGTGAGAGATTGATTGAACATAGTGCGTGAACCACTTAACTCTTGACCCATCAACGAATAGAAGGGTCCAATCAAAATCAGCACCACAACCCAAGTGAGTAGTGTGCGAAGAGCGGTATTTTCCCTTGAATTTCAAAAGAGAGTACTGGACGATCCCCCGAGTGATGAGGGAAGGGACAGATTCCAATAGAGGTAAAACCACGAGCGGCTTGTGCATTCCTTCAGCACATGGAGAGGCACAATACATAGTGAGATCAATGTCGATAAACAAGATACGAACTTGATTCATGCAAAGATCTGAGAATAGTAAGAAAGCAATCATTGACTAATGAGAATGACGAGGCACTTAGGAATAAAAATCTCCACAAAACCAAAAAGCTTTGACTGCCCTGTACATGATCCCTTAGTGAGCCCCGCTGAGCCTTTCATGATAAACCTTTTTCTGCGAACTCCACAACATGCCAACTCACATATACATATTTACTCACCCTTGCAGTTGAGGATCTCAAAGGAGTCGGAGCCATGGTCTCTCCCCCACCATCTTTCACAAAAACAACAAATCAATTGTTCGAAGAAATCAGTGAGTCAGTGAGTCAATGCAACTCCAAAGCCAAACACAAAAAGAACACCGAAAGTGTTCAAGAAGATTGATGAGTCAATGCAACTCCAAAGCTGAGAGTCAAAATGCAAAACAAAAAATGCTTGAGAAAGTTGATGAGCCAAATGCAATTTCAAAAACACAAAAGTGAGAAGAAAGTCCAAACCGTACACCATAAGAGACAAGGAGGAGAAATCCAGATCAAGACCAATGATGTCTCACAGTAACCAATGAAAGGTTATCAAAAACCCGTCTTATCATTCCACCCATGGCGAAGGGTGAAACATATCCTCTATTGCACAAAAGCTCCACTACTCCCAAATTGATCCTCCAGTCCCATGTGACATACATCATACCCCTCAACCCCGTTATAACCCAATAAAAGACCTCTGACTCGTTAGTTGTTGAGTGTTGACTGAAAGTATCAGATCTGAAACATGAATCATAAGCTTCATACTTGTTATCAACATGTCCCGTCACATGACAAAGGGACCGTGAGCGAATGAGTGTGACCTTACTCCACAAGGTCTTTCGAGTGCGAGTGACTCTTTGATCTAAGTACCAAATCATGAACAGCCTACCCCATTGCAGGTGAGGAATTTGTAAGGACCGGAAAGTCCATAACCTCGAAAAGAATTTCTAAGGAAAATACTGCTCCGAGCGGCGAGAGTATCATCACACCATTGTCACACACAACCATACTCACGAGAGATTGACCCAAATCCCTCCATGAGATGAAAGTGATTCATGCATTCGAGCTCAACAATCACTCAAAAGTGAACCGAAGATGTCTTATATTCGTAAGCCTCATATTAATAGAGATAGAATCATACCTTCTCTCCAAAAACTGCATAGGCATCTTGCATCTCATCTAGCATTTAGTGTCTGCATACATCATATTCACTTCATCTCCAACATCCGACTAGTAAGAACTCTACCTAGTCTCGCTGAAAGTCGACTTCAGTTGCAGT
Source organism: Limonium bicolor (assembly GCA_023374045.1). Classification (NCBI taxonomy): domain Eukaryota; kingdom Viridiplantae; phylum Streptophyta; class Magnoliopsida; order Caryophyllales; family Plumbaginaceae; genus Limonium; species Limonium bicolor. Next base: position 438,391,541 of record CM041776.1, read on the forward strand.
TGTTGAAGTGTAACTTTTGATCAAAAATGTCAACTGGAGCCATCCCAGACCATCATCAAGCTACCTCGAACCATCTCGGAGCCATCCTGGGCTATCCTCGAGCTACATCGAACCAAACTAAAGCCATCCGAGGCCATACGAAGACAATTCTGGAGCCATTCAGCATCATGCTCGAGCCTCATCAACACCATATCCATAACCAAACTGGACCCATGCGGGAGCCAACATCCGACATTGAAACCATCCTTAGAACTACACAGGGGGCATCCTAACAGTCTGATGACAATACGGGAGCCACCTCAAATCCACGTCAGATCTATTTCATCACCAGGGCCTTGCCTACACAATTTCGAACTACATATGGTCTGATCTCAATACGAAATTGAGTACGTAGGCAGCCCGCCCAGGGTGCGACCACTTCACAGGCGAAAGTTCCCCTTTCTTCCTCGCCATCACCAATGGAGCCATCTCATAGCCCTTCCCCGAGCCATCCCGAGCTACCCTGGAGCCATCATGAGGAAATCCCGAAATCATAACCGGACCGAAGCCATCCACCCAGGACCAAAAAGTTATCAACCACATCAAAACGCACCAACCACAACACAATCCACAATAATCACATCAACCCACCATTCGACTCAAAATCCAAACCAAAGCAAAACAATCAACCATCCCAGAGTCGTTGCTCACAAGGGAGTCACGGATCAACTGGGGCCATCCGATCATATCGGAGCCCTCAGATCATATCGAGCCCGAACCCATCAATCAGCCCAGAGTCGTTGCTCACAAGGGAGTCACAGATCAACTGGAGCCATCCGATCATACCGGAGCCCTCAGATCATATCGAACCCGAACCCAATCAACCATCCTAAGAGTCATTGCTCACAATGGGGTCTTGAGTCATGTCAAAGCCATCCGACCACACTAGAGCCACCCGACCGCTCCGGAGCCATCCGATCATATTGGAGCCCTCTAATCATATCGAAGCCATCCCATTAAATCAAAACCATCGAGTTCCCAAAGTCACTCATTCACAAAAAACCATCCATTCAAAAAACCAATCACAAAATCACAAAAATCAAAACAAAAACTCAAGATCCATACCGGAGTCATCTCAAAACTCTGGAGCCAAAAGTCCTACCAATCCCGAAACTATAGTACACATCGGGCGAGACTGTCAAAACAAAACCGAAACACAATTCCCACACTGGCAAAGCCAAGGGCAACATCTATCACATCCCTCACAAAGACAACCAAAAAGCATCCAATCCCGGATCAATCCGCAATCAAAGCCATCCTCAAATCAATCTACCACCACAAACAACTTCAGATCAACCTTTCACCACAGCGAGTTTCGTACAACTCCATCAAAGTATTATAGGCTCATCATAAGTCCTATAGCTAGATGTCAAGAGGTCTAGTTGAGGCACTCCTAAGTCCTCGTACTCTCAATCGCATTCTAGGCCCGTCATAAGCCCTAGGACTGGATGTCAAGAGGTCCAGTTGAGGCACTCCTAAGCCCTCGTGCACCTTAAATCAAATCGGGTTGTTAGTATTATAGGCTCGTCATAAGTCCTATAGCTAGATGTCAAGAGGTCTAGTTGAGGCACTCCTAAGTCCTCGTACTCTCAATCGCATTCTAGGCCCGTCATAAGCCCTAGGACTGGATGTCAAGAGGTCCAGTTGAGGCACTCCTAAGCCCTCGTGCACCTTAAATCAAATCGGGTTGTTAGTATTATAGGCTCGTCATAAGTCCTATAGCTAGATGTCAAGAGGTCTAGTTGAGGCACTCCTAAGTCCTCGTACTCTCAATCGCATTCTAGGCCCGTCATAAGCCCTAGGACTGGATGTCAAGAGGTCCAGTTGAGGCACTCCTAAGCCCTCGTGCACCTTAAATCAAATCGGGTTGTTAGTATTATAGGCTCGTCATAAGTCCTATAGCTAGATATCAAGAGGTCTAGTTGAGGCACTTCTAAGTCCTCGTACTCTCAATCGCATTCTAGGCCCGTCATAAGCCCTAGGACTGGATGTCAAGAGGTCCAGTTGAGGCACTCCTAAGCCCTCGTGCACCTTAAATCAAATCGGGTTGTTAGTATTATAGGCTCGTCATAAGTCCTATAGCTAGATATCAAGAGGTCTAGTTGAGGCACTCCTAAGTCCTCGTACTCTCAATCGCATTCTAGGCCCGTCATAAGCCCTAGGGCTGGATATCAAGAGGTCCAGTTGAGGCACTCCTAAGTCCTCGTGCACTCTAAACCAAAACATTGTTAGTATCATAGGCTCGTCATGTGTCCTATGGTTAGATGTCAAGAGGTCTAACTGAGGCTCGTCATAAGTCCTCGTACTTTCAATCACATTCATACACTCACAATCGCATCCCATCAAATCACAAAACCGTAGTGAGAATTTTTGGCGCCCCGTCAACCTTGATCCAATTATGCAAAGGTTTTGCAGAATTGAATCAAGGGGAGCCATCTGTAGGCACCAAAAATTCTCACCCCATAAAGCAAATTCCGAAATAATAAGAGGGGTTGTCGCCTTTCTTTTTCAAAAACATATTAGCGTGCGTGCTAAGACGAAACCATCATTTTATAATCTTTTTCAAAACATTAAAGAAAAAAAAACACAATTCTTCGAAAATGAATTTCCATCGACAGTCCAGTTTCAAGGTCGTCCCCTTTTGTTTATTCACTTTTTTTTACTATCTTATTTTGTTTTGTTTATATTCTATTTAATTATTTTATTTTTATTCATCTATCCACTTTTTCTTATATTTTATTTTATTCTACTATTAGTATTAGTATTTTTATTTTCATTTCTATTTATACACACTCATTTTCATCTTTCAAAACCAATCCACACTTTTAAAATCTGACCTAGCCCAATTCCCTAAACCCACACTATTTTCAGCCCATAGCTTCAAAAAGCCCACCCAAACCCTACCATCTAATCCCTACCCTCCTGTTATATAACAACATCAAAAAAACCCTACTGTAGATGGTTCCGGTCTTCCTCCTTACAACTCCATACACAAAACACAAAGAAGAACCCCATCGATCTTCCGCTTCAACCCATGGTATCCGCCGCCACCTTCATTTTTCTTCTTGGCGACCCTGCTCTCGAATGACCATCGTCTTCTTCACGCCACCTCCAACACCTTCGTTTTCCTCTCGGGCTACTTCTATCTTTCTTCATCTTGCAGAACCAAAAAATTGCTTCCCTCTGAAATTGAGAAGAAAACACGGAGCCAGCCGACTCCTCAATACTCATCTTCGACCCATGTCTTCAACAATGAGAATCCTCCATTTCTTTAAAAAATCAGAAACCAGAAACAAAGACCTGCAACTATCTTCGAACTCTCCCTCAATTCCTGGCTCAAACCCGGTCATCCATCTCCTCCCTCTCGGTCAATCTCTTCTTCTCGCCTCGATTCTCTTCCAAAAAAAAACCAGCGCCCCCATTCTCTTCCAAAACCCAGCACCTCCACTTCTCCTCTGTCGTTCTTCTACGAATGAAACCTCCCATCGCCTTCACCCATTCTCCTTCATCGGTTCTTCATCTTCAAAAAAAATACCAGCAAACTTCAACTGTTTGGTGCTCGATATCTGAAAATCGACCTGATCTAGCAGCAAAGTCACCGCCACCAATCTCCTCGACCGATCTTCTTCGGTCTCACATTCGCCCTTCCTGCGATCTCTTGGTCAGTGGCGGCCTCTAGTTCTCAACCAATCTCATATTTTGAAACGGGGGTATCCGATACCACTACCCCTTTCTCGAATTTGGCTTGCACTTTCTGGTGGCTCACTCCTGGTCGCGATGTTCTTCCCTGTGAAAGGATTTTTAAGAAAAGAGAAGAAATCTCTTCCCCTCTTCCTCTTGTTACGATTTCCTTTAGTGTTTCCCTGATGTTTTGCTCCTCCATCTGCGATTTTGATGAGGTGCCCTGTTCGATCGAAGCGATGGCATGCTATTTTACCGGCCTTTAAGGTGTCGTTATCGCCGTCGACCTACTTCGCCACAGCTTCTATCCTTGTCGATTGGTTTGGTCTGTGTTCATATGTTTATTTCGATTGCATAATAATGTTCTTACTGTTTATTTGCTTCTCTGGAGCGTTCTGGGTTTTGGATTTAAATCTCCCCGGCGCTAGACGACTGTTTTGCTGATCGATTAGCTCCAGCGAGATTTCTCGCTGCCTGTTGCGCATTTTGTCATCTCGGTACTCATTTTGATCCCAGTGAACATATTGTTTCGTATGCTAATTGCCGTTGCCCATATACTTGACTGAGGTACTGCTCACCCCAAAACTCAGACGGAATCAGATTTACTTGGCTTGAAGAGCTTGGACTTCTTGCATTTCGGTTTGGCATCCTTGACTTGGCACCCACTCCTATGGGTTTGAAAATCGCAGCGGTCAGTTGTTCCTGATCATAACTTGATAATCTGCTCAAGAATTTGCCTTTTGCGCATGATGCGTTTTATTTGGAAACTCTACTCCACGGCCTTTTATTAACCTTTTGTCACGCTGATCAAATCTTTACCCAGTTGATGTTTGCAATTGATTCGGTGATTATTGATATATCGCCTTGAGATAACCATTCCTCCTCCGGCTGACTGATTTTTGTTTGGAGGCCAAAATTTACTGGCGCTGTTTTTGTTGTTGGGCAGGGGCAATTAGACCAAAATATCGATTTGGGTCCCCACCTTTTCCGGCCTTTTGGTGATTGGGGCCCACATGTCTCTTTAAGAGAGTTGGTTTTGGGCTTGAACCTTTTACTGGCATCGATCTTTCGCTATTTATTGGCTTACTTGAATATATTATTCATCCCCGTTCACATGTTTTGGGCTGAGGTACTGTGTAACTTGCGCTGGTCTTTCTGGCTGGGATTGACGTTGGCTTGGCAAGTAAAATGTGCTGGTGGACCGTGAACTCCACACTACTCTCTTGGGTTTGGAAATTCCATTTAATTTCTTATGCCTACGATCTGATTATGTTTGATTGCTCCTTGCGCATCGATACTGGTTTGGAAATTTGTTTGAGACTAGCATTATTTGACCCTCGCGCTTAGATAAGAACATGAACAGAGTTATAGTTGCCTTATGCTATAATTGTTAAGATAAATTATTCATCGGCTGGATGGTCCTTATTATTTCTTCATCTTAGATGGGAAATGATATAAACCCTTCTAGGTATGATCCCACATGACTCACAACCCCTATTTTGGATACTACACTTTGTTTGAGTCATAATCTAAGATGACAAATTAATTTGAGTAGCAACCCCGATGCTTGATTTATCTTACAATCCTTAGTATTTGTTGGCAGCTTGAAACTCTTTTCTATGTTCTCGGTTGGGGTGTGGGAGATGATTAGATTGCCCCCTTTCCTCCTATAGAGAGGGGCCGTATGATCCCATTGCACACACCCCAACCCATTTACATTTCATTACTAATTATTCTCGTACCTCTTTGTTTTTGTTCTATGACATGTACATATTGCTTGAAGAACAATGAACTGCTGGATTAAGGAGCTGTATCTTAGCTAGGACTATCGGGGTCTCCACTTCAAACATGTGTAACGGTTGGTGCACTTCTTGCTGATCCTTTCAGCTCAAGTGAGGCGGCGTCGATGCGACCCCCCATAGCAGCTTTAGATTTAAACTTTTCACTTGTATTTGTATCAATTTGTAATTCGTTTATTGTTCTTACTTTCAGTTGCAGTGTTGTGACTTATTCATTTTTATGAGTTCATCCCATAACTGTTACATTACTCTTGCTTGCAACTTTGCTTGACTTTTGAAAGATAGTAAATAGGATCAGACTAACAATTGGTTAGCAACCCACACAGTAGGACTTATCTTGTTGGTTTTTGAAAGTTTTAGATTTAAACAATTTTGATTCACCACCTAGATAGCTCTGATGATTCGTTCTTGTATATACATTTCTTGTGCTACTTCTGAAATTCATTTCATACGTACATAACTTAAGCTTTCAAAATCCATGTCCACATGTATGTAATTTCTCAGACAGATTCCTAATTCTTTTCTCACATATATTAGTTTTATTCGGATAGCTTTTGAAATCCATGTCCGCATGTATATTTGTTTATATAGCTTTGAAAATTCATCTCTACCTATCATTTGTTCATCATTCCTTGCCTATGATTTTGTAAATGTATGGACCGATTCTGTTTGGTCCCATGTAACTCTTGGCCCAAATCAAATTTTGTTCAGGCTCGGTTCATAACCAGCCAAACGGGCTGGAACAGGTGGCCCTAGAAAGCCAATCAGGTTGCCCTCTTAGTGCATTTTAGAAAAGCCTTAGGTTTGGGGTATCCTCAATGCATACGGGTCCTAGACACGGTCCATGGGAGGAATATCCGTTTCCCTTAAAATTTTCCAAATCATCCTCTAAAGTCAGAATAAAATTCACAATCAATCAATCTAATTCCAAATCAATTCAAAAAATCCAACGAGTCAAGCACCCTTCAAATCAATCTCTCACACTCTCTCACCAAACACACTTCAAAATCACTATCTCATCAAACACACTTCAAAATCAAACTCTCTCACACCCTCACACCAAACACACTTCAAAATCAAACTCTCTCATGTCTCACACCAAACACACTTCGAAATCAGACTCTCTCGCACTCTCTCATCAAACACACTCCAAAATCAATTCCTCTCACACTCACTCATCATACACTCTTCAAAACTGATCCTCTCATACTCCAAAACCAGATATCATTCATGAATTCTTCGAAATCAATGCTTTTCACATGTCAACACTAAATACTCTTCATACACTCATTAAACACACTACAACCTCACAAAGCATTTGAAACGCTTCCAAAGGTCCTAAGATCAAAATTCAAATTCCTTCCAAACTCCAATTGTTTCATAGATTCAAATCCTCTTCCAATTTCAATTTCAAAGGCCAAGTCAAGCCCAAATTCTAAGACCTAAATCCAGTTCATTCATAGGGCCCAACCCGGCCCAATTTCAAAGGTCCGATTCGGCCCACATTTCAAGACCCTGATATCCGGCCTACATTTCAAGGCCCAAACCTGGTCCATCTCTAAGGCCCAAATCCGGCTCATTCGCTCAATTCGATCCCGATTTAGTTTCAAATCCAATTCAACTTCAATGCAAATTCAAATTCAATTTCAATCCAATTCAATCCAACTCCGATCCAGAATCAATCCGATTTCAATCCAATTCAATTCAAATTTCTTTTCATTCCCAATTCAATTCAACTTCATTTCAATCCCGAATATTTCTAAACATCATAAATCTCAAATTCCGGAAAACTTCAATCCCCTTGAAGTCAAGCATCTCGAATCTCTAAGTGTCTCAGCAGCTCAACAGACTCGAAGGTCTCAGCAGCTCAACAGACTCGAAGGTCTCAGCAGCTCAACAGACTCGACCGTCTCAATAGCTCAGCAGACTCGAACGTCTCAGCAGCTCAACAGACTCGACCGTCTCAGCAGCTCAACAGACTCGACCGCCTCAGCAGCTCAACAGACTCTACCGTCTCAACAGCTCAACAAACTCGAATGTCTCCGCAGTTCAACAGATTCGAACATCTCAATAGACTCATCAAATTCAAACACCTCGAAAACCCTCAGCTCCTCAAAAAGCCGAACCCCTTGAATTTTGGTAATCCTTTTAAGCCCCAAATGTCTCACAGACCAGAGCGTCTCACAGATGTCATCATTTTAGGATTTCGAATATCTCACAGAGTCGAGCACCTCAAACTCCAAAACAAACTCGACAATCCATCAAGCCCCACGAAATGGCCACAAAACCCCATTGACCCCTCAAAGACCCAAAAGGTCAAAAACCTCAATTCCTTCAAAATCCCAAAACTCCCAAATCTCCAAAAAACAGTGAACTACGTAAGGTCTGATCTCAACAGGGTGTTGAGTACGTAGGCAGCCCATCTAGGGTGCGACCCCATTCCAAACAAAAACTCTTTTCCCCCTCTAAGGTGGCTTTCATATCTCTCAAACACTCAAACCTTCTTCGGCTCCCACAAACTTTAAACCATCAGACTTCAATCTTAATCATTTCCTCAAATCAGCATGTTCCCAATCTTTCATTCCATACTCAGCCGAATTCACTGGTTCCTCTTCTGGATGCTAGTTTGACAGAAAAGCTCGCCTCATCCACTCTCTTCTCTCCCCCTGTCCTAATCCTATCCTTTGGCTTTAACTGAATCTCTTTAATAAGGTTTTGAAAGAAAGCAATCCCGACAATTGGAGACCGAGGTTTCCTCGGGCACCAATCCAAGGTCGTGGTCGTTGCCACTTCCAAGGGGTGTAACCCAGTGCGAACCCACACAGAATCTCTAGTATGATCAGATAAGTCCTATCCATAGGCAACAATCTCAGAGTCAATTAACGGTTCTTAGAACCCTCATTTCCTTCCTAGTTCCTTAGGTCAAACTAGGTGGCGACTCTAGTCAAATCCGCCTTATAGAGGCATAAGTCCGCGTGGAGCCCATTGAGAGCGGGTGTAGTGCACACTTGCACTCCCCTTTATGCTTTCTGGGAAAGACGGACGATGTAGTAGGTATTTGAGGGATGCCAGAATAACGGGTTTTCACCCTCCACAGAATGGCATATTTCTAGGAACTTGACTTTTCAGTCAGACCATATTTGCATAGACCCCCTCATACCGAAAAATCACCCTCCACAGAAGTGTATCAATAAGTGCAGCCCTTCGGCCTATTTATAGGCAACAATTTCTCCTTGTGTCGGGTGGTATATGCCGGGTGAAAGTTATCCGGCACCACGTGTTAAATATGCGTAACCGTTAACGGTCAAAACTGCCAGGTGAAACGTTACATGTGCCGGACAGGAGACGTCCGGCACCGTACCCGACATCAGTTGGATCCGTCAACTGTAAATAACTGCCATCGTTTGGTCAACCGTGGTGACTTTTCACATATGTCGGATGGGAGATACCCGGCAACATACCCGGCAAGGCTCCTTTTCTGCTCTTTGCTTATGCCGTGCAGGAGGCATCCGGCTCCATGTCCGGCATTACTTGAATTTTTTCCTAGGAATTTGTTTCTTGCATAAAAAGCTTATAAAACATAAGTCTGTACAAATAAAACACTTTAATGCATAATATAACATAAATACTCATTATTTAACCTTATTTAAACTACTATACTTCTAAATCTAATACATAAAATATGATAAGTCTGCGGCTTATCAAGGCCCTACACTTACCTTTTGCTAGTCCTTGAGCAAAACTAGATTAGAAAAGAGTAATTGCTTATGCACAAAATAGATAAACTCTAGAATGACAATTAGATTTACATCTCCAACTGTCTGACTCTATTTCATAAGTATTACTTAATCTTCCTTATCTACCAAAAACATACTAATGGGTATAAAAATAAAGAATTTCAAAACCGACCAAAAAACTTTTGGGCTATTCTGCATAAGGGATTTGTAACCTCTCCTTTTTCTGGTTTCCATCATTCAGCTCTATTTTTCAAGAGTTTCTGAAAGTGGCCAAGACCCTCATCAATGGTTTTTATGGTTCAGCCCTATTTTTGAAGGGTTTCTGACTCAACCATGATTTTTTTTTTTGCATTAAAGAACAAAGAATTGAGGAGAAAAACAAAAGGAAAAACTCTCGTGTCTTGCTTTTATTCTGAGGCACTTTAGGCAACCTCAAGGAATATAATGCTTTTCCTTTGGAAGAAGATTTTTTTCCTTCTTTTTTTTTCTTTCTTTCTTTTTTTCTTCTTCTTTCTTCTTTTCACAAAAACCCTTTTTAAGATTACTTGTAGAGCCTCTCCCTCTGTCTCCCCCGCCTTCACCATCTCTATTGTCTATGGTAGGAACAACCCTATGCTTAGATCCTACCTCTAGGATGATATTTTTAATCTTAGCCACGGGCCCGTAGGACCTTGGGTTGTGGCTGGAGACTTTAACAACATCCTCTACACTGAGGATAGATGGAGCACCGGTTCCCCAACTCCAGGAGATTACCGCGAGTTTGCAAACTGTGTCTTCATGGTGAATCTTCAAGACCTTAGGTACTATGGTCGCTTTTATACCTGGTGAAATAACCAGTTTGACCACAGTAGGGTGCACGGGAAAATTGACCGAGTACTTGTTAATGAGGATTGGATCGTGGCCTACCCCATCAGCTTTGCATCCTTCCTCCCCCCTAGTGTCAGATCACAACCCCATGATTATCACTCTCCCCACCCCAACCCCTCGCAAAAAGAGCTCTAAATTCCTAAATTTTTGGACAAATGAGCCCTCATTTCGCCCCCTTGTGCGTGAAGCCTGGAAACTCCCATTGCAGGGGAGCCGTCTTTACACTATAGTTCACAGACTCAGGCTTCTGAAATCTAGCTTATTATCATTGCACAAATCCGAATTTGGCTCCCTTGGAAATAGAAGCCAGTCTATCAGAGTCAAGCTTAGTGACATTCAAATGAGGATGGACAGAGACCCTTGGAGCCCGGCCCTTATCTTTAGAGAGAAATCCTTAAGACACAAGCTCCTCACTAGGGACTACCATAAGCTCTTATTTCTGCGCCAGTTGTCAAAAACGCGCTGGCTTAAGTTTGCGGACTCTAACACCTCTTACTTCCATCGAGCATTCAAAGCGAGACAAAATAAAAACTTCATATCTTTCCTAACCAACGACCTTGGGGAGGACCTCAAAGCTCCGGCGGACATAGAGGCCTGCCTCGTTACCCACTTCCAGCGCGCCCTTGGGTCTAAAAACCTTCTCCCATGCACTCTCGAAGATTTCAACCTAGAAAATACAAGAACTTTAGACCAATCCAGCTGGGCACCCTTAATCTGACTTGTGGACAATAAGGACATTAAGCAAGCTCTTCTCTCCATTAAAGATGATAAAGCCCCTGGCCCGGACGAGTAAACTGCCAAATTCTTCAAAGCATCATGGGATGTTGTTGGTGAAGATATATGTCTGGCGATTAAAGGATTCTTTCACGGAGGCAGACTTCTTAGGGAGGTCAACACCGCCCTAATCACCCTTATCCCAAAATCAGATGTAGCCTCTACCCGTGGAGACTTCAAGCCCATCTCTTGTTCAATACTTTATACAAAATTATTAGCAAAATCCTTGCAACCAGACTAAAAGATACTCTCCCCTTGCTGGTTAGTAAAAACCAAGGAGCATTCATTAGAGGTCGTCTCATCTCTAACAATATCTAACTCTGTTCTTGCCTGATGAAAAACTACCTGAGAGCCCATATCCTCCCTCCCCCCAGCATGATGAAGATGGATATAAGGAAAGCTTTTGACACTGTGGACTGGGACTTCCTCCGACACTCTCTATTTTCTAAACTTCCCTCTCGAGTTTAGTAACTAGATCATGCAATGTGTCACTACAGCTTCCTTCTCGATCAACATTAATGGCTCCCCCTCCGATTTTTTCAAAGGTGAGAGGGGGCTGCACCAAGGAGACCCCATCTCCTCATACCTCTTCGTGATGGTCATGGACATGCTTTCACAGCTCCTTGACCAACTCCCCCTGACCTCAGGCTTTCACCTCCACCCGGCCTGCAGATCTCTCTGGCTCACCCATCTATTCTTTACCGATGATGCACTCTTATTTTGTAAAGGAAACCTCACCTATATATCCCTCATTCTTAGTAAAATCAAATTATTCTCGGATGCTTCTGGTCTCACGCTTAACCTCTCCAAAACAGATCTTTATCTTGGAGGAGTTACCCCCTAGCGGATGATATCTTTCGATTAACTCGTTTCAACCATGGTACCTTTCCCTTCCGCTATCTAGGTATCCCTATAACCACAAGGAAACCTAAAACCACCGATTTTAATCCCCTTATGGATAGCATCCGCAAGTCCATCTCCTCTTGGGCTGGCAAGTCCCTCTCTTTTGTGGTAAGACTCACCCTGATCCATAGCTCGCTCTTTAGGATCATGGGTTTTTGGGCTTCCTGCATCTCCATCCCCAAAAATGTGATTAAAAACATTACTAGATTTTTTCGCTCCTTCCTATGGTGTGGTGATACTGACAGCAACACTACTCCCCCAGTGGCTTGGGAAACCATTACGGGCACCAAGCAACAGGGTGGCCTTGGGCTTAAGGACATCCAAAAAAGGAACATGTGCTTCATGATTAAAACTATAGCCGCTATTACCAGTGACCCTGAGCGATTGTGGATCCAATTGATTCACAGCCTATACCTGACTACCCAAGACTTTTGGACAATTACCGCTAAGGGGAATGATCCTTGGACCTGGAAATCCATTATCCATGCTAAAACTGGTGGATCAACCAATGTGGATCCACCAAAGATGCTACTTCCTTGCTCCTAGCTCACACCCCAACCTTTGGGCTAGTATGCTCTATAAGGATGTTTCTCACCCATCTAGGTCCTTTATTTGGCACAACATTTTTTGGAAGCCCTGGCCACCCCTAAAAGTGAAATTCATTTTGTGGATCACTCTTAGAGGTCGATTAAAAACATGTGATAGGTTCCAATCCCGGGGCATATGTCTTGATAACTGATGCTGGCTCTGTGAGAATACTCAAGCGACTAGCCACCGTGTTTTTTCAATGCAAGTTCTCTAGCAGGGTATGATGGTCTATTTATGATTGGCTGAATATTCCTACCAACTGGACTAGCCTCCGCAGCTGTGCTCATTGGATATCCCGATACTGTAAAAGGAACCGTCCAATTGACTTGATGAAGTAAGCAACCATAGCAACGTTGTCTACCACATATGGACAGAACGCTGCAAGAGAGCGATGGCCAACCAAGCCAGAGACCCTGCACGTGTCGTCTCCGATACCAAAGCTGCCATTAAAGCGATCATCTGGACAAAGATGGGCCGCCCCAGCAAATATCTCCAATGGCTGGATAAAGTGCTCTACTCATAGCGTCTTTCTCCCTTGAATGCCTCTTTTGCTGGCTCTCTGCCACTTTTGTATATGCTAGGAAAATTTATATATGCCTAGCTAGACTCTTTTTGTACCTTTTTGATATCTGATATATAGCCCTCTATATATCACTTTTGTAAAAAAAAAACCCCTTATTCACTATATATATATATATATATATATATATATATATATATCTATATATATATATATACCATTTTTATGTAAAAAAAACTAGGGGAGGAAATTAAGGAAAGAGTGTGTTGATCATGAATGTGATGATGTTAAATAAAAAAAGAAACTAGCGGCGGAAGATGCATAGCAAAACCCATGCATGCCATTGGTTTTTTTTATATAATTTACTACAAAGCAGTTCTGGCAGAGTACGCACCAAAGTGGTTTGCCAAAAAGTAACACTCATTCTTTTATCCAGCATTCAGCTAGTTTATGTATTATCAACTGGATTGATCAGCTCAACTCATTCTTTTAAAATCAGTCATCAGTCAAGATCAACTATCAGCTAGTACGTAGCTACTTAGGCCCCATTCTTTTGTCCAGCTTTCAGCTGGTTTACGTATTATCAGCTAGATTGTTCAGTTCAGTTCATTCTTTTAGAATCAGTCATCAGTCAATATCAACTAATATCAGCTATTAGCTCATAGCTATTTAAACACAAATTGTTTCTCGTATTCAACTAGTTTAGTATGTTTGACTGAGTTGACCAGTCCAGCCCATTCTTTTATAATCAGCTATCAGTCAATATCAGCTAGTATCAGCTGTCAGCTAGCAACCCCTAATATACAAAAGAATGGGGCCTTAAAACTCAAATTGTCTCTCATGTTCAGCTGATGTGACATGTTTGACTCGGTAGACCAGTTCAACTCATTCATTTAAAATCAGTCATCAGTCAATATCATCTAGTAGCAGCTATCAGCTAGAAGCTCATAATATGAAAAAAACTCTAAAAAAAATGAAATGTAGGGGCACCCAACCGGCAAAGTTAGAATTCTTTGGGGAATACACTAGACCCCCAAAGTTTAAATACTATTATCCACTTATAAAACCGTATAGTATATGTTATCATCTAGCTCTATTTTACTTGGTTGGATCTCTGATCACTCTTGCCTCCTACTGCTACATAACGTGAATCTTTTTTTGAAAGGCTACATAACGTGAATCTAAAACGACATGGTTCTTTCTTCTACATGTGCATCAATAGTCATCAGCATATATATTCTTCACTTCCAAAAAAAAGTAGCTAGCTAGCTCTATGTTTTTTACCCTAGGCTAAAACTCAAGCTGGCGTTACGGTGATTTGTCTGTTGTCTCCCCTACCGGCCGCTTTCATATATAAAAGAAATTATCTTGAGCATAACTAAGCTAGGTGTCCCTTCAAATCAATATTGTATCAACATATTTTATATCTAGCCGATCAGAAAAAAAAAACACTCTAAAAAAGAACGATAACATGGGTAAGCAAATATTATATGCTCAAATTTTTACCTATAATCGTATATACAACCTTCATCTCAATTCACTGTTATGATTACTATTTAGATATGTCATTTAATTTCAATATTTAACAGATAAATTAAAATAATTTTAAAATTTTAAATTATATATAAGGATATAAATTATAATTATAAAATTTAATTTTATAAAATTATTTTATCTTATATACTTAATATTAAAATAAAAAATGTATAGAGGAAGTATATATTTTTAAATAGTATATATATTTGTACATATAAATCATACATGCATGGATGTATGTATGTATCCTTTATGATAAATGTGACTTACACTAGATAGCTGTACGTACCTTAGATAGCCTTTACATGCAATGAAGTTGATTTGACCTCATGAACTTATGTATCAATAATGTTTGTATGTAATCTATCTCTGTTAGTCTTGACATATTTGATAGCATATTTGTGATATAAATGGATGCGTTTTGTGTGGGTCCTGTGTGAGTCTTACATTCTACTCCAATAATATACTGTAATATATAAAACAGCTACAAAATAGTCAGATCAAAACAACCGCAAAACAGGGAGCCTAATCTATCAAGTCCCCGACAAATATTAAAGTAAAATTTTGGATTTCCCAATTTTCTTGTCTCTTTAATTGCGTAGATCCATAACGCTATGATTCGTTCTTCTTCGATCAATCCTTTTGTTATTGATATTTCATCGCCACTTTTTTGTTTTTAAGAAAAGGCAGCTAGCTAGCTAGGTAGGTCTCTGTACGTTTGCGGTTAATTACCACCATATAGGGTTATGGAAATCGACCATCACAAGCTGGCGTTATGGAGGTGCATTGTCTGTTGTCTGTCCTGCTATCAGTATTCAATATATTTGTACATTAGCTAGCTAGGTGCTATTTCAATACAATACTCCATAGTCATGTACAGCCATATAGGCCAGCTGCTTTATGCTAGGTTGGTATCTGGCTGACAAAAGAAAATTTTAATCTCTAACCGGGTAAGAAATAATTTCGGATATGTAACGTAATTGTGTATTGTGGATATATATATATATATGTTTCACGAGTTGAATGAAATTAATGGCGATTAGGTATCGTATACTCACTTGCACTTTTTTGTCGACCTTGTCTGTAATAAACAAATATCTCCTGCCCTTGTAGTATGCATGTGTAAGGGTATGCATGTGCTGTGCGTACCCTAATTATGAATGTAAATATACTCCTGCGTGTACATTGCTGGTTGGACCCTTTTCATCGTCGGTTTGATTATTACGTAGCCACTACCGTTTTGACACAAAAGCTAGCCACATAGAATTTTATGCATCGTATGTAAAAAAAAACTATACACTTGCACGCTGTTCATTGCATGGCGCATAATGTAATGACGCGGCTCCTCATATAGTAGTAGTATAAATCATGTCTCCCGTTTCAGCCAAATTCTAACCTCCTCTCTACTCCTACCCTACCCTACCCTACAATTAAAAAGTCGTTGTTGAAACAGAATCGCTTCGAATTCTACTCACGTCCAGCCAGGATGAGTGGAGCTAGTAATGTACGGCCAATATCATCAATTAATACACGTCACAAACATGCTGTTTTAAAATCTACTTTAGTATAACGAGAATGCTGTTAATTAGCGACAAATTAAATCACACCTTAATGATTGAGAGGAGAGACAAGGGAACAAAAACTGTCTCGTAAATCAGACATGCAAATTCTCATCATTCATCTCTTCTTCTTCTTCTTCTTCTCGTCTGTGACTGACAGTCCCGCGACGTGGTCACAAAATGGGAATTATATAGTAAAATTTTGTCGTCTTCTTCACCTACGTACAGTACTGATACAATACAGCTGTTCTGCTGTAAATCCTACCTCCTCCCATCTTCAATCCATCTTTTCCATATAAATACATTCCAAACCCCAATCAAATCAAAATCATTTATCATTATCGAAACCTCTCTGCATAAACAGAAATGGCACCCTCAAACTCAAGCGAAATGCAACCTCGTCAACGGTCCATCAGTTTACCTTCTAGATTAACAAACTTGACATCTCTTCGAATTGAACCTAACTTAAACAACCTCAAATCAGACAACAACTCATCATCAACATCAGACCCTCTAAGTCTCAACCTTATCCAATCAAACCTAATGGATCTATCAGATCTATACATCTCTTCCCATAATTACTTAACCCAAACAACAACCCAACAAACTCTTCTTGGTTACGACCAAGGGAAGTTGGTCAAAGACGCCTTAACCCGATCCGACCGGTTCCTCACCATTCTCACCACCATCAAAAACTTGGTTTCCACAATGAAAGATCAACTTCGGGATCTTCAATCCGCCATCCGAAGACGAAGCTCTTCCCCTACTTACATCGCTACATACATCAACACATACATCTCCTACCGTAAGAAATCTAAACACCAAATCACACGAGCACTCCTGGAAATCAAACAAATGGACCAACAACTGATCACTCAAACAAGTCCAATTTCATTTGACCCCCCTCATCTCACCGCAATGTTTAAAGTAATGACACAAGTACCTCTATCGACGGTGGCTGTTTTGAAGTCATTGTTGGTTGCACTATCATTTCCACCAGCTGTGAAAACAAATGGATGGTCAGGATTGATCTCAAAACTGAAGGTAGTTGGAACTACTTCCTCCAAGGGCACACGTAACCAGTTTTTCAATGAAGTTTCTGGACTGGATATCGTATTATCAACGACGAGTTTTGATGATAGTAAGGAGATGGAAATTGTTCAAGGACGGTTGAGGATAATGGATGATATGGTGGATCGTCTTGAAAGTTCAATTGACTGTGTTTATAGAAGGTTGGTTCAGAGTAGAGTCTCGTTTCTCAATATGTTGATCCATTAGACATCTTGTAGATTACACATATAGCTAAGTTACCCTTCTTTTGATCAGAATGAATATGTAATCTGAAAAGAACTGTTTCTATTGTAAATACAAGCAGTACCAACCAGTACTATGATGACTACGGGTTTATTGCTGCGGAGATTGCAATTAATCCTAGTTTCTTTGTATCACATTTATTTCTTATCTCCCTTATAATTATTATTGTCGATTTAAAGTCCGGAGGAAGACGTATGGTAATCACGGAGCTTGAACTGATAACCAAGATTTAAAGAACATAGTTCCTTGCGTGTTAGGCTTTGATAGACAATAGAATAGTGTGAAAATGAACAGGAGCTAGCCGTGACCTGAATAGGTCAGCCTGAGAGTGTATTTATAATAGTGTGTAGAGGCTTACAAGAGAGGGCCCAAAGGACCATACAAACTAACATAAGAACTGGGCCGGAAATACATGGGCCTATTATAATCTATTATCCCCCGCGAGCCCAAACGCCCTACTGCTAAGGGGCAGTTTGGCTCGATTTTGCAAGAAAACAGAAGTAGGGTTAGGTTTGGTGAGGAAATCGACAATTTGGGATTTTGCCGGTAAATGTGCGATCTTGAGAGTGCCAAGCGCAACCCTTTCTCGAACAAAAAAATAGTCGATCTCTACATGTTTGATGCGACTATGAAGAACCGGATTGCTGGCGAGGAAGGTGGCACCCAGATTGTCGCAATATATCTGAGGCGGATCGGCAAGAAAGACTCCCAGTTCCGCAAGAAGACCTTGAAGCCAGATGACCTCTGCAGCAGCGGAAGCAACGGCCTTGTACTCTGCCTCAGTGGAGCTTCAGGCAACCGTCTTTTGCTTCCTGGATGACCAAGACACGAGGTGGTTCCCAAAAAAGACCAAGTAAGCAGCGGTGGATCGGCGGTCAAGAGGAGATCCCGCCCAATCAGCATTGGAGAACACATGGAACTCGAGAGGAGAGTGAACAGAGAAGAACAAACCCAGACTCTTGGTCCCATTCAGGTATCGTAGAATCCTCTTAACTTGTTGCCAGTCGTGGTCTGTTGGTGCATGCATTTTTCGACAAACCTTATTGACTGCGAATGATATATCTGGACGAGTAAGAGCCAAATACTGTAAGCTGCCAACTGTGCTTCTGTAAATTGTTTGATCAGAGAAGGGTTTGGAGTCGGGTAAGTCCATAGGAGAAGTAGAGACCATAGGGGTAGGGGTGGGTTTGGATTGTAGCATATCTGTGTGGCGTAGGAGGTCAGTAACGTATTTGGACTGAGTGAGGAGAATACCCTCAGGAGAGCGAGTAACGTCAACTCCCAAAAAATAGTGCAACTGACCTGTAGCAGAGATAGGTTATTTGGCAGACAGGGTAGATATGAATCTGTCCATTAAGGTCTGGTTAGAGGCAGTAAATAGAATGTCATCTACATACACGAGAATGAACATTCTATCTTGTTTGTGGTGGTAAACAAATAAAGATGAGTCAGACAAAGAAGGAGTGAAACCTATTTCCACCAAGAATGAACTGAGCTTAGAGAAACACCCTAGGAGATTGTTTCAGCCCATACAAGGACTTCTTAAGTCTGCAAACATAGTTGGGATAGTCAGGATGAACAAATTCCTTAGGCTGAGTAGTGTAAACTGATTCTTCCAGATCTCCATGCAGAAATGCATTTTGAATATCAGCCTGATGTATAGGCCAGCTATGAGAGGTAGCAATAGAAATTACCATGCGAATTGTGGAAATTTTAACCACTGGACTGTAAGTCTGGTTATAATCAACACCAAATGCCTGAGAATATCCCTGAGCAACTAGCCTGGCTTTCCTTCTTTGAAGAGACCCATCTGAGTTGTATTTGGTTTTTAAAATCCACTTAGTACCCAATATGTTCATAGAGGGTGTAGGTGGCACCAGCTCCCAAGTACCAGTACTAAGGAGAGCATCATACTCCTTCTTGATAGCTGCTTTCCACTCAGGAAAAGCAAGGGCCTGAGTGAATGTAGGTTCAGTAGGTATGGCAGTAGGGGAAGTGGTAGTGTGGTGAGCTTGAGGCCAGGGTATAGTGCCATCAGTATGAGTTTTGGGATGTAATGAGTTTGTTTTTGTCCGAGTTATCATAGGGTGGACATTGGTGCTTGGGTGATTCACAGGGGCAATGGGTGGTGGTAAATCAGTAGGTGGTGATACAGTGGTGGGAGTTTCATCTGTGGTCTCAGGTAAGGGAACTTGAGTGGAGGGAGCTGAGGAAATGGAAGGGGAGTGGGGAGCTGAAGCAGTAGAGCTATGGACAATGTGGATAGTGGGAGAGAGACACATGGTCTCAGGGGATGAGGAAGTGTTTTGGTTTGAAGGTGTTTTAGTGGATGGTGGGCTCGAGAAGGGGAAACATTGTTCATTGAAAATCACATCACGAGAGATGATGAGTTTGTGGGTGAGGGGATTAAGACAGATATAGCCACTGTGGGAAGAGGAGTAGCCTAGAAAAACATGTTCCTCTGATCTGTAGGACAGTTTGTGGCCCTGTGTGGGACGAAGATTAGGCCAGCAAGATGTTCCAAAGATCCTTAAGGTGAGATAGTTGGGGGCACTGTGGTATAGAAGTTGGTAGGGAGACTGATTGTGAAGGACTTTAGAGGGGGTATGGTTGATCAAATATGTGGCTGTAACTGCAGCAAATGACCAGTAGAGGAGGGGCATAGAAGCATGGGCTAAGAGACTGAGGGCCTTGTCCATAACAAATCGATGTCTCGATTCCACCATTCCATTCTGAGGGTGAGAGTAAGGGCAAGTCACACGATGAAGGATACCCTTATCATTAAAGAAACCCTTTAGAGAGGTAAACTCTCCACCACCATCTGTCCGAACATATTGTATTTGTACAGAAAATTGTGTTTGAACTAATTTGTAAAAAATTGGAAAAACCTTAGCCACATCAGACTTGAGAGCAATAGGAAAACACCACATGAAGCGTGTGCAGTCATCAACAATTAAAAGATAGTAGCGAAAACCATCCATAGAAGTGTAGTGGGCAGGGCCCCAGAGGTCCATATAAAGCAACTTAAAAGGAATAACAGATCTAGAACCAGTAGCAAAATGTGGTAGGGCATGTGTTTTCCCTTTAAAGCAAGCAGTACAGAAACTTAAAGTAGAGTGTCTAGTAACAGGCAAACTAAATTTGGCAATAGTAAAGAGAGTTTGAGGAGTTGAGGGATGTCCTAAACAGGAGTGCCAGACATCTGAACTTGTCTTGGCACCATGAGAAAGTCTTGTGGCAAAAGCTTTGGGTTGAAGCACTCAGCAGGAAAGGTGTATAAGCCATCTTTAACTGGACCTTGAAGGAGAGTAGTTCCAGAGTTGCGATCTTTCAAGAGAAAGCAGTCATGGTGAAATTCAAAGTAGACATGGTTGTCTTGTGAATTTTTTGAACAGATAATAGGTTCTTGTGTAGATTAGGGCTAAGAATGATGTCAGAAAGATTAAAAGAGTGTGAGGGAGTACTAATAACACCATGACCAATATGTGAAATAGGTAAAACCGTACCATCTCCAAGACTGACAGTGTCTGTTCCCTGTTAGTCTGAAGCGCCAGTGGTCAGTTTAGTATAGTCACCAGTGAAGTGGTGAGTAGCACCAGTGTCAGGAATCCACTGTGAAGTGGATTGAGATGAGCCATGTGTAGTGACATTTGCCTGAAAATTCCTCGGGGGAGGAATCTGATAGGATTGATTGAACCGATGGTAGCAATTTCGTGCCACATGACCCCTTTTTTCATATATTTGACATTGGGGCCTTGTATCCTGATGTCCTGCAAAGGTGTAGCTGCGATCTGTAGATCCAGAAGAATTCTGGGAGTGAAAACCAGACTGATATCCACCTCTCCCTCCAGATGAGTTACCTCTACCTCTAGATCTGTTGTTGCCAGTGGGGTAATGGTTTTTGGATTTATCAGTGGACTGTTTTGTGTAATTGGTTTCAGATTTTGATGTGGCATTGAGGGTGATATTGGTGGTCTGATTCTTGTTTTGCTCTGTGATTCGAACTTCCTGCTGTAAAAGTTGGCCATATAACTGATGAGGAGTGAGGATTTTAGTCTTAGTCATTAGGTATATGACCATGGGATCATATTCAGGAGGGAGACCATTAAGTAAAAAGGTCTGGATCTCACGATCTGAAATATCTTGGCTAGCAGAGGCAAGGGCCGAAACAAGGGTTTGAAATCTGTTAAAATATTCTGTTATGGTCTCACTTCCTAGTTTCTTTATGCTAGCCAATTGTCTATAATACTGGCCTATATGAGCATTTGATTGAGCCGCAAAAACCTCTTCTAATGTATTCCACATCTGAGTAGCAGTTGTGGATCTAGAGACTTGAAGTATGAGAGGTTCAGATAGGGAAGATAAGAGAATACTCATTACCAACTGATCACATGTCTTCCATTTGGTGTATTCTTAATTAACGCTTCCATCTGTCATTGTTGATGCAGGGCATTCTAGAGAGCCATCGATGTACTGATAGAGATCATTCCCGCGCAGGAATGGCTGGATGAGGCTCCGCCAGGTAGGGAAATTATCAGATCACAGCTTAACAAGGTGGGAGGCAGCTGCTAGAATGGAATATGATGGAGGATTCTGTGTGACGATAGTTGTGGTAGTGGTGTTATGCTCCGGTGTATGGCCTTCGGATCCAGTAGATCCCGTGAATGAAGCGGTAGTCATGATCGACTTCGAAGAAGACGATCGTAGTTTATATGTGGAG
Source organism: Limonium bicolor (assembly GCA_023374045.1). Taxonomy (NCBI): domain Eukaryota; kingdom Viridiplantae; phylum Streptophyta; class Magnoliopsida; order Caryophyllales; family Plumbaginaceae; genus Limonium; species Limonium bicolor. Next base: position 438,413,578 of record CM041776.1, read on the forward strand.
ATTTGTTGTTAAAAAAAATTAGGTGATTAAGCCTATACCTGCTCTTGATACCATGATATACAATAGAATAGTGTGAAAATGAACAGGAGCCGTGACCTGAATAGGTCAGCCTGAGAGTGTATTTATAATAGTGTGTAGAGGCTTACAAGAGAGGGCCCAAAGGACCATACAAACTAACATAAGAACTGGGCCGGAAATACATGGGCCTATTATAATCTATTAGGCTTGACCTGAAGGATTATTGGAAAAGATCGAACACACCACAAAGACAGATTCAAAAACTTCACACCTACTTAGAACAAGTAGTGATGCAACATCCAACTCCTTTGTTTATAAAAAATTCTCCCCTAGGCGGAAGTTCTCTCGTCTTCCTCCCCCTAGCGGCCAACTGTAATGTTCAATCTTCCGCCGTTTAGAAACGGCTCTTTCCCCATCATTAGCTAATTTGGGGAATTGGGCATAATCCCCTTTTTGTTTCCACACGCAACATTCCGCCGCTCTTACCCTTCTTTTAACCTCTGTAAATTCCTCTGATTTATTTTGTGTTTAGTTTTCACATCACCTTGCATGTAATCATTTTCTCATCATAACTTCCTCTGCCGCTTAGCCACTCCTTGCATGAAGCCCATCATATCTTCTTTAGTTTCTGTAGAATCCCTACAGGTGTTCTTCCCGAGTATCGAACTCAAAAATGTGCTACGGATGTGTGTATGTGACTTAAGAGGAACTCAAAAATGTCCATTGGAATGATCTTGGCAACTTCATATTTTGCAAATCAGCCCCAATTTATTCCTTGTCAAGTTCAAATTCACCGAGGTTATGAACGTTGTCCTAGTTGAGGGCCCCTGGTGCGTAAATCACTAATTTCTCGCCCTCAAAGCAATAGAACTGAGATTCCAATGGACAAGCATGTCTTCAAGCAGGGGCGGACCGAGGCGGGGTCCAATGGGGTCCCAGACCCAATAGCTTTTCTGATAATAACAAAAATAATTTTTTTAAAGTATAGTTTTAATAGACTAAAATACTGAAAGTTGATAATAATTAAGTAGTAAAGACATGTTCTTATATATATGTGAGGTTGTAAGTTTAATTATTGTCGATGAGTTATGTGGTTCCAAGTCATCCATGATTCCCGTAAACTTCCCTAACTTGGAAGCGAGAATGACAGCAAAATTAAGTAGTAAAGTAATGACCGAGGCGGGGTCCAATGGGGTCCCGGTTTTGTTCGCTTTCGTATATGTTTCTTTAATTTTCTGATTGTGATGTTTCTGACTGATTTTGGTTTGCGTTTTGATCTGCCAAAACCCCGTGGAAATGTGTTTTCGTTGTGCTACTTTGTTATGATTAGTTATGTATAAATTGTGGAAGATTTTAGCCATGGATTTGCTTTGCATTCGACATTGAATTCTGTAGTTTTTACAGTGTCCAGACTTACGTCCGGACATGTAAGTCCAGACGTGGCTTCGGACGGGTTCATTTTGCTATGTTTTGTGTGGTGTTCGGACATGTAAGTCTGGACGTGGCGAGGACGAGTTCCAGGTTTCTGTTCGACTTGTGTCCGAACATGCAAGCCCGAACACAAGTTCGGACGCACCTGTTGCTGATTTGTGGACTTTGTCTGGACATGTAAGTCCGGACATTTGTTGGTTTTGTCCTCGGCGTGTGTCCGGACATGCAAGGTCGGACGCATGTCCGGACATAACACTGTTTTTGCGTAACTTCTTCGTTTTAACTCTGTTTTGTGTGCCGTTTGCGGCGTTGGTTTTCTTTCAGAGTGTGCTATCTATTGGAATGTGTTTTAGCTTGTGAATAGAAGTTTTGCATTATGAGAATCTCTATTAAGTTCCGATCTGGGTCTTGCTCTAGAGGAGCGTTTGAACTTTAGTTTTCGGTTTGGCTTCTGTATGTGCTAGTCGGCTTACAACTTCTATTTTGTTTTTCTGATATGCTTTGATAAGATTCTGCTTTCCGCTCTGCTTTATTCTGTTCTGTTAAGGCTTTTTCTCTGTTTTGCAAAGCTTCTATTTTGGGACCTAGATGTTTAGCTTCTGAGCCTTGGATAGTCGGGTCGGGCTGTCCCGTAGCATGTGATATGAAATTATGTGCAGGTCAATATCACAAAATATGGGCAAGTGGACCCAATGGAAGTAGTAGTAAAGAGTGTTGTTCCACTAGGAAATTGACTATCTATCTCCCTAGCTTCGGTATTCGGTAACAGAACAATAATTAAAAAGGGGGGTTTAGCCGGTGGCAAGCTTAATGGTTTGGTTCAAGAAAAACTGTAACTTAAATGTGGAAACTACAATTGGTTGTTAAGGGATTTGGATGGAAAACACTCTAGGATGGTTATTCTCACCTAAATTCACCCCAACTTCACTTATAAACCCATTTCACTCAAATCGTCTATTTGGACTATTGTAATGACCTTCCAAGTCATGGAAGAGCCAACTCTTACCTAGATACTTCCAACTCTCAAATCAAGAGGAGTTCAAATCACTAGATAGCATTAATTGCAAGTCCACATTAATAGCCCCAAATCTCACCAACTAATCAAGCTAGCACAATCTAGGGTTTCTCTCTCCTTTAGGTCACAACCCCCAACTCAAAGTCTTGTGTTGTTGGGAATCACCATAAATGCCATAAATGATCAAGTTAAAGCATTAAATGAACAAGAGAAAGAGAAAACAATCATAATTAATGAAGTAAGGGTTTACAAGCTAGTTGGGGGATTCAAGTTCAAATCCCCATCCCAAAGTGCTAAATAGATCTACTCAGCCATAGAGATACATAAGAGAGAGAGAGAGAGAAAGCCATTGTTGAAGGTGGTTGAGCTTGGAGAAGGTGAGCTTTCTTCCTCTTCTTCTCTTCTTCTTCTTCTTCTTTCTTCTTCTCCCCTAAAAATCGCCTCTCTCTCTCTCTCTCTCTCTTGTTTCAGTCTCTAAGTGTGTAGAAGTGAAAGTGTGAGAGCCAGCCTCAAATTTGGCAGATTTAGAGAAGTTTCCGCGTCCGACCGACCCACAGTGGGTCGGTCTTGTGGGTCGGTCGGCCTTATGAAGACTGAGCACGTGACCTTTTTAATTTCCGACCGACCCAGTGTGGGTTGGTGATATGGGTCGGTCCAATGCGGAGACGAATTTCTGCTCCAGGAGCTTCTGACCGACCCAGTGTGGGTCGGTCCAAGGGTAGGTCGACTGCAGAAACATATTTCTCTAACTTACGCGGGGTCTAGAATCTTCGTTATGGCTCGGAATTGCTCCCCATTTGTGGCGTTGGAAAGCTTGAAGGATGGGGAATCTGTTGGTGCATGCCACTAGCTCAAAAGTGGCCAAATTATGCTCAAGGTGAGCTTTTACCTATCAAAAGATCAAACTATATAAGGTCACTATTAATCACAAAAACACTATATTAAGTGGTGAAATGAGCTATGCACCAAGTAAAATGAAGGTGTATAAAGACATTAAAACATTATTATTTCACCACTTATCATCATGCCGTGCGGGAATTCTTTCTGTTTTGTTCCTCGGGTTCCCTTCTGTTCTCTTCTCATGGTCCCTTGGATGTTAAGTGACCGACGGGTCCATAGCTGTCTCTACGGCTTCTGATGTGGGATCTTCGGATCCATAGGACGTTATGTGAGTCCTTCTGATGTGTCAGTTGGTGTCTAGTGTCCCACCTCTGTTTTGTTAAGCTCTTTGTCCTGTTTTGATCTGTTCCTTGTCTGATTGGGGAAAGCTTCATCCTCTGTCTGATTTTCGCTTCAACTTTTGAACTGTTTTGGTTAAGCTGTGTATTCATATATATATATATGTTCAGTATATGTTTTGAGCATGCTCAGCTGATGAAGTTTATCACCTGCTGAGCTATAGTTTGGTTCACCCCTATTTCCGTCTGATTGACAGATTTAAGCTTTCGACGACAGTTCTGCTTTGCTTCCAGCTTAAATCTTCGTTTTGTGTTTGCGAGTGTGGCCTGAGGCCTGTTCTGTATTTAGATTCTGATATGTAATATTGGTTGGCTTCCGCATGTAAAAGTCTGGATATTCTTGTAATCCATTATTTAGTTAATGACAATGTACTTTTTTTTGGGTTTTGGGTTTCGTGTGTTAGAGCCTTGCGTTATTAGGTAATAGATACGCGGTGTGTAATGTTCTTAACTCCTAGGGTGGGTTTGGGGTCGTTACATGGTGTGTTCTCGGTGTGGTTTGTTCCCCCTTATGGCCGATGGTTGCTCAAGGGATCGGGATGGTCCGATTCCTTTCAGGTTGTGGATGAGCACAAAAGTTTTTCTGGAAAATCTAGGCCATTTCACCTTTGCTTTGTCCCAAGCCTGAGCCTGTCTAGGAAGTGATCGTATATGACCTCCTTGCACAAAGGCAAGATTGAATTTGGTCGGTGGAGTGCATCCACGGTAATCAGATCCTACAACAGGAGGGTGGACCAGCGGGAGTTTCTTTGCGAGGTGGTCGTAAGAGAGCCCACGAAGGTGAAAATGTCTCTGGTTATAGCTTTGATGTGTAAGAATTAAAGGATATGGAGTTTCACCCATGGGGAAGGCCCTTAGCTTGTCCCGAAACTTGAATTTAGGTTCCTCCAGTAACGTAAAAAATATGAAGATCAACTAGGAGACTACATTCTTTGATCGTTGTCATCATGAGGAATGAGACCTACTCCAGCTAATTGTATGACACATGGCACCTCTGATGCAATTAGCTTGCCTACAATGGTTTATTTTTGTCTAGTTTATTGTTATTTGTCTATGACCTGGGTTGTCTTTTCCATCCATTTTAGTCTGTTTTTAGTAAGTTCTCAATTCCAGTCTTTAGATGTTAGTTTAACTTGTTCGTTGATTTCAGTTTGGAGTACTTGTTTTGGTTGTCCAAAGTTACCGTTTGTTTGGACCTTCAGGAAACACTGTGTTTAGCATTTCTGGTGCAGTCTCTCTTCTTTTGCATTCCATTTTAAAGGATGTTCCATTGTTCAGCTGGATAGACAACCATCCTTGCGGATAGGGTTGACCTCAGCTGATTGTCCTTGGTTGGCCGTAAGCTTAAAGCTCATGGTGCTGGTGTTTGGTTCGTTGGTGATGGGCACGGTTTCATGGCCTTTTTCGTACAATTTATTATCTATGTTTGGTTTGTGCTTTCTCTTAGTACCATTAAGCTTGTAATCAATTGGGATTATATACTTCTTTTTGAAAAAGAAAACTTCACAAGTAATTGTCATAGATTAAAAAAATCAACCTAAAACTCTTGATATTAATGAAGAATATTTTTACTTGTATATAAAAAACATATCCTTTAAAATGATTACCAATCTTATTTCACGAATTATGGAATTGCGGTATTGAACACAAGATGTGGTTCATTCCTTTTCACAAAATAATTAAATGCACTCTCTCGATGATCACACTTGTACAAGCGTAGATGATAAGAGAGAAACTTGTTATAGAATGACTGTACCGGAAGTTCATTTATACATTACTATAACAATAGGTATAATAGGTATATACGTTAATAAGCTTCCTCGTCGACGACATTACCAGGCGGGTAGTAGCTGCAGACGATGAACGTCCAGCCGTTGGAACACTTGTTCTTGCCGCAACCAACGTCGGTGGAGTCCTTCCACACCAATTGGGTGTAGTGATGGCACTCTTTTCCTCCGGTGCACTAGTTTGTCTCGTGGTCATAGTCCGCCTTCTCGTCGAACCAGTACTTCACAGCTTGAGCTACATCATAAGGTCTGAATAAAAAAGGCATTACCTCCACAAAATTGTTCGAAGCACCCCCAAAACAACCAATCCCCTGCTACTTTCTCACCTCCCCTCCCCCCTCAATCAAAAATCTCTCCAACCCGTACTCTCATTATGAACTTCAACACGCAATCGACAGGACAAAAATCCATTCCGGGTGCCACGGTGTTCATTGACAACATCAGTCCAACATCCAGATGGGGAACAATCTGGAAAACTTTTGACAAATTCGGAGAGCTTATTAGCATTCGTCTCCCTAAATTTCCAAGAGTCTGCACCCAAACGAGGTATGGTTTCGTTGAGTACAAAACCAAAGAGGCGGCAGACATAGCTATCAGAGAAACCAACGGTATCTTGGTGGATGGAAATCTACTAGAAACGCAGACGGCCTTCAACCGACGCTTCCTTCCAGGCGCCCCCCATCAGGAAACTGGGTACCGCGATCAAGAAATGAACAGATACCAGATTCGACTTCTCAGGTACCGCATACCCCAACTCCACCCCTACGAGAGACAACTCTAGTTATGTTTCCTGTCTTGTTTCCACCTGAGAAGAAGGGGCACATTAGCCTTGATGCCTCCTTAGTCATGACGGAGAGACTCTCAAGAAGCATAGTAATAAAATCACCACCAACGGCCTTGGTAGAGATCAGGCGACTGCTAAAGCCTTGGGATGCATGTGTCGAGGATATCATCTGCCTGTCGAATAGTAAGTTCATTATTATTTTCCTCGACAGTTGCAAAGCACATGTTTTTATTCACAAGATGTCAACAAACGCCTGGGGTTGGAACCTCGCTCCTTGGAGTAAGGAGGTGCAGCTAGGAAACTGGGATACGTCCATTGTCATTCGTGGACTTCCCGTTCAAGCTTGGAGCGAAGCTTCAATCCTAGTTATCACGAAACATATCGGCACTGTCCAAAAGATAGAAACCGATATGGATTTGATTCCTAACTATTTAGAGGCACATGTTCACATCAACACCCCGATTATGCAAATTATAAATGAAAAAGCTACGGTCGATTTAAGTGGTGTAATCTACGAAGTGGGAATCGTGGAGATTTGGTCGGAGGAAATTTCCAACCACCGGCGGCCGGAGAATATCAGTAACCAGATGGTGCAACAAAACGGTAAGCCAGAGGAACAGTCCCCATTACCCCCCAAAAAGCACGTTGATATTTGTTCCCCGCCGCAATTTTTCTCCACTTCCAAAAAAGGCGTGTCGATTAATGTTCCACTTGGAAAAGATGAGATTTACCTCTCTGATGGGCGGTCTTTTATTTTTTCCTCATTCCCTATACAACTTCCTGCTTTTATTCCTGCCCATCTCGCCGCCCTCTGGCTTGACCTCGTGCAACCCAATACTTATCCCCTCTCCACCCCTACAGCCCGCCTTTTAAGCCCACCTTTCTCCCCCCTTACGATCTCCCAGTCTCTCCCCCAGCTAATTGACCGTGGCCCATTTCCCTACATCTCTTCCGTCCCTCCCTCCCCCTCCCCACTTTTGTCTTCCAACCTTTACCCGACATCCTCTGCAGCTCACCCCCCCCCCCTTGTCCCCCGTGTTTTCTTTCTCTGACGGTGCCTCACAAGACAGTTCCGATTTCCACTCCCGTTCAGTAATAGTAAGTGGGCAGGATGAGCCCCGAGCCCATGTGTTCTCTGTGGGCTTAGTTCCCAGCCCAAATAACGGGCAGCCCACTCCAGTGGATGGGAAGTCTCTCCCTGAGATAAGTCTGCAAGTAGTAGTCTCACCGGATAATACGACAAAACAAGGCAAGACGAGGAAGTCTCGAGTAAGGAAACCGAATAAAAAAATTCCAAATATTTCTGCGGAGGCCCGTGAATGCTTTAAATATGATCAGCGGCTGCGTATCTACTGTCCTTACCCTCGAAGATCTTTAGCGAATATTGACCGCATCCTGAGGAGAAGTGGAGGGAAGAATTAAACCCCTTCGAATTAAATAACAATCTTGGAATTCCGTTATCTTTATGGGATACATCAACGTTTTAAGGATGGGATGATGATCGAGATAGTTTTGGTCAAGTAGATATTGATGTTGGAAGAGCCTGAAGATTTGAGTGGTGGTGGGCTGAGGAGACCGACTGTCAGTGTAGAATCCAATAGTTTATCTAAATGTTTTGTAATGTGTGTCCCGGAATCTGTCGTTTTGAATTTTCTACTAGTTTTTGGCTAAGGATTTTCCTAAGCTTTGTAGACCGTTTCTCGGTCATTGTACTGCTACATGTGTAGCCCCCTTATAAAAAAAAATTAGGTATATAAGCATAGGGAGTGTCTCCCAATAAAGATTTTGTTAGAGTTGTGTCTTTTCATAAAGATTCTTTTTTAAAATCACTTCTCATATATAGTCTAAATCTCTGATCACTAGTAAATATCAAATTATTTTGTTATAAAGTTTTTGGTAAGGACTTAACATCGTTATCATACTTGTTATTAGTGACAAGTATTTCGTTACCAAAAATAGTACTAAAAACTTTTAAAAAATTAAGACTACAGTAACGATAACTATTATAAAATTATATTTTTAGTAGCGATATAACTTTTAATAACGAATAAAAATTATTATAATAAATAAATTAATCTTTGGTTATATATGTAACGATTTTTATCGTTACAATAATCTGATTAGTAACGATTTTGATTTTTGTTGACGAGTTTTTGTTGTTACCAAAAATCCATAATCTAACACTGTAATCCACATAAAACGTATTAATATCAAAATAGCTTTTGAATACTTATTTACCAAAATACCGTTATATATTTAAGTAGAAATACGGTTTGGAAATTATAAATTTATTCGAATCACATTTCACATATGTCAAACACAAGACCTCTATGTTAAGTGCATTTTACAGCACATTTACCCCTTATACCATTTGCATACCTTGGTGCTCCACTATATAATAAAAGAAAAAATAGGCTTTCGTGTTACAATCCTGTTTAGGAACCTAGCTACATACTTTCTCTAATGCGACGAGAATTCTGCTAATTAGGGCGTAATTAATCCTACTAATGATTGGGTGGGAGACAAGGGAACAAGAACTGTCTCTAAAATCAGACCTGCGTACCCTCATCATTCATCAAAGAAGAATTGTATTATTCTCAATAACGATCCATATGCATCTATGATTGAAATCAATAATTGGACCAAAAGTAATTCCGTCGTCTTCTTCATATGCAGCTGTATCCTTTCCTTTTATATTTTCTGTCTGTCTCTGTCTATACATGCATATAAATACATAAATACGTTCGCAATTCTACACCCATTGCATTCCCAGCAAAATCAAAAGCACTCATCGAGAGCTACCGGTTTTGGATAAACAAAATGGCTTCTTCTTCTTCACCATCAATCTCAGGAATGCAACCTCGTCAACGGTCCATCAGTTTGCCTTCCAAGCTATCAGACTTAAGTTCTCTTCAACTCGAAGCAGATTTGGGGAAGTTGAGAACCGCTGAATCATCCCGCCCTCTAGGACTCAAGCTAATCCAAGAAAAACTATTGGATCTAGCGGATCTGTACATCTCTTCAGAAGAATACTTAACTCAGACCACCTCAACCCAACAAACTCTCCTTAGTTACGACCAAGGGAAGTTGGTCAAAGACGCCCTTACGCTATCAGACCAATTCCTCGCCATACTCAGTACGGTGAGAGAAGTGGTCGCGTCAATGAAGGATCAACTCACGGATCTCGAGTCCGCCATCCGAAGAAGGGGCGGATGCACGACTTACGTGGCAAGCTACGTCAACGCTTATATGTCGTACCGTAAGAAGTCTAAAAAGGAGGTCGGGAAAGGACTTAAAGTGATCAAGCAGATGGAGCATGGACTCGTCAATTCGCTTGACCTGGTCGTCGATTCAAAAGTCGTTGTTGTGTTCAGGGTGATGCGGGAAGTGGCTCTCGCGACGGCTGCCGTTTTAAAGTCGTTACTTGTTTCACTCTCTCTTTCGGCAATGAAGGTGAAAGGATGGTCCGTTTTGATCTCGAAGCTGATGGTTGGAAGTGGAAACTCAACCAAAGGGTCTAGTAATAAGTTAGATTTTTTCAACGAAGTTGCTGTGGTTGATATCACTCTATCGACGACGTTTGAATGCAAGGATTTGGAAATAGTTCAAGGAAGGCTTAGGACATTGGATGATGCGGTGAGAGGTCTTGAGAGTACAATGGACTGTGTCTATAGACGCCTGGTTCAGAGTAGAGTCACTTTCCTCAACATGTTGATCAACTCTAATTGATTGCCTAGTAACGACTTAGTATATAATTGATGATGATCAACCGATTTATTACTAGTTGACCAACATTTTCATGTGTATTCACTTCTTATTTCCCTTAAAAGATACTCCTTCGTGTTCAAATTAGTGGGGGTGGGAAGAAAAATAAAGGGTACTAATAGAAATGAATAGTGAAAAAACAAAATTATATGTAGCATAGCGGTCAAGGGATTGTCATTGCAAGCTTGGTCTGAGAATGCGATCCGATCAGTCACCAGACATTTTGGAAAGATCTCAGCAATTTCCAGTGATATGCATCAACTAAAATGCGTAGAGGCTCATGCAAAGTTAGAAACAAAGAAGATGTCTATCATTAATGAGGAGATATGGTGGAAGTAGAAGGCTTCACATACAACGTGGGAGTTATAGAATACTGGTCGAAGGAATTGTCACAACACAGCTCCGAAAGTGGGCGGGATTCATCCCATTCACCGGAGCCCCAGCCGAAATCAACTTCTCAATAGCCGCTCGAAAACGACATATCATGGGATATCCAAACGACGTCACAGCACTACAAGAAAAAACAGATTTAGCTACCGATGATTTGTTATCGCACATATATTGGTAGCTAATTTCAGAAATTGCTACTAATTTTTAATGGTACTAACATAGTGGTGTCTATTTTGCTACAACAAAGACAATGGTAGCTAAATTATTTAAACAGTAGCCAAATCGCTATCGCCTAACAAGATTGCTACCATTAGTAGTAGCTATTTTTTATTTCATCTTGGTTCTTTTTGTAAGAACAATTTTGCTACCAATGTTGATAGCTAAATTACGGAATGGCTACTACTGGATGTGTCTAATTCAATCATGGTAGCTATTGCGCTACTATCAAAGCAGTAGTAGCGAAAAATATTATAATTAGTAGCTAAATTGCTACTAAAAGTTGCTACTACCAAATAGATGGGCTAAGTTAATGAAACTGCTACTGACACTCATCATGTTCATGGTTGCCATTCTGCTACTGTTTAGGCGTCAGTAGCGAATATTTTTAGCAAGCATAAAAATTGTTACTATCTTTAATTATGAATTTTCTACCGACTAATGATGTTAATGAGATTATGGTTAATATTGTGCTACGTTATAAGAAATGATATATTTTTAAGAAATTACCCTAAATTAATGTATATAAAGATAAGTATGAGGAAGTATATTATTATTTTGCAAAAATCCACCATAACTTTGAAACTATGGATTTCGTAAATGGTTAACTACCCAATTAACAATTTCAATTACATCATTATTATCCCGATAATAGTTTATCATCCAGACCTAAGACCTAAACACACACATATCCCATCATGTTAAAGTGTTGTCTTAAAGCAAAAAGCAAAAACTGAATTAGAGTTGAGCATTATGGGTAGCTAGCTAAGTACATTAAACGGGTCATTATTAATAAAAATCTAGTACTTTCTTGTAATCTAAAAAAATAATTGAATTAAAATAAGGCTTTTAAGATATGAAATCGAGTAAACTCAAAAGAAAAGACATCTCAAATTCGAAGAAAAGTTTTTAAAAAATCCAAACTAAAAAGGGGACGATGAATTGCTATTACACATATTGTATCTAAATTGAAAAATTGCTACTAATTTCTAATGTTATTAACAAAGTGGTAGTTGTTGTGCTAGGAGCAACATGATAGTTAAGGCATGTTACTTATTACCGCCAATGGTAGTTATTTTTTCTTGAATCTTGAACCTTTCAATAAAACTAATTTTGCTACCAATATCGGTAGCTAAATTAAGAAATTGTTGTTGCGGTGGATGCTAATTCAAAAATGGTAGCTATTGTGCAACTATTTCGACAACAATAGCAAACATATTATAACTAGTAGCTAACTTGCTACTATCTTAAAGTTTCTACGGCCAAGTATTATGAATTGCTACTAGCACTTGATTATATTGCTATTATGCTACTATTTAGCAAATGCTTTAAACAAGTAGCTAAATTGCTAATATATTTAATTTTGAAATTGCTACAGACTAATAATGCTAATACAACTTTAGTTGATATTATGCTAGAATACAACAAATGAATGCGGTATCAAAATTATTATTGTCTTATAACTTAAACGTGTGATTACTACATAATTCAAAATACTAACCTATACTGCTACTGCCATAGTGGACATATTCTCTTTTTATATAAATATTTTAAAAAATTTCAATATGTATATGTTTGCTATCAAAATTTTGAAAAAGAACAATAAGTAAATAAAAATTGTCTAATTCGTGAAAAATAATTAAACTATATACCACTGTTAGAATTTATTTTATCATATAAGATATACCTAACATAATATATTTTTGATATTATAATATTTTTAAGTCTCAAAGTATCACACATATTAATACATTATAAAATAGAGTAACATTATTAATTATTTAAATTAGTACATATGTTGGTTAAAATTTACGAAATTAATATAAAAATAGTAGTAATAATAATTTAAATTAGTTAAGTGTATATATATGTGTGGTTGTTTATATATATTTAATTTAATACAGTTTTTATTACTATACCATGCTTTTATTTACAAAAGCTAGATAAACTACTAAAACATAAAAAAACTAAAACTAATAACAATTTAAATTAGTTGACGTGTAGGTTAATTTTGCAAAATAAGTAGAACATATATATAAGTATGTGTATAAATTTATAAAATGTTAAAAGTATACAAAATTATAATAACACGTACATAAATATACTATATATTAATGTTTTTAATTTACAAAACAACACACAAATTAATAGGATTTTGAAAAATAGTAAAGTTATAACAATTTAAATTAGTCAAGATTATACAATATTATACACCTATTAAAATTTATAAAAATATTATATTATACAAATTTACAAAAACAAAATATATATTTAGAAGTTTTAATTTTCATATAATGATGTATATTATATTAGTTTTTGTAACACCATATAATAAGACTTAATTAAATAAGTAACTTTACATAATATATTATCTTTTTGTATAATTTCTGATATTTCAAAAAAATTTAAAAGATATATATGTATATTTTTAGATTTTTTTATAATTTTAAGCCAACAATATACTTAAATTTTTATTATCTTTACTATTTTGGTCGCATTAAATTAATGTGTTATATTATATAAATTAAAATATCTTGTAGCATGATCGACCGTATATCTATTTTATTAATTTTAATATATCTCTGGATTGATCATGTCTCGGCAATAACTTTCATTTATATTTACAGTATCATACATTCAATATATACACGTAGTTTCTATATATGATGTGAATAACTATCATGGCACAATGTTAAGACATTCTATATTTATCCCAAACTTCGGGGGATCGATTCCTGCTCTATGCACATATTTATATGCATATGTTGTAAGGTTCGATCCTAGATGTGTGTACACATAACATACTCTTCGATTTAAAGAATAGTCAAAGTTACTCGGGCACATGGCTCCCACTTCTTGTGGGATTGAATGGTGGTGCTGCCCATTGTTCTGTAGTAGAGCTATATACCACTATTCTAGTATCGATTTTGTCATTGCTATACTAGTAGCAACTTTGATAGTAGCCATTTTGCTACCAATAGTTTAGTATCGATTTTGTTATTGCTATACTAGTAGCTTTTTTGATATTGCTATAATAGTGTCGATTTCGCTACTATTGAAGTAGTAGCGATTTTGTTACTGCTACACTATCGATTTTGTTACTGATGTACTAGTAACGATTCCGCAACTGTTATACTCGAAGCCATTTTGCTACTATTACACTAGTAGCCATTTGGCTACTACATTCTAAAATGGTAGCAATATCTAGCTATCGAAAAAGTAGTAGCGAGGCCAAAGCGAAATAGCTACCACATTCCAAAACGGTAGCCATTTTCAATTTAGCCACTAGGACCTTTGCTACCACCGTATATCAGTAGCGAAATCATAAAATGCAGTAGCCCGTTGTGTTTAGCTACCAAAACCAATGATTTAGCTACTGAAATACAGTGGTAGCTAAATCTGATTTTTCTTGTAGTGCAGGCTGGCTCTTTAGTAAAAACGCGACTCCATATTTTTAAAACGCCAGTCCAAACGACGCGTTCCAAGCGTATCCACTTAAGAGCCGCGCAATCATCCCCGCTCATTTTTCCAGACTGTGTCATTTACGTTGGTAACGGTAATTGTGGAAGTGGGGCAATTATTACGATAAAAGGAAAACCTTTCCACATTCCCGAAAACATTCAGTTTCAAATTACTCCCTTCCTCAACAAAGGGTTACTGCAAGGCCTTCAGAATTCTCCAATTATACTACCTCCGTCCCGTCATAAGTGTCCCATTTGCTTTTTGACACGCTTTTCCACTTCAATGAATCAATATTAAATATATAAGATAAAATAATTTTTACAATATATAGTTTTTCACGTAAGGATTCCATTATAAAAAAAATTATAAAAATATATTATCTTACATGTTAAATATTGAAGTCAAACGACTCATCCAAATAGTAAAGTGGACAGTCAACTTGGGACGAAGGGAGTACTATCTGGATCAGATCCCAAAAAACGGCTCAGAAAAAATGGCGGCCCTTCCCGAGGAATCCTGAGTCCCTCTCCCTCCCGTCAGTGGAACCCTCTTCTCATCCTAATAATTACTTGCTACACACACCCTCTCTTTTACCCAAACCGACGGAAAACATCATCATTGCGCCCAGATTTCTCTCTCTCAACCCCCGACACACCCCATGACAAGCCCTCAATTAAGCCCACCTCCTCTCTCTCAAACACCCACTCTTTCTCTCTCACAAAGTTCTCCCCAAACCCTAGAAACCTCCCAATCAGATTCATCTTCCCCCGCGCATGGCCACTCAACACTCTTTCACAATTCCCTCTCCCCCCACCCAGAATTAACCTAGAAGTAATTCTATCTCCCGTACATGACTCTGCCTTTTCAACTCCAAAAAGTACGAAATTGGAAGAAGCATAAACTGCCACTATCCAAACCCATAATTATCCCTTCAAAATTTCTCAAAAATACTCAGATGAAGCAAGAGGATTGAGGAAAAGAAAAGCGCTTAAAAAAATGGCCAACCTAATATGCTTTCAAAATGTTAAGGGAGTAAACAAAAAAGAGAAATTGGCCATGTTCAGAAAGAAGGTGCAGGAATCAGGCACAAACATTGTAGGAATCCTCGAGACACACCGCTCTCAACCCCTAGATAATTGGCATGATCTATGGGGAAAGAAGAGCAACTCCAACTCGATTGAAGTTCCTTCTAATGACCACTCGAGAGGTTTAATAGTAACCTGGAACTCCATCGGTTCTTGGCAACCCTCACATGCGATAGTGCTGGCTACAAACCTTAGATGGGTTGTATCCAATGTGGGTTGGTTCTACAAGGGAATGGTCCCTCATCTGGAGAAGACCACTATTTTTGTACGAAAGAGCCCAGGTAGAGGAACTTTTTGCACTGATAAACTCCACCCCTCCCGTGTTCTCCGATGAAGATGACTAGCTACGATGGATGGTTACAAGCAACAGAAGTTACACTTCAAAATCATTTTATGAAGTTGTCATCACTCAACAAGCCCAAGGCTCGGTTCTCTGGTGTCGCACGTTCTGGCGCAAGCTTGCCCCGCCAAGAATTGAACTATTGATATGGTTGGTTCTTCAAGGACGTATTCAAACAAAAGTTCTCCTCTTTGCTAGGAATCTGCTACCGGGGTACAATTGAGGTGTGTCATATGTAATCGTGCAATAGAGACTGTTGACCATGTATTCATTCACTGTAGTATCTCGAGAAATCCATGGGCTCAGTTGCTAGACTGGTGGAAATTGTGTTTGTATTCCCTAAATCCTCGCTCGCACTTTTCCAGGCATGGAACGGTATGACCTGTTACAGCCATAACAAGCTTTGGGCATGATCCTTCTATTTTGCAATATGGGCTATATGGAATCAACGAAACAAGGTCATCTTTGACAGTAGCTCTCCTATATTGGACAAAGTTATAGCCTTAAATGGTGCCGCCAGGATTGTCATCTTCCATCTCATGTCAGCTTATCATTGAGGAGTTTATTTTCTCTAATGTACTCCTAGCTTATCTTTGTTTGTTTGTTTTGACGTAACAATGTACTTTCTATTCTTCTCGTTTTTGTACTCGGTGGCGAGAAAGGCATTTTGCCACAGTATTGCCATATCTAACTGGTTCACCAGTCACCTATAAAAAAAAGTATAACAAAATATAAAATATCTTCTATTAATAACAGGAAGAAGTACTAATTACTATTGATTCATGTCTAGATATAAGACTGATAGCCTATTCCTAAAAAACATGGTAACTCTAAGCCAGCTCATCTGTCGTTTCTATAGCAGGGTAGTTGAATCCTCCCAGCTCAAAAACAAGGCTTCTTTAGGGCCATGTATTGCCTTGGTGAGGTGTCTCACTCCTTTTCCCCATCTCGGGTCTCGGTCTCTTCTTATCGTAGCATGGAGTAGTGATCTCGAAACAAGCTCACAAATAGAGGATTTCTTCATTCTTTCCCAATGCGATCTGGACTGCTAGAAATCGATTGATTTTTGAAGGCATTACCCCATACTAGAACACAATGGCTGGCTCATTGAAGAGACTGGTTATGAGTGTAATAAATCCTCCACTTTGATCCAACCCGTACATTAATATGCTTGAGTTGTGTATTAATGCTGCCTTATTATTACTGTTGTGCGATAACAGTACCGTTCGTATATATGAACATATTATAAAACGAACTAGCGGCAATGATGCTATCTTATATGTGTAATATAAGGAACGTAAGTAAAACGTTGTAGCATTAGGATAATAAGATATATAAAATATCTGAGACTTATATACGGAGCATTGGCCTCTTTAACGCCGCTCTCGTATCTAGCACTGGATCCCGAGTCGACATACTCAGGATTGGACTACGACCTTGGTGCTGTGTTAGAAAAAAAAATAGTAAAGCGATGCGATGGTATAGATAAGTTTATCAAGGATGTGGCTCTTGCTGTGAACTGTGATCCATTAACGATACTAGGACACCGTGTGGTAGCCGTAAGTATTTGGATAAATTTCCAACGAACTACAGATTGTTCGTAGGACGGAGACTCTACTGCTGGAGTGGCTATTGCCGTGGGTGACCCGCCATAAGAGATGGGTAACTTAGAGACACGTCGTTCTAACGAGACGTTGTCATTAGACATGACTGAACCATTACGAACGACTATATTAACTCGTACATTAGGCGAACATTATTTGGGCTTGCATGCCAAAGACGAGAGTTCATACTCGTTTATAATTCTCGTTACTTCGCCTTGTTGTTCATTGGTTGTGCTTTGCGGTTATGTGTGGTATGTTGGTGGATTTGTTTGAACGAGCCATTGTACTCATATTGTGTGTTGTGAACTGGTTGTGTCGAGTCACCGTACTCATGTGTGGATTGTGGTGGGTGTCTGGTCGAGTGAGTCGCTGAACTCAATTATGAATTATTAAGTGTTTGTTGGAATGGAGTCTCTGTACTCATATAAGCGCTGTAAACGCTTTCAGTGGTTTATTACGATGCAATGTGTGAAGCCGGGGGCTTGTTTGTTATTTGAGATTACTGCAATATATATTGTTGTTTTACAGTTTCAACATTGAACTATTTGTATGGAAACGAATTGCATACTCTCGACCAAATAACTGAATGGTCCGAGGGTGCATGACAGTCAGGTAATAACATACTCAGCAGGGGTTGATTCCATACCACAAACTACCATTTTTGCAGGTATGCAACTTCCGGTGTCGGCAAAGAGAGTGACGCGCTGGGTAGTTTGATTACAGTTATTTAAACATGCACTGTTGCATTTTAATACGAACCTAGAAACATGTATAGGTTTTCGATACGTAGAAAGCCCACTGTGAATGTATTTTATATTGGTTTTTGGAGTTTAGATCTATCTCTTGTTGTCACTGCGAGAAAATGTTTCGTATTTAAGAGCTTATCAGGAAGCACGTTATTACTCGTATGGGCGAGCAAGAACGGTGACCAGTAGTCAATTGTTGAGATTACCGCTGCGACTATATTGTTAAGTAAGATGATTAGGAGCCGAATAGAGTAGGGGTGTTACAAAAAGTGGTATCAGAGCGGAGTACCGCTCTGATGACAAGAGATAGTAGGATTTATACAGTGAGCTTAGGTTTTGGGAATACGGGAAACATTGTGAGGATACGTGACCTTGCGGGGTTGATGCAATGCTTAAAGCTTGCACACCATAGCCGTAGAGGCACTTCAATATTAAACGACCAAGACTACGGTATTAGACCGAGTAAAGGTCTAACCCGTCCTCTTGACTGATGTCAGGGAGAGGCCTGGGAAGCAGTACTAAGGAAGAACACGGGGCAGCGGAAGGTGGTGAAGGTCCAACTACCCCAAGTAACGCGAAGATGGTATGAGCCACTCGCACTCGATGGGAGAGCATCCCGGGAAATTTGCAATGGTACCCCACCCGCCGCAGCCCGTACCTCAAGTACTATCTAGTGAGACAATGAAATGAGAAACACCACGGAGATAATTCTCCTGATCGGAAAGACCCGATGTGGATGCTGAGAGAATTACGTTAAATGTAGAAAATAAGACTTTGTGTCTCGATGTAATGTTTAGGACTGGGGGTCCTGGTAATGGCATAATGCCTACCATATGAGTATTAGATGAATGTTAAAACAAGGTGGAGGAGATAATTCCCATAGGACTAATGGGGTCCGCTTGCTATAAGCAAGGCAACCCTGTCCTATATCCAAGAAAACACTGGTCAGTGAGCTTGGGGGAAAAGGAAGTGGAAACGACGAGTAATGGTTAGTTTAAAGATATGTAATAGACGGAAGGAATTACCTTTTTGAAGTCTCACCAGAAGCGAGTAACTCTAAAACCATGCAACACTGAAGGTTCAGGATGGCCCGACGTGCATGAGGAGAAATCTTGAGAACTGTAGCAACAAAAACTCGCTAAGCTGCTATCATGCAACACCTCGTGAGGAAAGTAAGAACTTACTACCACGGTAAACTTGTGGGAACGAGTGCGGGAGTGAGACTGCATCAATTTGAATAAGAACTTTTGACTTGAACAGGAACCCGACTAGGGAATAGCACTGCACTGACACACCGTACCGGTGGCGCAGGCTGCATGGCGCACTTGCCATTGCAAGTGCCACACTAACCAAAGTACTAAATTTCAACCTACCTTGCGCACTTGCTACAGCAAGTGCATCGACAGTAAACTATTTCTAAAGGACCGAGTGGTTCCGACGGTTACCATTAAACACTAAACTTTTATGCGAGCCCATAATGCAATAAAGCAGGACATAGCCTTCTTAAAGGCAGGGGTACGAAACCCTTGGGTTAGAGGTTGGTAAAACCTCGGGAAGACCTAGCCGGTCTGACCACTAAACCTGAAAATAATACACCATTTAGTAGAATATTAAAAGGAGAGTAAATGAGAATAACAATAATTAGTGCCTACAAGTCTAACCCCAGTGCCGGTATGGACATTAAACGTCAATCATTACCGGTGGGGAGTGACGGGTCTTCAGGACCAGCATAACCATACTCAGTGAGTGTGCGGCACTCGTGGTTAAACCACTACCATTGAACATTGCCAGAGGGCAAGGAGTGAGCTATACGAGACGGGACTTTAAAAAATAATAATAATAATAATAAATAAATAAATAATAATTAATAGGCAGATGTGAACGTGCAAAAAAAGGGGCCGATGTAATGCCCCACACACACACCGGAGGTGTGGTCGATCCATTATGCTGCTAGACTCCGTATGGAGGGCAGTGGATACAAACAAAAGGGTGAAAATTTCCTGGCGACGGAAGATACCGTTACCTCAAAGGATGGAGGAAATATGAGTTGAATAAGAGTAAGGACTACACAATGAAGAGGAATGATTAGCGGAAACCACTAAGTTGTGGGTATCCAATTGTAACCTCAGGAGAAAGTATTAGAACCAACTAAGAATAAATTAAATAACAAAACTAACAATCATTTAACTATCAGAATAAGTATTGAAGCTGGATACCGTATGGCATAGGCCTACGGAGGGATACCTTAGTACCACCAAGGTGACCCAAAACTAGGGGAACAAGAATGATGAATCACAGGTACTAATCAATACCAGACTAACGGGACTACCATAAGACAGGGGAAACATGAGGTGTCAACCTCTATCATGGAGTCCGGAAACACCATAAGGTGTAACCCAATAGATTGGGTGGAATTCGAATACTGGAAACTCATATCTGAAGGCGTTAACAGCCTAGGAGTGAACAGGAGAGATAATAAGTAGTTACTGATCCCCACTCACAAATACCGGATGACGAGCATGTGGAAACCAGAGTTAGGGCGATGAGTCGTAAACACCTATCCTAGAGCAAGTAAAGGAAATACACATTAATAAAGGAAACCATAGAACCTTAATATTAGGACCATTATGACATTAAAGGTTAAGAATTGGCAGCATAGCTACTCAAACATAAGTTACCAAGACTAAGAGTACGATAATCACCGGGTACGAACGCTACGAGTGCACTAAACGAGACATGGGACGACCGCACTCCTTGGAGCTTGTGGGCCTGACAAACTATATGAAGTTAGTTGGGTAAGTAGTAATGTATCAGTATGGTACCCCATGCATGTAAACGAGTGGTGTAGGACCCAGGAGGTAATCAACTCTGTGTCTAAGTCAGCGAATGGAACCCTGACTAGGTAAACCATATGACGAGAGAGATCTCAGTCAAACTAGCAAGGTTAGGAAAATCAAGGATAGCTTGATAATAAAGTGACATAAGGTCGCAACTCCACAGTGGAGGAATTAAACATAAGTTTTGGGGATTTTAGTAAACGAGGAAACTAAGGCCAATTTAATGGTAATGGCAAGTTGAATCATGAATGAAAGAGGAATTGAGGTATCTAAGGAAGTTATATTAGAGAAACCTTTGTGATAATAGATGCTACCCAAAAAGGGGGCACAGAGAGAATTATACCACGCGCTGAGGGCGCCGCGATGATGTCGCATTAAATAATAATAACCACATGCTCAAGTCATAAACGTTAGTATGTTAGTACCAATTAGGTGAACAGAAAATGAATACAAGCTAAAACCCACAGTCGTATTATATGTTTACAACAGACGAAGGGCAAAAGCGAGCATTACAAGAGATACTCTAAGCTGGAGATTAGATACTCCATGCAAACCGCAACGGCGGATAACCGTCCAATCGACTGGTACATGGTGCGCAACAAGCGACCATTATAATAACTGTTAAATACTAAAGTACCAACACACGAGGGATACGAGTTTACACTAGCAAAAGCGGACCTACAAGGTACCCAAAGAACGAACTCATTCCAGAGGGAAATAACTTAGAGTCATGAGGCGCCAGTTGGTTGCGCATATCAGACTCGTCTTGACATTTTAGAGATAACTACTGCAAGCACTAGGTGCTAGAGCATAGCTCGACAACCCTTTTACTGAAGGTTAGTTCGGTAGGGTGGCATGAACTCATGGGAATATACCATGAGCATGTATAGAATTCAGGAGAGTTGAATAGAATGTCTAGTCGAAATAATAAGCGTGTGTGACCAACGATACCACGCAGTCAAATAAATTACTCCATTCCCATAATTATGGAAGACTGTGTAGAAAACACACACATGGAGTTGAAAACGACATAAAACTACTACCTAAGAGGGGTAAACTAACCACAAGGTAGTTGGGCATACTGCTTGCGGAGCGAGTGGGCCTATATTGCTTAGGTTTGACGTACCTAGCGGGTTTGGGGAAACAAAGATAGACAATATAACCTGAGGGGCTAAAAGCCCGCCCCTATAAAAAGGGGTAATGAAATATGTAGCACATTAGTGCACGGATAATTCCACTGGAATGAAACATCTTGAACTTATTACTTCACGATGATATATTCGTAGATTACGTGGGCGTAATCATTTTTAAGGGGGGTAGAGCGATTAAAATATACCGTACATAGGAGTACGTAGCGCATGGTACACATGCTGCAAACACTATTATTGTACGTAGAGTACAAGTGTTACGATTGTGTTATGTTACTTGAGGTAATATTGTGATGTATCATACATAAATATTTTAGTTCGCTTTAGTTATGGCGAATAGGAAAGGGAGAACAGGTATAGTGTTCTTATCCTAATTCCGATTATTTAGGCAAACGTTGCGAACACTAAACACATAAACGCCTAACTTGTTATCCCGGTTGAGAGTTCAAGTAGGTCTATCTGGTAGCTTCGGTGGGAGATGGCAAATAGAGGAGTAGAAAGCTCCATATTATGATTTGTGACTCGGTATGAAACCGAGTATTGGAATGCGATGAGTGAGTCGGCATGAGACCGATGTATAACCTAGTGGAGGTAAAACCTCTAGGAATTGTATGAATAATTGTAAGTCGAGTGAACTTGGTACTGGTTAGGATACATGATCCTATATGCCGGTGATTAGATTAATTACACTAGTTGACTTGTGTATCTACGGGATACGAGGTGGTAAATATCAAGAGGAAACGAGATTAGAAGTGAATAAACAATTGATTGATTGAATTTGACGTGGGAAGTTGAACTTGATCCTGGTCCGATCAAGGGAAACCGAACACAAATTGAGGTGAGAGATAGTTCAACACTGACGCTGACCACGTCGGGGTTGAATGATTCTCGAAACTTCCTACAAGTGGACACAGATATGAATGGAAATTGGAATTTAGGCGTCACTCGAAGAGCCGTGGACCGTGGAGTCCTTCGCCATTAGACCGGTGTGTCTGCGAGTGACATCACCCAGAGAGCCGTGGACCGCAGAGCCCTTTGTCATTAGACCGGCGTGTGTGGGTGACTAAGGAAATAAGGTGACTGCCCGAGGAGCCGTGGACCGCAGTGTCCTTCGTTATGATCAAACCGGTGTGTCCGCGGGTAGTAGACGTTGGTTGGGTTGGGGATCGTCAAGTCCTGGTCTTTAAGACTGCTTCCCTGTGAGTTGTCAACGTTAACTATATGTGCACATACATGTGGAATGATGTGTGGGTATCCTCGCGAGATACTAACATGTAGATAGGGATGCGTGGAGTATCCCTTGCAAACACCTTTGAGTACTTTATGAGTTTTGCACCTTGTCTAGTGTGTGTACCATGAGTTTTGCACCTTGTCTAGTGCTGTGTATTATGAGTTTTCACCTTGTCTAGTGCTGTGTACCATGAGTTTTGCACCTTGTCTAGTGCTGTGTACTATGAGTTTTGCACCTGGTTGAATATATAAATAGTACCGCTGAGTACTTTTGTGGATGAATTGGATGTGCACCTTGTTTAGTGCTATGAAACGAATGAGCTTATACCATGAGTTTGACTACTTGATATATGCTGTATGTATAGACTAGGTCTGAACCTAGTGGGAGTTACTCCCTAGCAATGGACTGTTTGGTTACTTAGTGGAACTTGATTCCTTAGGTGAACTGTAGAGGGTTAAGGACTTCGGGACGAAGCCTTTTTAAGGGGGGTAGACTGAAATACCCCTAACCTTTAAAATATAATTAAATGATCTATTAATGATCTAAGATGATTAATAAACATCTAAATATTATTGGGGAACAATCTAAAAGATCGCAACAAGGCAAAACACGCCTTAAGATCGGTAAAGCCAAAAATGTGCTTTAAGACACCATAAAGATTGTATGACCTCAAATAGGATCCAAAGTGGATTCCTAAGTATTATAATGAAGTAAGGAACACAAACAAAACCGTTCTCAAGGAGAACTAAGCTCAGGAACACCCTGTGACACAAAAATGTGCGCTAAAACTCCTTAAAGCACGTTTTTGTGAGATTGCCTTTTAAATTGATTTTTAATGGGCTTAAAAATTATAATTATCCTTAAATATGATATTTTATCATATTGTATCATATTAGGAATTTAATTCCAGAAATTTACGAATTTTTACAAATTAATATTAAAATATTAATAAAACCCTAAAGTGGGGCCCGCATGAGTCAATATTGACCAAGTATGGTCAATGGTCAATTAATTGACCCACTTGGACCATGGAAATCGGCTGGCAATAAGAGAGGAGACAGCTTGCAATGATTATGAGACAAATTACTACCTAATGTTCAATTTGCAATAGTAACTTTACTTTTTTCATTAATTCAAACCTTTCCCACCTTCTCCTTCTTCCTTGTCCGATTCCACCTTCCCAGCCGAGTTCCTCCCTTCCTTTGAAGCTCTCAAGTCTGTTCTTGAGCATGGAAGGCAAACCTAGCTCCTAAGCTCTTAAGTAAGTGTTTTAATGTCATTTTTAGCCTTTTTCTTCATCTCTTCACTACCAACACCTAGATTTCGTGGCTCATCAATTCCTATGGCTTATTCTCAGTGTTCTAAGGTTAGAACAAGAGCTAAACTCGGTTGAGACCAGTAGAGGGACCAAGGTTGTTCAAATCTACATTTTAAGGTAAAAACATACCTTAAGCCTCTCAATCTTCAAGCGGTTTTCTTCCTCTGATTTTTATGAGTTTATACACTCATAATCTTCATATTTACATGTTCATTCAGTTGGTTAGCCATTTGGAGCAAGGGTGACCAAGATCCAAGAGAAATACTCTCTTTTAAGGCATTTTTCCAAGGTAAAACCTAATAACAAGGTAGCATTTCGAGATCTAACTATTTCCTATGTCAATATGCTGGATCTAACACCTTGTGGTGTGTTTGGTTCAGGTCGAAACCACTTAAACTTCCCTTGCATTTTTAAGGTGATTTTTGCCTTAAATCTTACATTAATTATTCCTTATGGTTAAGCTCAAGCTTGGAGTGTAACCATATCTTGTTTTTGTGTATTAAACATGTCTAAATCATGTGGTGATTTTCCTACAAGTGGCCGAGAGCATACAAGGATAATCAAGGTATAAACACCTTAAACTTATGATTTTTTAATTTTAAGCATATATATATATGGCCGAGAGTGAATTACATATATAGGTCATATTGACCTAAAAATGGAAAAAAATGGCTAAGATAATTAAGCTAGTCATTTAAGAGATTTAATTACATAATGGTCAAATTATGACATTATGTGGAAAAATATTAAACCAAGGTGAGGCCGAAATATATGCTATATTTTGAGACATTTATTGTGTAATTTATTTTGCAAGTTCAAGGTTGTAATAAGGCCATGTCATAGGCCATTTTAATTTAAGTTTATAAGCTTATTTAGTTTTATTTATGCTTATATAATTAAGTTGGGGCCAAATTCGTAATTACTGGAAAATATAAAGCCGTGGGCTTAATTTAGAGGAGTTTAGGGTTTTTAAATGAATTTAATAAAAATTATAACATTTTATAAAGTTTTGGGTCAAAATTGTAAAAATAGAAAAGTATGGGGTATTGTTGGTAATTACCGAAAGTTTGAGTCCCAATTGGTATTAGAAGTCAAAGTTGACTATATAGGAGGCTTTGACCAACTTTGGAGAATTTTAGAAATTAAAATACTACCTTATAATAAGATACTTATTAAATTGTAAAAGATTTATAAGACTTGGGGTGGTATTGTGATTTCCGAAAACTTGGGGGTACTAAGAGGAGTTTAGTACAAACCTTAGGTTATTAGGAATTTTTAGGAATTGATTTGGTTAAATTTGGAGTTAATATGAATTAAATAAGTATAATATAAGGTATTTCATAATATTGTTACAAATGGGTAACATATGTGGTAAAATCGAGATTTAGAGAAAGTATAAGGTTAGGAATAATGTTTATAACCTTTTATAGTTTGGTGATTTTTGGAATTATATACAAGGTTTTATAAGGACATATGTATAATATATGATTTTAATGGAATTAGAAAACTATATGTTATAAAGAGGGGAAATTGGTGAATATAGAAAGTTAAGTGGTGGAAAAATAATTTAAATAGACCATGGGGTCTGTTCGGTTATTTTGAGAAAATATAACCATGGGTTATAATTATATTAAGGAATAAGGATTATAATATAAGGTATATACTATAAGTGTAACAAGGAAATATAATTTGGGGTTGAGTTGTAAATTATGGAAGTTTGGTGGGAATTAATTAATACCGAGAGTTTTAAGGGCTGTTTGGTATTTATTAGCAATATATAACTATAAGTTATAATTGTCTTAATGACATAGTTGTCAAATATATGTTATATAACTATAATATAACATGGTATAAATTATGTGGATTTTGTAAATAATTAAGGAACATAGGTGCTGTTCGGAAATATTAATATTTTTGAATGAAATTTATAATATGGTTTTAAGTGTTATAAGAGGTATAACATTTATAATATAAGAGGTATTCATTAAAAGAATGAATATATATATATAAAGACTTCCATATAACAATAAGTCCCATAATTCATATATACAAATAAATATATGTTATGGAGTAGAAAAATATAATATGGTTTAATAACCATGTAATATCATAATTAAAATGATATACGGTAAAGGGAAAAGGAATTACAAACATTAGATATGGAAGTTCTAATGTTAGGAGTGTACATGGAAATGAGGATTTATATAATCCAAAAGTACTGTTACATATGAATTATACTCCATTAAATCTGGGAAAACAAACCTTAGGAAAATAAATACTAAGGCGAAATGTATAATGCATGATTAAGAATTACACATACAATGTAGAAACAAACTACATGATATGCAAGGGTATATTAAGTTATATGCGATAACAAAGTTCAACAATAAGTATATTAATATACGAGACAAGACTACGCATGTAATATAACATTGTTCCAAATCCCGAGTTAAACCGAAAACCCGACAGACGTTTATAGCTAACAACGGGGAATAAACCGGGATGGATTAGTAACGGTACGGGGTGCCGTAGTGTACTGTTAGTATGAGATGCTGATGCATGGTGTGATGCATATTGATAGATTGTTAGAGACGACACGAGGAGCATCGGATCTAGCTGAATCATACTCCACCGTAATACTTTCAGGGTGAACGGTATGTTATTTATGTGGCTTGATTGTCTCTGAGGATTTCCTCAGTTCAGACATTGTGTGAAAATCTGTGATAAGATTGAATGTCTGCTTGTGTGAATTAATATGCTTGAGTTGTGTATTAATGCTGCTTATTATTACTGTTGTGCGATAACAGTACCGTTCGTATATATGAACATATTATAAAACGAACTAGCGGCAATGATGCTATCTTATATGTGTAATATAAGGAACGTAAGTAAAACGTTGTAGCATTAGGATAATAAGATATATAAAATATCTGAGACTTATATACGGAGCATTGGCCTCTTTAACGCCGCTCTCGTATCTAGCACTGGATCCCGAGTCGACATACTCAGGATTGGACTACGACCTTGGTCTGCTGTGTTAGAAAAAAAAATAGTAAAGCGATGCGATGGTATAGATAAGTTTATCAAGGATGTGGCTCTTGCTGTGAACTGTGATCCATTAACGATACTAGGACACCGTGTGGTAGCCGTAAGTATCTGGATAAATTTCCAACGAACTACAGATTGTTCGTAGGACGGAGACTCTACCGCTGGAGTGGCTATTGCCGTGGGTGACCCGCCATAAGAGATGGGTAACTTAGAGACACGTCGTTCTAACGAGACGTTGTCATTAGACATGACTGAACAATTACGAACGACTATATTAACTCGTACATTAGGCGAACATTATTTGGGCTTGCATGCCAAAGACGAGAGTTCATACTCGTTTATAATTCTCGTTACTTCGCCTTGTTGTTCATTGGTTGTGCTTTGTGGTTATGTGTGGTATGTTGGTGGATTTGTTTGAACGAGCCATTGTGCTCATATTGTGTGTTGTGAACTGGTTGTGTCGAGTCACCGTACTCATGTGTGGATTGTGGTTGGGTGTCTGGTCGAGTGAGTCGCTGAACTCAATTATGAATTATTAAGTGTTTGTTGGAATGGAGTCTCTGTACTCATATAAGCGCTGTAAACGCTTTCAGTGGTTTATTACGATGCGATGTGTGAAGCCGGGGGCTTGTTTGTTATTTGAGATTACTGCAATATATATTGTTGTTTTACAGTTTCAACATTGAACTATTTGTATGGAAACGAATTGCATACTCTCGACCAAATAACTGAATGGTCCGAGGGTGCATGACAGTCAGGTAATAACATACTCAGCAGGGGCTGATTCCATACCACAAACTACCATTTTTGCAGGTATGCAACTTCCGGTGTCGGCAAAGAGAGTGACGCGCTGGGTAGTTTGATTACAGTTATTTAAACATGCACTGTTGCATTTTAATACGAACCTAGAAACATGTATAGATTTTGGATACGTAGAAAGCCCACTGTGAATGTATTTTATATTGGTTTTGGGAGTTTAGATCTATCTCTTGTTGTCACTGCGAGAAAATGTTTCGTATTTAAGAGCTTATCAGGAAGCACGTTATTACTCGTATGGGCGAGCAAGAACGGTGACCAGTAGTCAATTGTTGAGATTACCGCTGCGATTATATTGTTAAGTAAGATGATTAGGAGCCGAATAGAGTAGGGGTGTTACACGTACTTCAAAAAATCATGGAATCCTCTTTTAGACCTGCTAAAGATGTTTTCTGCTTCTGCTATTGTTTAGTTGCTAGTTTTATTTGTGTTGTTTTTTAGTAATCTAGTTGTATTGTTTTGGCGAGAGGTTTTCAAGAGTATCATATTATTGTTGGATGCTACAGCCCCTATCAAAAACTAAAAGTGTTAGTACATGCCTGTCACATTCCTTATCCTCAAAAAGTCCAAACAAAACTATATTAGCTCACTGCAATGGAGTACTCGTCTTAAAAATAATAAGTTAACACTAAATGATGGTGGTGTCAAAATATCATAAATTGAGCGACTTGAAGGCATTAGACTCGGTGTGTAACATTCCTCTTTCTATTCCTCTCTATGATGATGCATGGCAAGACAATCCTAGAAGAGGGCAAAGGAAGGTCATAGTTTCTTTGAGTGGATAGCCTCCACTCTAAACGACAGCATAATTCAATGACTATTTGGTATCAACGAGAAGGTGAGACCCTTAGATCAATCGTACTAGTCCCTAGAAGATACTCCATATCAAACTAGACGTGACAAAAGTGTCTAAGGTTGGTGTATGAGGCGTGTCCCGGTGGTTTGGAACCTGTTTTGGCGTAGAGGCTTATTGTCTATGGAACACAGCTGGTTGAATCAATATTTGTTTTTCTAAACCCAGCTCCTCCATTCAGCTCCTCCACTGCCACGTGCTGATCGTGAAGTGCAGATTGGGAAGCGTGACGTGGGGGCGTCGCGTGTGAATCCCAAGGAAGACGGTTTAGTGGCTCAAACTAGAAGATACATGCGTGGTCGGGAGGGGGATAATGCATTGGGAGTTTGAGTGCCACCTGCATACAAGAGCGAAAGTTCCCAGTACGTGGTTTCCAATTTGTCATAATTTGGTGGGCGCTCCTGCATGTGGTTACTATTGACCCGGTTATCCCTTGATGGGCTATAACTAGGCTAGGCAGCCTGCCTACTGGGGGCATGGCTTTGGATGGGGAGGAGGTTGGACTAGCTCAGTAGCCCCAAAGTCTATTAATGGGCTTGTTGCTGGATAGAGCGGGAACTCCATGCTTCCCGCGAATTGCCAGAATGTGCCCAATGCATCTGAGCAGGATAATATGGTGGGTGCTAAGTGGGTAGATGCATGTAACCCGGTTTCTATTCGTGAGCCACCTGCGAGGATAAAGGGGTCGCTTGACCCGTTAGTTGAAGAGATTCTTAGTCATGATTGGGTGGAGATCAATGACTCTAGATACAGAGGCAGCAGGAAATACAATTGCTATGGTAAAAAGACGAAGCCTGTTTGGGTCAGAACTTGGACATTCTCAGGAAGTGTCGGTGGAGGAAGATGGGGATGGGGCGGATCTTATGAGCTTATTTGATGAGCCAGAATTCCCCCCTTAAATTGAGCCGATAAGAGTTGAAGTTGGTGTGGAGCAAGACCCCGAGGAAGCCTATGTGTAGGAAGAAGTGAGGCAAACGCTTCTGGTAGCAACAAAGCTTGGATGCTCCGTGTCTGACGAAAGACGTGCGCTTAGGAACCTTTAAGATATCATTCGGAAGTCTAGTATGAGATCCACCCAAAAGAACCATGCAGCTGAGGAAGGAGTCAAAGCTAATGCCTTAACGTAGATAACTAGTAAAGTTAGGCCTAATTCCAGAAAGAAGCAACACTTTAATAAATCTGATATGGGGTTTAGTAGTTTCCCTCGTGTCAGTAAGTTCACATGTAGGGGAAAGAGCATAGGAAGGACAAAAGCTGAGGGAAGATATATATATATATATATATATATATATATATGCAGATCTTGTAAGGTAGCTTCAGGTAAGTTTGAGGGTAGGTATATAGTTTTGTTGGTAATTTACAGTTTTTAATGTTTCTTCCACAATTGTAGTTTACTTGAATATGTGCCTCTAATTATTAAAAAAATGACACAGTATTTTTCCTACACCTCTTTATTCTGTAGTGCTCGATAAAGGCATCACTCACCGAATTTCTTGGCTTGAGAATCCTCGATAAAAATCTAGCTCCGCCTCTCATCCTCATACTCTCTTTGGTTGCTTGCATATGGCTCTATTAACACCAAGATGAAGCAGCTTCATTTGTGGATACAACGTTGTGACAATAGCTTAAATTGTCCTTTTTACCATCGAGCTCTGAAATCTATGGAGCACTTGTTCTTTCGTTGCAAGACTACCTAGATTATGTGGAACACTTGCTCCTACGGTGGAAGACTTCTCGGATTATGTGGAACATCTTTTGAAGTTAATGGGGTATCTTTATTGTTCTTCCTGCCACAAATAAACAGCTCCTTAATCAATCCACTGGTGTCCGTTGTGATAAAAACGTGAAGAAGCTTTGGATGTCCTCCATCTTGTCCACGCTCAACGAATTATGTTGTACTAGAAATCAAACTAGATCTCATGTACTTTGACTCCTTTCTCAATAGTCCCACAATAGTGGAGGCACAGAGATGTTTAGACTTCAGTAGAAAACTCAATTGCCACTATCTGAATCCAGAAGTGTCTCTTCAAAATTTTTCCCAGATATTGCGAAGGAGTAAAAGAGTTGAAGAAAGACATGGCATGTCTAATCTGCTCCCAAAGCATCAAAGTGGTAATATAAAAGGAAAAGTGGGCCCTCCTTCAACAGGAGGTAAAGGAACCCGGTACAAATTTAATAGACATTCTAGAGACGCTTCTAGATGAGCGTTCCGGCCTATGGGATACGATCGAAGTCCCCTTAAACGAGCAATCTGGTGTTCGGGTGCTACAATTCAAAACTTGGTCAACAATGCATAGACAATCTGGAACGGTCAGAGCCAGATTTCAAGGAGTTATTAAAATGTTATTTTCACAAAGAATGTGTATTTCTATGGCCGAAGCACTTAAAAGGGGCCCGTTCCAAAAACCATGATCGCGGATCAATGTTTCAAAGATATCAAAGATGACTCCACCCACAAGGACGGGAGGTGGCTGCGGAGTCAATTAAGTGATTGACATGGCAAATTCACTCCTCTTACTCCTATTTGCACTGGTGTACTCTAAAAGTTCTGTGTTACGGTTTCAGTTAGTTTCTCTTTCAATCTCTTTTTTGTCCTTGGCGAGAAAGACTCTTTGCCATAGTATTGCCTCTTGTAACTGGTTTTTTCCAGTCATTTATCAAAAAAAAAACTAGATCTCATGTGGTGATGCGGTAAAAAAAAGGATTGTTCTATTGATTAAAAAAAAGGAAAATTCATGGGATATTACTAAAAAGTTTGTTAATTCACAAAAAATCATAATTAAAAAAAATTCAGATACCGCAAAAAATAATTTTAATTCATAAGATACCACAAATCACTGACCATACCTTTTAAGATCAAAATACTCCTATTCGTTAATAAACATAGTTTACATTATACCACATAAAACTTTTTAATTCACAAGATACCACCTAGACCTCGCGAAGGGGTTATCGGTTCGGGTGTTGGGTTATATCTTTTCGGGTCAATATCCGTTCGGGTCATTAAACTTTCGGGTCATTTCGGGTTCGGGTCATTCGGGTTCGGGTCAAATTAGGTTCGGGTTGCAATAGTGTCAGACAGAATCGGGTTTCGGTTATTTCGGGTCATGGTTAATATTTTATGAAAACATTATTAAATAAATATATACCTAATTTCTATAAGAATATACTACATATAGATTACAGAAAAGTCAATACAATGTCTATTCCGAATTTCAATCGGATATACAAAGTTTGAATCAAGTTTTTTGTCATACTTATTTGGGTCATTCAGGTTTGGACAATTTATTGTCACTATATTTTTTTTATGTTATTCGAGTTTGGCAAATTTTTAATTACTGTTATTTGGGGTCACTTCGGGTTCGGGTTGGTTTCGGGTTAAAAAAAATTCGGGTCATTTCGGGTTCGGGTCATTTTGGGTTTTACCCAATCAGGTTTCGGGTCATTTTGGGTTTTACCCAATCGGGTTGCGGGCTTATAATATTTAAATATTTTCGAATTTGGGGTTCGGATAAAACGAGCGGGTTTTTGGGTTGGGTCAACTTTTGACAGCTCTAATACCACCCAAATCAATAAAATAAATTAAACAATAAAATAAATTAAAATTTAAGTTTATTAATATATTAGTTAAAACTGTATAAAACAAAAAATACCATATAATTAATTATTAAATCTCTAAAAAAATAAATAAATATAAAAGTTATTATAGCTAAATAATTTGAGTAAAAAATTAAAGAATAGTTGAGAGAATGATAATTTAATTTTTTATAATATTACTTCATTTATTTTATATAAAATAAAATCATATTATTAAAAAATTAAAATTTACATAAAGTAATTTTATAAAAAAATCAGTCCCTTTACTATTTTTGACTAGTTTTAATCAACTTTGTGGCTTCTCCAATATTTTTTTTCTTTTTTATAAATTCTTTATACTTTTAGATATTTCATTATTATTACATATATGGTATTTTTTATTTTGTACAATTTTAACCAATTTATTAAGAACCTTATTTTTTACTAGCTACTTTTTAATATTTTTTTTATTATTAAAATAAAATAATTTTATCATTTTTAAAGATTTTGTAATTAAATGTATGGTATTTTTTAATTTTATATAATTTAAACTTAAGTATTAATAAACTTTAACTTTTATTATTTTTCACTTTTTTTAATATATTTTATTAAATTTTGTGGTACCTTGTGAATTAAAAATATATGTGTGGTATAATTCAAACTATGGGTATTTGGGACTTAAACGGTTTAGGGTTAGTAATTATTGGTATCTAAGGAATTAAAATTATTTTTTGTCGTATGTGAAATTTTTTTTTTAAAAACCATGGTACTTTTAGACCTGGCAATTTTCACCCAACCCAAAACCCAACCCGAACCCAACTCATAATTTTTGGGGGTTAGCGTCATGACGCATTGACCCGTTTTTTTTTGTTGGGTTAGGTTAATAAGCTCATTTTGTGGTTTGGGTTAGGGTGAGATTCAAACCCACGATCCAGCCTAAAACCAAAAATGAATTTATCAATAATATATATTAATGTACATATATCTATTATGTTCAAACAAACCAAACTATGCATGCCTTAAATAGAAAATGTATTACAAATCAACTTTAGTCTAGTTGGATTATCAAATCTTTAAAATATCACACACTTCATTATGTTAATCAAACAAACTGCCAACTAGCTTTTCATATCAAACAATTTTTTTGAGAGTTGACTTCACATCTTATTTGTTTAGTTTGACTTAACCACCTCTGCAGTTGCTGCTGTAAAGATAACTACCCTAAGATGTTGCTTTTTATGAATGCTATATGTTTTGATTTTTTTCTAAATGATACAACAAAACTTGTATGTTTAAATGTGTAGAGATGTGAAGAGTGAACAAAAGTAGATATTTGTGATTGATATTATAGGAGGACAAGTATAGTACTTTATGTCTAGAAAATATTATTTTTAAAATAATCTTAAGAAATAAATAATGAGACCTATAACTACTTTTTTAAAATTAGAACACAAAAACCAAGAGAAGAAGTTATAAATCAATATGCAAATACTCTAATGCAAGTGAAAATTTTAATAGTTTTGAAATGACGTGACTTAGGAATTTTTTTTTTTGACAAGTGTTGGGAACCCCAGTTACCAAGGCAATACTTCGACATATAGCCTTTCTCGCCAAAATAAAAAGAAAAGATAGAAAACAAGAAAATTATACTACTTTATAAATAAAAGAGTAAACAAATTTCTAGAAGATAATATAACATGGTCTGGAGGAAGACTCTCATGACGGCACCATTCCAAACACCTCCGCTTGACCATCCCAGCTGCATCTGACCATGAGAGGAGGGTATCTTCAAAGAGAAGCTTGTTACGCTTATTCCAAATAACCCAAGTCCTTCATGCCTCTTGTTCTGAGGGAGTCATTACCACGTTTTCGATCACTACCCCGAAAAACTTCATTAAAATCGTCTGCCAATAGAACTGGGCTATTGAAATTGTGACTCAATAATTGTGTATATTTGTCTTCGAGCCTTGGGTTGGGTTGGTGCGTATACAAAAACTACACAACCCACAAAGGAATTAGTAGGCCATGATACTTCGATCGCTATCCATCGTTCTTTCTGGCAAGAATTTTGGATGTTTACAACACTAAGATTCCACATGACTACTAGGCCTCCAGATTGACCGGATGCGAGGACTTCTATAGTGTTTGCATTATTTCCTTGTCCCCAAATATAGTGCCACCTATCTAGTGGCTGCAACCGGTGGGTTTCTAGAACCGCCATTATGCTTGACCCGGCCTCCTTTACTTCTCGTCATAGCATTGCCCACTTCTCTTTTCTGTTGATGCCTCTGATGTTTTGAAATGATATTAGATTTGCCATTTGGTTGACTGCTGATCTTGTCCTCAACCCTCTTGCTTCGTCTCAAAATATGGACAAAATTTTGAATGGACGTTTCTGGACTAGGATAGTGACAATTAAGAGATTTACCAAAGTCCAAACACTTTTTGGCTTCAGCTAGGATTGGGCTTGAAGAGGCTGGAAAAGGAGTGGCAAGGTTTAAGGGGTGGTAATGAGTTGTGGAGCTAGAATTAGTGAGGCTCGGAGAGAGAAAACTTCCAAATTTATTGGTGGAGAGGAGACTAAGAGAGAATTATGAGAAGTTTGAAAAACAACCTCTGCTGGTAGTGGGTTTAAAGTTTCTGGGATAAATGTGTCTTGAATGTCGGTAAAAGGAGAGTCAAGAAGGATGATTGACTGTTCCAATTCAGGCTGAGCGGAAAGAATATTGGCTGGACTAGGTTGGTCAGCCACCGCATTCACTCGTGAATATATATAGTCAGAGGTAGAATTTTTTTAAAATTGAAATACTGGAGGGGGGACAAGGCGCTGAAAGAGTATTAACAGTTGGTACTTTTTCTCCAAAATTGGATATATACAGAAAGGGAGAACGGATGTGGTCCAAAGAAGAATTTGGTTCACGGCTTTTGAGGTCATAAATGCAGGTATTATATTCAAAAAAGTTGAGGGATCTTAACTGCATCGGGATTAAAATATGGACTGAAATGTGGTGTAACGGAAATCCGTTCCCCATAATATAAATGCCATTATCACAATTTCCCGTTACATATTCCAAAAAATCTAGGAAGTTTCCTTTTTCCTTTACTCCATTAATGCGGTTATCAGAAAACGACAAGGCACATGGAATTTGTGTCGTTTGAACTTGCCTGTGTAACGGCTCCTGAACTTTCAAAATTTCACCGTCCGGCCTGGTCGTATCCGCCACCGTCTGACTTGGCGGTTCCAAGTCCTCCTCCTGCCGGTGTAATCCAATCTCCTCCGTCCAAAATTCAATGATACCCACTGAACAAAAAATTCCTTCAATGTCAACAGCAACTTCTTCATTGATTATTGCCATTTTGTGAGTCTCTAGATGTACGTATACTTCCGGGTGTCTAGGCATCTTTTGCATATCATTCTCTATCAAGACTACTGACCCCAAATGTCTGGTAATGCAGTGAATTGTGGCTTCTGACCATGCTAGAAGGGGAATGTCTCTTATGGCAACTCTGGTGCTCCTTGTTATCATTTGATCACTGGGATGCCAAGCCTTCTTTATCCACCCTAAATCTACTCTGATATTCGAGGAGATAAAACTTTCTACCTTGGAGTAAACCTTAAAAATAATGCAAAATTTTGTGTTAGATTAAACATACAATTTCTTCAATCTCGCCTTCCCATCCTAGCAGCTTACTGACAATGAATTTTCGATCGGTGTGCAAGGGTGTAATAAGTGATGCACCTCTGGCTAATCGTTCTTGCATGATAACCGAGGGATCAAGACTTAGAATACCTGCTGACCGTGAATTTAGCCTGGATGATGTTGCTGTATGGGGCTGCTGAGGGGGGTTCTGCACCGGCGGCGGTGTAGGAGGCCTTTGGTGGGTTGATTCCGTTTGAGAAAATTGTGGTTTCGGCGTCCAAATTTGAGGTGGAACTCCCGGGGGCAACCTCCGGTTAAATGCTGTTTGAATTTGGAGCTTGCTCCCATCTATTATCATACCATTAGTTTCAAGAATTGCTTCATCCGCCTCCGATTTTAGTCTGTATTCGACAAAACCATATCTTGTTTTTGTGCGTATTCTTGGTGTCTTGGGAAGTCGGATGCCAATTATCTATCCAAATTTGTCGAAGAGCTTCCAAATAGTGGCTGACCTGGTGACTGGGTTGATGTTGTCTATGAACACCGTCGCTCTGGAGTTGATTTCCTGGATGGGTTGATGTTGTATATGGCCATAGGTGTTAAAAACTAGAAAATAAGTTCTTTTATAAACACTCTTTTGTTCCTTAGCTGCTCATCAGGTGAGGCTACTTAAGAAAGCTTTGTGGTAAGGAGAAATTGCCGATAAGATCTTAATTAACAATAACAAGCATGCTAATTATTGAAGACACCGAGCATAAAAAAGAGAGTAATTACTTTTAATTGCGTCTATGTTTATTTGGATTGGGAAAAGTAGGTCCGATTCCCTCCCAGATGTATTATCGTTTTTAAGAGAAAGAAGGGGCACACTATAGAAAAGAGTGAAAATTAGATTGTGAAGATATTCTTTTAATCGTTAAATACAGCGTAGATGAAGTATGGTGACTTAATTACACTCGGCGCTTTACAGTACACATGCAGATGCAGGTACCTATAACAAAGTCATACTGCAATGGATCACGTTCAATCGGTCGGGGATGGAATTCTATGTATAGATTGTGGAATGCAGTACGTATGTATGTATGTATAATGAACTGTTCTTCTTCGCAGCAAAAGAACTTCCTGTCTCCTTGTCGTCTCATCTGCCATGTGATATCCTGACGAATAGATAGCTTTTAATAACGGATGATGATTTACATATGAGATGAGTAACTTGTCTAGCCAGAATGAGATACTATATAACATGCATAATGTTAATCATTGACAGGAAATACGTGAGTTTGAAGGAATTAATTATTCGTATGAGCCGTACCACTCCATTAGTACAACGTGGTCCTTTAGTATCCGTACGTCAATTGTGCCATCATTTAATACCTAATCTATCGGTGTGACTAGATGTCCATACGCATGATTCATGACTTGTTATTTCTTATAATTTTTATGTGACAATCCAATATTTAGTTTTTTTTATAATTACTGGAAGACCAGTTACAATGACAATACTACGCCATGAAGCCTTTCTCGCCAGAAGAAAAAACAGAAAATAAATACAATCACTCAACATATAGTAATTGAAACAACTGTTTTGAAGATAAAATAACATGTAATGGGAGATGCACCGATTGACGACTCACAATCCAATATTTAGTGAGGTAACCACTTTGGGAATCTTTCGGTTATATTAGAATGACGAAGCTAAACCTCTTAGTCATCTCAACTACGACCCAAGGCTCAACAACAAGTGGTGCCTAGTGTTGGGGGACTCAAAGTCCGGCCTAGTAGGCTTCCGCCACCACAACACTTATTGTGCCAAGTTGAGCTCGCCCACCGCCTAGTAGGCTTCTTGTACTATGATGTTCTGAGTCCTTCCATATATGTCGCGGTAGCACTTTGGTAAGAACATGCAGGATAAGGCAGGGTTTCTTACGATCCCCTGGTGTCAGTGTCCTTTATTCTTCAATTTGTACCAACATGTCACTTCACCGTATCACATCAGCGATGTCAGGGCTGACAAGCTGAGTTTTAATTGACAGTGTCTTCTTCTATATGCGAGTTTGCACGGACGACAACGGCTTTGACTGGCCTATGTCAAGCATGCCATAAGGCCATCCCAACACAAACATGTGTGTAGTCCTAGAAAAAATATTATATTTGAACCTTGAAGATTGTATATACTAATATAGAGGTCTCAAATTAGAGAAAAAGAATTAGAAATTTTTTTGTATTGGTAATTTTTGGCGCCAGGCCTGTATAGATGCTTCAGAGCAAAAATTGTTTAAAAAACATATACATTATACATCAAACTATAACCAGCAAGGCTATAACACAGCGTGAACAACATTACCCAGCGACAACATTACACACTCACTCTCAGTGATAATTAAGGCCATTTCCTACAGTGGCTGTCCGCTAAACCAACCGAGCCAGCTTCCACCGTTGTAGTAGGCCATTCTCCAGTATAAAAGAGTGCATTTCCATCGGAGGATGAATCCCGTTGATTGATATCCATCTCCAGACCATCACCTTAATGCGCTCCAGCGTCGTTTCAACAGGTACAGTTTGCTGTTGGAATATGGCCTTATTTCTCGTCTCCCATGCAACAAGGAGGAGGATTCGTAGCGTCGCCAGCCATGCCCATCGTTCCTGTTTCCCCCTCATTGTGTGATCCCATACATGTACGATATCTTTGATGTCGATCGGTAATGTAATAAACACCCCCACCATAGGATAATGCCCCTCCAGAGACCATGGATTTCTCTGCACCAAACCGGAGCATGGCTAGAAGATTCCATCCCAATCGAACAGCGTGCGCACAGGCTTCCGACAATACTCACCATTCCTTTCTCTAACAGTAGCTCTCGGGTACACAGCTTCTCCCAGAAGAATGGCCTTCTGGCCACTGTGGGGTTCCCAGTTGCAAACAGGCTTGAGTACCACTGCTTACCATGTATCGGTCGCCAGTATATCCCTAGGTGAGCGAGTCCGGCCTCTCAGTGTTGGTCTGGACCTATTGTAATTGCTCCATGAGGTCATCGGTCATGTGTTCTTCATATGTGAATAACCTTCTCCTCCAGTGGAAAGACCATGTTACCGCGCCCAGTTCAACACTGAACATATCCCTTACACTCGCATCTTTTACCACCGCTAGTTGGAACAGCCTTGGGAATCTCTCCTTAATTGGTCTATCCCCCAGCCATATGTCATGCCAAAACCTGAGGCTCCTACCGTCCCCCACTTTCCAGATTAACCGGTCCCGAATCTCACTTTCTTTTAGAACTTTCCACTCCAGTATGTTGCATATGTCTTTCCAAATACCTCCTCTCTTATATGCACCCATCGCTCTCCGATCAATAGTGATATTTGGGTTAGCATTATACACCGCGCAAATGATTTCCCTCCATAGGCTTCCTCTTTCGTTATGATATCGAAACCACCATTTAAGTAATAGCGCCACATTTTTACATTCAAGGCTCACTAACCCCAGACCTCTGTATTCTTTCGGTTGTGCAATTTTCTTTTCACGCTATAGGAGACATTTTCTTTCGGTTAATACTTCCCCAAAAAAATTTGCGTTGCAACGCTTCTATTTGTTTGATGACTTTCTTCGGGACCTGAAACAGGCTCATGTAGTATGTTGGTATTGTTTCTAGCACCGCCTTGATTAACACCACTCTGCCCGCCTTGGACAAGCACCGCGCTTTCCACCCGCTCAACCGACCTCTAATTTTATCAATGACCGGTTGCCATGTTGAGCATTTCCTTGGGTTTGCACCAAGGGGGCAGCCTAGATACTTGCATGGTAGTGATCCTTCCTCCATATCCATCCAATGACAAAAAAACCCGCTTCTCCTCCTCCTCCTCCTCAAGGTTTATGCCGAACAGCCTAGATTTGTCCCAATTGATGTGTTGACCGGACATCTTCGCAAATAAGATGACAAGCCATTTTTTCACAATTATTTCCTCCAGCGACGCATCACAAAATATCAAGGTATCATCAGCGAATTATAGATGTGACATGCTTTTTCTTTCCCTGCCGACCATCATACCTTTCCGGACCCCCACATCGCGGCCTTCATTTAACAGCCAATTGAGCGCTTCTACGACCATTACAAACAGTAGGGGGGACAATGGACCGCCTTGCCGGAGTCCTCTTCTCAGTTTAAACGGGTTGGTAGGTACACCATTGATAAGAATCGACATCTCCACCGAGCTTATACACTCCATGATCCACCCTCTCCATTTCGGCTGGAAGCCCATCAGTTTTCCCATACAATCCACAAACTCCCATTGAACAGAGTCATAGGCCTTCCTGAAATCAATTTTAAGGATAGCTCCCTTCTTGTGTTTCTTCTTATACCATCAGATTATCTCGTTTGTGATCAAGGGCCCGTCAAGAATGTTTCTCCCTTTGACAAAGGCTGTTTGGGATTCTCCAATCAATTTCGGCAACACATCTTTCAATCTTTTAGCCAATATCTTAGCTATAACTTTGTATACACAGCCCACCATACTAATCGGCCTGAACTCGTCTAGTTTGGATGCACCACCTTTCTTGGGTATGAGAGTAATCCAAGTCATATTACAACCCTTAGAGAGCCTACTAGAAGAAAAGAAGGATATTACCTCATTGATAAAGTCGTTGCCGATGATCTTCCACATTTTCTGGATGAGCGTGAAATTGAAACTGTCGAAGCCGGGGGCTTTACTACCATTTACTTGCATCACAACGGCTTTGATCTCCTCAGCTAGGGGGTTGACTCGAGAGCAACGGCTTCCTCAAACGACAGCTTGGGCCGCCCCTCATGTGGTGGCTTCATCATGGATGTATCCCGGAACGCAAACTGTTTACGGAACTCACCAACAATGGCTTTTTTAATCACGGCCGGATCCTCCACCCACTGCCCATTAACTTGCCACTTTGAAATATAGTTTTTACTCCTGTTTATGGATGCTTGGGTGAGGAAATATTCGTGTTTCGGTCACCCGCTCTCAGGTGCTTTTCTCTCGATTGTTGCTTCCACATTCTTTCCTGTAACATCCATGCATGCAGAAGGTCATCATGGGCCTCTCTTCTTTGTGATATTTCTGATTGTGATAATTCACCCGTCATTGCCTTTGAGTCCAGGTCACAGATTCTCTTCTCCAGCCCCTCAATCTTCTTTTCGATCCATCCAAAGATTTCACGATTCCATATTTTTATTACCGCTTTGATTCCTTTCAATTTTTTGAGCAATTCCCGGTTACTTGCCCCCAGTGCTCCTGTATCAGAGGCAAGAAGCTTTTGTCTTCTAGCCAAACGTCAAAAGATCTAAATGGTCTCCTCCCCCATGCAGCATGTTGTTCAGTATGAATGACGATCATTCGATGGTCAGATAAATTCCACGGTCTTGTATCGAGTCTTAGATGTGCAAACTGTGCGCACCACCCTCCACTTACTAAAGCTCTATCCAATCTGCTCATGCAATTATTTCTTCTCCACGTGAAATCTCCTCCCTGGCAATACAACTCGATGAGCCCCATATTATTAATCCAATTATCAAATCTTCTCATACCCGCTGTTCTTGAACTTTGGGACCCGGTGGCTGCGTTACGTCTTTGATCAGGGCTTCGGACCTCGTTGAAGTCACCCAGGCATATTATCTCACCCTCTTCCTCCTCTTTCCATGCTAGTAGTTCCTCATATATCCTCCTTCTTTCGGTCTCCTGTGTTGGGTTGTATACAAACAGAAATAGGCTAACGAAATCATTTTCTACCATTTTTGCCTTCACAGCTATCCATTTATCCCTTTTCCACTCCTGTAGTACTGTAATTTGAGAATCGTCCCATGCCAAAATTATACCCCCCGACCTTCCCACCGATGGAACTTCAATACACTTCTGTTCCCTCCCCCCGCCCCACCAGCAACCCAATTTATCTCCCATTGTCGTTGCGATTTGTGTCTCGACCACCGCCAACATTGCAAGCTTCAGCAACCTCACTTCCTTCCTTAGTTTCCACCTCTTCCCCTTCCTCCCTAAACCCCCTGCATTTATTAATGCCACCCTCACCATCAGAATAATCACCTTGCTTGGCCGCCAGCCTACTGGATCTCCTTGTCGTGTTGCACTTCAAAATGGAGTGAATATTTCTAAAAGCTGCTTCAGGATTAGGCACCTTACAGTTGACCACTGCTGAGAGGTCAACGTAGAGCTGGGTTTCGTCGGCAATATGTAAAATGTTGTTTGACGGGATTTGTTTGTGGACATAGAGCATGTATCTATTTCTTCCTCTAGTACATTGACCATTTCCAGAGGGTTGCGACTATCACAGCCTCGACCGACTACCCCTTTCTCAATCGTAGGCGTGCTTTCCTGGCCTAGGTTCTCCCTGGCAATGTCAGCCTCATAGCCACCCTCCTCTATGTCTTCTTCTGGTCTCAGTCCCATGACTGTATTCTCATTCCCCTTACTCCATCTCGAAACCACACAACCGCCGGGCGTCATTCCCTAACCGTTATCATTACCTTTTCCAGTACAGGGAAGGCTTCCCTTTTCACCAACATCCTTCTGTACCACCTCTATTTCCGATAGACTCCATTCCCTTGCTACCACGACCTGGTCATCCTTCCCTTTGGAGTGTTCACATCCCTCCATCAGAGTCCTAGAGTCATCATTATCATTTTTTGAGCCGCGCACTCTTTCCCATCCATCTCATTCGAAGTTTCTTTACCGCAAGTCGTAACATGTAGTCCTGGCTTCTTTGTCCCTACTATGTCTGCAGTTTCAATTGGACTCATTTCCTGACTCGGGGTTTCCACCCTGTCATCCACATCATCCTCTTTGTCCACGTCATCTCCTCCGGCTCCGACAGACACTTTCGTCCCCTTACCCGGCTTGGGGGTCAGTTGCGAGGCGGTGGATCGACCAATCACTGGGTTTCTTGGGGGCGAGACTTGTGTGAATGGCCAGTCACTATCATCCTCTA
This sequence comes from Limonium bicolor, assembly GCA_023374045.1. Lineage (NCBI taxonomy): Eukaryota > Viridiplantae > Streptophyta > Magnoliopsida > Caryophyllales > Plumbaginaceae > Limonium > Limonium bicolor. Next base: position 438,456,888 of record CM041776.1, read on the forward strand.
TTTCATGGATCGACATCCACGAGATTGTATCATCCACATGAATCCTCCTCTTCAGTTGGATTGGCAACAGAGTTGACGTTTCAATCCAAGCGCAAGCCTCCCCAGAGCGCATGAGCCTCTCCTCATCATCCACTACAGATATAACCTTCCCGACTGTACTCGCCGCCACCTTAAAGTTTTCGTACCCCCATCCTTGTATTGGCACACCCCGAATGACCACCTTTGTTACTCTGGATTCCACCTGTGTGCTTGAGGACCACGGGAAAACCTTTGACAACTCCCGAATTCCACTCAGCTGGCTTTTACATACTTCCAGATTCCCCCCTCCTGGATTAGCATGAGACATTTTCGTTGATTTATGCGGACCACTCCTGCTACCCCGTCTGTTGCAGCCAAGATCAGTCGTTCCATATCAGAGATTGATCGGGTCTCCAGCCACTCCAGAACCAGAGAGTATTTCAGCATATTAATGAAGGGGGTAAGGGGTAGAAAGATGGCCTGAGTAACGGGGCTAGGGATTGCTTGCACCCCCGGGGGGCGGGTTGAAGATCCTTGGGGGTTCGAAGCCTTGGCCCTTTCCGTTCGTCTTCCTTGCCCATTGAGCTAAGATAGTTTTTCTCCCCAACATCAACCCATTCAACACAGAGATTGCTTCCCCAGCATCCTCCTTTCTGTCGAACCCAACGAAGGCGAACTCACTCCTTCCCGATTTCGCTCGCCCGAGGAACAGCCTAGCCACCGGGCCAAACGGGGTGGATAGTCGCCAAATTGTTTCCAGCAGGACACCCCTTTGCAAGTTTCCTAAGAAGATCGTGTGTATGCTTGCCCCTTCCTTCTCCTTGAGATTGCCGGACCACTGTTTCCTCCACTCACGCTGGAAGCGACCCATCGCCGGTGCCGGCAAGGCACTGGCTGTTATTTCTTGGATGCGTCGATGTGCCGGGATTCGTCGACCGATTTCCAGCAGTTCCTTGTCGTTGTTGGAGCTTGTGAGTGGTATTGGTTGTCCGTCTTCAAGTCGTAATCGCATTCTCACTTCCTCTATCCTCTCTCCATTTTAGAAAAAAAAAGAAAAAGAATTGGAAATGAAAACATTTAAAAGAATTTAGATTTGTTTGTGGATCCTTTTGCAACCAGATTTAATGACAGAGTATAGGGAACACGAGTCATGGTTTTTTGTTTTAGGAATGGTCTAGGTTCTACAACAATAGTACATTAAATAGAATTCGTATTTATTTTTGTTAATCCTTTAAAAGGTTTACATCGGAAACTCACTAGCCCAAATTATAGAGAACCTTTGTTCTATTCATACTTACGTGGACATGATCCATTTAATTCTAACCTTATTCATAAGGAGGAGGTTTTTAGGGTTAATTATTAGTCGTGATAGGAATGATATCTTCTTTCCAAAGAAACCTTTGAAAACTCGTTGGCTTAAGTTTTCATATATACTCAGATACTTTTATCTTTCACAAAACCATTAAGTTTAGGAGGAACAAGAAGTGCATCTTGTCCTTGACCACTGACCAAAGGGGCAATCCTCACTCTAGAGATGATATAGCTACTGCTGAGGTTAATCACTTTTATATTTCCTTAGGCTCAAGGGAGCCCCTCCAACGCGGTTTCTTTGATATGATATTGGATAATGAAATAATCTTTGATGGAACCCATCTTACTCAATCGGTGGAGGTTAATGAGAGGCTGGCTTGTTCTCTGTTGAAGATGATAACCCCCCCCCCCCCAATAAAATCGGTATTCATTGAAGTTCTTCAAAGCAGCTTGGCCTATTGTTAGAACTGATTTATGTAAGGTGATCAATTTTTTTCCACTATAGTAGCATCTTGAAAAAGATCATCTCTACCCTTATCTCATTGATCCCAAAGAGTGACTCTGCCTCGTGTCCTTCAAATTTTAGGTCGATATCCTAATGTAACACTAACTACAAAGTAATAAGCAAGATCTTGGTGGTAAGGCTTAAAGAGATTCTCCCACTCGTTAGTCAAAACCAGAACGCCTTCACAAAGGGCAGACTCATCTCGAATAATATCCATAAATTGAACATCTGCTTCCTCCTCAAGTCCATGTTAGTCATATCTCATAACTCTGAGACAAAGTGTATTGGATGGATACATAGTATCCATTCGTGAACCTCTCATCCATCTGGTCTGCCACTCTAAAAAGGAGATGACATAATGATTTGGAAATCTATATATCCTTCTACTAGAGATTGGTGGATCCAAACTTGTGGCTCTACCTATGATGCATACTTGCTTCTTCATGTCTACCCTACATCGCCCTCCCTGAATCGATTATATGAGAACTAGTCCACCCCTTCAACCTCTATCATCTAGTTCTCTCTTTGCTAGAAAGGTTGGGCTGTCCCAAAAGATGAATTTTTGTTTTGGTTCACCATTAAAGGGAGTCTCCATACTACAGATAAGCTCCAATCATGGGGCATTGCGCTAGTTAACGGATGTTGGCTTTGTGAGTCTGCTTTAGAGACCAATAAGTTCTTTTTTCTCTTGTAGGGACTGGAGGATGATCTGGGATTGGATGAGTACCCCACCAATAGATCCAGCCTCCTCGGATGTATCAGATGGATGTCTTGCTACATCAAAAAGAAAAGCCCTAGAGATTATGTTAGAAGTGTCGCTCTCACCTCTATGGTATGAGATCAGGATTGAAAAATTTAACATATCTAACAATGGTAATTAAAATAGGGACATCACCAAAGTTGTATCCGATATCAAATTCTCTATGAAGTCTACTATTTTGATGTGATGTGATCCCTCTACCATGGATCAAAGTTGGCTCGAACACATTCTTAGCTCTTTTGAGACGATTTTGTATTTCCTCGTCCCTTTTGTATATCCCCATCGAAGGAGCCCCTTTGACCCCTTATATTTTGTTTTGTAAAGGTTTTATAGTTAATCTCATTGTCATTTTGTATATCCTTCTTCGGGGAGCCCCTTTGTCCCCTTACATGTTGTTTTGTAAAGGTTTTATAATTAACCTCATTGCCATTTTATATAAACCCCTTCAGAGGATCCCCTTTCCCTTATATGTTGTTTGTATAAGTTTTATAGTTAATCACATAGTCATTTTGTATATGTTGATCACCATCAAACATGGGAGCATGTTCTCACGTTTGAACTTAGTCTACATTTTCTTTTATACAGATAATGTAAACTAAGTTCAGACGTGAGAACACAATGCCTAAAACACGACCGAATCATCACTCTTAAGACCCTCAGCGTCAAAGACCAAATCCGTTCCACGACCATGCTTAATGGGTGGTGATTATGAACATGACGCAATCAAGTCTATTTGACACTGCTTGGCATGTTGCCAATTTCAACTTTCAAATTACTGTATGTATTTTTGGGAATATGTTTTATCAATAGTTGTGGAAAAGCTCTAGTAATCTATCTACGCTTTTTTTTTAAAACATATCATACCATTTATATATTATTATAGAGAAGACATGCTAGTACATGGTGGGTACAACTTTGGTTTACAAACCGAACTTTTCAGTGAGTAAATAACTTTGAACCTAGGTAACGAAGTTCATACATGGTCGTTTGTGTGAAAGATTCCATCACCCTAGGGAAAACGATAGGCATCGGGAAGATACGCGAGCATTTATTTTGACCTAAACATAAGAGCAGAAACGCGACAAAGAAAATCCCTAAGATGTTATTGTCATTGAACAAAGAAAATCCCTTAAGAAGGCACACCTATCTATGGGCCAAAGGCTTGGGAGATCATTTTGTTGGGCAACCCCTTTGAGCGGGGGTTGCTAGGGATGACGATGAAGCCGATCGGGAAACATTTCTATTCCAAGCATAAGTCATTCCTCTATTATGGAATAGATGGACCAAAAGCCTTGGGGATGGGTGCCCTTTGGAAGTTTTACCCTTTTTGGAGGGACCCGAACCATCCAACTTCTTTGCTTCCTCCATCGTACTCTCATCAAGAAGGAGATCAAGGTTGTGTTTCCTAAAAGACCTTGGGGGTTGCTCATTATCAGGAATGGCCGGATCTGGGGAGGAGATAAGGGTCCTATCAACACAATCATCCTTTTCTCGGTTCCCTTCAGGGTGGAGAGGTGAATCTCTGTCTTCTTCTACCATATAGGTTGGAGGATGGTGTTGCTTTATGAGACCATAAGCTATTTTCCAGGTATTTTCGTAGTCGTCTGAGCCTTGCTTCTTCCCATTACAAATGTGTGTGGTTGTCAGCCAGGGTCCATAGGGGTAAACTTCTCCAATCACTGGTGATTATTCGCAGCAGTCTTTGGATTGGTGGGTGAACAAGCCACATTTGAAACAGATAGCCAACATGCACTCGTATGTAACACGGAGGGTTGTGTCGATTTCCTTAGAAGAGATGGTAATACATCGCATCACTGGATTGTTAATATCATGCAGGATTTTGATGTGCAAGTAGTCCGCTCCAAAACGCCCTCCATCTTCTCCATAGTCAAGGAAACACCCAAGCCCATTGTCGAGTTTACATGCAAACTCTTTATGATGAAAGGCAAAAGGAACATCATTGACATGAACCCACAAGGGAATCAAGTTGCATTCATGATCCCACGGAGCCTTGTTCTTATCAATTCGATCAAACATATGGGAGCATCATCAACACACCACGGTCCTTTAAAGGACTGCATGAATTATTTTCATCTTCTTAAACTCAAACAGGTAGAGATTCTTACCTGCAAGATGGAAGGTGAACTCACCTTTGAGCTGCCTTGCTCGACCAAAGGTGTATTCAAGGACCCGGGGTTTGAGACCTCTCGGGGCGAAAGACTTACAAATTAGGCATCTTTCAAATGGTATAGCGAGAGGATGGTTATCCATGTCTTTCAAATATGTCGCCTCTTCCTCCTCCCTGGTAAGGTAGATTTTTGCACATCGCGTGGAAAGGTCCTCCTTGAAATCTTGCAGGGATGTTTTGATCTGTCTACCGGAGAAGAGACCTACTACAAGATAAGAAGAGGAGGCCGTTGATCTCCGTTTAAGAAGTCACAAGATGGAAGGAGGGAGACGAAATGGGAAACCGTTGGCAAGGAAATGGCTAAGTGGGTATTGTTGTCTTACATGCAGATCAGGTTCAAGTCCCAAGGTCCACCACAATGATGAAACTCCGCACCTCCAAGTGTGAAATCTGGGAATTGAGACCAGGATCCAGTAAGAAGGTGGGCAGTCAGGTAGAAGTAAACGCCAACTAGGAAGCAGGGGAAACAGCGGGCGAAAAATGGCAGCCTGAACTCCCGGCCGGCGAAGGGTGGAGGAAAACATGACCAAAAGAATGTCCTATCTACGAATATTTAATCAGAACGGAGAGCATGGCGCTTGCGCCAGCTTCTATTGTGGCTCCATCCACATGTCAGTATGTGATAGGGAGAAAAAACTGAAAAAATGGAAAAGGCATGGGTAGACGCGCCATGTACGGAAGGGAGGGGTGAATAGGAGAGATAATTTTTTTTAAATGTTACAACTCATAGAATATAAGTGCAAAAATAAAAAAAATTATACCATTGTTCATCATTTTCCGTGCTCTTCAAAACAAGATGTATCATGGATATGTTTTGGTAAACTTAAAATTTTATATATTTAGAATGAGTATATATTAGGTATTTTTAAAGTGAATCTTAGTCAATAGCAAAATGAATCTTCTTTAATAATAAAATGAACCTTATTCATTAACAAAATGAATCTTACCCAAAACACTCTAAAAACCACCATAGTAAAGTTAAAAACGTCGAAGACATTTTTATGGTTTGTAGTGTAGGGTTTATGGACTAACGACCCTAAATCCTAAACCACAAACCCTAAAAAACTGTCGAGTCAGTGACGACAATATAAAGTGTAGAACTAATGCCAAAAAGATTACCCTACCCCCAAACACCCTCAAAACCACCCTAAGAATGCTAAAAACGTCGAAGACGTTTTTATGGTTTGTAGTGCAGGGTTTAGGGTTGAACGACCCTAAACCCTAAACCACAAACCCTAAAAAACTGTCGAGTCAGTGACGACAATATAAAGTGTAGAACTAATGCCAAAAAGATTACCCTACCTCCCCCCCCAAACACCCTAAAAACCACCCTCACATAAGTTTGTGGTAGGATTAACTTTTACTAGCATTAAACAAAATATTCACTTTTCTTAAACCTTTGATTCTCCTTTAAAAAACCTTTTATTCACTTTTCTTAAACCTATGGCTCACTTTTCTTAAACCTCTTATTCACTTTAGTTAAAACAATATCTATTTACGAGAATCACTTTTCTTAAACCTTTGATTCACTTTTATTAAACGCATGATTTGCTTTATAAAAACCTCTGATTCACATTTCTTAAACCTCTTAATCTATGCTTACGAGATTCACTCTTATTACTCTGATTCACTTTGTAACAACTTGTGATTCACTTTTTAACAACCTTTGATTCACTTTTCTAAAACCTCTGATTCACACTAGTCAAACAATCTGAATCACTTTAGTTAAACAATCTCTGTTTATGAGATTCACTTTTTTTAAACCTCTTATTCACTTTTAAGCAACTCTCTGATTCACTTTTTAACAACCTTTGATTCACTTTGTAACAACTTTTGATTCACTTTTCTTAAACTTAAGATTCACAATGAATCTTAAAAAATATGTACATACAAAAAATGAAAAATAAAAAATTTATCAAAGCATACTCATGTTTGGTCTTATTTTGAAGAGCACGAAAAATGATGAACAATGGTATAATTTTTTTTATTTTTACATTTATATTTTATAAGTTATGACATTTTGAAAAAAAAAACTCTCTCCTCCCTCTCTCTCCTCCTCGTGTGTACCCTTAGGGCATCCACAGTGGTTATGGGGTTCTTAACAGATTCTTAGGTGTTATGTCACCAGAAAATATTTTTTATTACTTAAGCAACTTCATTCAATTGTTCATCCCTACAATAACGAGTTTCCTAACCTTCTCACTCCTCCACTAATTTTTTCTTTCACCTCTCACTATTTCTTTTTACTTTACATCTAAAACTATTTTTTTATTGGAAGTGTCAGATAACGCAGAGATGTAACCAATCAATTTCTTTTTCCATACGTTCCTTATTTAAGAAATGATAAAAGAGAATTTGGGTGTATTCCACACCACTGCAAATATTTTTTTAATTTATTACTCACAAATGTGGGTGGAATCCACACCACTGTGGATGCCAGAGTGTTAACAAATTTCTCTTTTTTTCTTTATTTCCCTCCAATAGATTGTTGAAGTAAAAAAAGACAAATATAATCAACTCCATATTGGAACCTGAATGGCGTATTAAATTGTACAAGTGGTTTATTAAACACTACAAAAGAGGAATAATTGAGTTTCGTAAGCTTTCCACAATGGAAATCTATAGTAACATAATTTCTCTCATCCGCGACGAGGATGATCGAGGGAGGAATCCTACCGCAATGATTAGGCGGAGACAAGGAAACAAAATCTGTCTCTGAAATCAGACCATTAAATGATGAATTGAGCCCATAATACCTGTCCTGTCGTCTTCTCCACATGCAGCTGTATCTGTTCTGTCCACCTCCATTTGCACATATAAATACACACGCTTGCAATTCCATTTCCACAACCATTGCATTCCAACCAAAATTAAAATCAAAGCGCTAGCTAGCTGCGCCTTATCGATAGAAATGGCTTCCTCTTCCTCCCATCCTCAACGATCCATCAGTTTGCCTTCCAGGCTTACAAATTTAACATCTCTTCGAATTGAAGCAGACTTGGAGAAGCTGAGATCCGCTGAATCATCATCATCACACCCTCTAAATCTTGACCTAATCCAAGAAAGATTATTAGATCTAGCGAATCTATACATCTCCTCCGACGAATACTTAACCCAAACCATCTCAACCCAACAAACTCTCCTTAGTTACGAATTGGTAAAAGACGCCCTTACGCGGTCAGACCGGTTCCTCGCCATACTCAGTACAGTGAGAGAACTGGTCACCTCAATGAATGATCAAGTTAGAGATCTAGAATCCGCCATTCGGAGGAGAGGTGGCGGGTGTTCCACCTACGTGACTAGCTACATCAACGCCTACTTAGGTTACCGTAAGAAATCGAAAAAGGAGATCGGAAAAGGACTTCGAGTGATTAAGCAGATGGAGGAGCACGAACGCACCGTTTTGTCTGATGGTGTCATCGATCCGACTGTAACGGCTGTGTTCAGGGTGATGAGGGAAGTGGCTCTCGCAACGGTTTCCGTTATGAAGTTGTTATTGCTTTCACTTTCTCTTCCGGCGAGTGTTAAAGGGAAGAGATGGTCAGTTTTAATCTCGAAGCTGATGGTTGGAACTGGAAAGTTGACTAAGGGTTCGTGTAATGATCAGGAACTAGAACTCTTTAATGAAGTTTCGAGAGTTGATATTAGTCTTTCATCGACCATGGTTGAAAGCAAAGACGAGTTGGATATGGTTCAAGGACGGTTGAGGATAATGGATGATGCGATGCATGGTCTTGAAGGTGCAATGGATTGTGTCTATAGACGCCTGATTCAGAGTAGAGTCACTCTCCTCAACATCTTGGTCGCTTGAAAATTATTGCCCAGTTAGCCATTTTGTAGATTGATCGATTATACAGTGTATAGCTAGCTAGCTCGTTCATTCTGATAGAAAACAATTGTAGATTATATGTAGTAATGATGATCAACACTGATTCAATGCAGCAGAGCTTTGTTTGGGGGCAAAATTTTTTTTGACACTGTCACTCTTTAAAATATTATGTCATTTTGTACTTTTTCAAAAATTTATAAAAACATTTGATAAATTTTCAAAAATTTTGGGGGCTGTGCCCCGGGCCCCTTTGGATCCGCCACTGGTTGCAGGTATATAATTAAACTTCATGTGTATCCATACATCGATCGATCCATTCTTAACTTCTCAGCGGCCTCTTAATCAATTACAGTTGACTAGCGTCCAGCAGTCATCAGGAATCGGAACCACTATAACCAAAATCCAATAGTCTTAATTAGAAATGAACCGATAATGAAGATTAGTCAGTATTGTTAACCAGTACTCCAAACAGGGACGGAGACAAGGGCATATTTATTCGACCCATAATATTTTGTAAAATATCATTGATATCACTAAATTTAATTTATTATCAATTTAATTTTTATTAATATGTAATATTTATTTTAAAATTATATTGTAAAAATCATTTTTAGTTTATATTGAATCAGAAAACTCTTAATATTCTTTTTTAACATTATAGTATAAAATAAAATGGATTATTATGTCAGTCTTATTAATGTACTCCTTATATCCATAATACAGTATTTTTAGTTTTCTTATTATAGATTTTGTAAATTAAAATAATGTTATAATTACTCAAAATAATTTTTACAATAAATTACTAGTTTAGAACTATTGTTTTATATTAATTGTATTAACATATAATTTAGTATACTAATTTTTAAAAATTTGAAATAAAAAAAAGATAAAACAAATTTATATGTTAATCTATATATTTCAATTTAATTTCAGATTTAATATAAATTTTTAATTATAATTATAAATTTTTAAAAATTATTAATTTAAATAAAAAATTAATTTTAAAATATTAATTAATCTTACTAAAAAAATTCTAGCACTCCATAAATTTTACTAGCTTCGCCCCTCACTCCGAATACCCAGTTATGAACACACTAATATTTACATACTAGAATGTATCAGAAAACCATGCATCTTTATGCATGACCGGTTACTACTTCAGCAATGCCATCAGTACGTTCAGCCGGTGGTGATGCACGGTAAATTCTTCGTATAGAAGACTAAATGAGTATGCATCAATGCATGCATGTAGTGTGAACCGTTCTTTATCGCAGCAGCCAGCAGATGAGCCTTCTGTCACCTTGTCCCTTCGTCTGCCATGTGAAGTCCTGACAGTCGAGCTATCATAAAACAATACATTATCTCTTCTCTGATAATTGGCTGGAATTCCAGGAAGACGTATAAATTATTTGTCTACATTGGATAATACGTTATCCGAAGCATGTATACCTAAATTGTCTGCAATGCGGTACTGCGTACCATAACATTAATTATGAACATATATAGGGCGCGTTCGATTCTGAGATTAATCTCAACCCACCCAAAGGCAGGTATAGCAAGCTTTAACTTTAATGTTGTTTTATGTGTCTGTATGGTGGGACCCAAATATTATATTTACCACTGACAAAATGACAAGTGGCTTATAAAGTTGATAAAGCTCTTCTTAGCTTTAAAAAAGCTAAGGATTGAACGGACCCATATACTTAAGCTTTTCCGTATAAATATTTGCTGGACTTCACTCACGAACAAGATGTAGAGTACAGATGTATGTGATTTCGAGTCCAACCATATTGGATTATCTCCTCCTCATAGTGGGTGGAGTTTTTGATGAGCCGGAAGTCCTTGTCTTGTAGAATCAAACCGGATGATCTCCAATACTGTTCAGGCAAGAGTGGCCCAACACCCAACACCACCCCACGATCCATAATCACCAAAAAAACACTGTGACCACCACAAAACTCAGCCTAGACAACACAAGCACTACAAAACCCCCCACAAAACACACAAAACCCCCCACAAAATTCAGCCAAGCCATAATAATCCACAAAGACATTGAGTTATAACCGCCTAATTCACATGGAGAAGGGGAGAAGATTCTCAGAAAGAGGAAAATAAAGAAGCAGTAAGGTGTACGGGGAAACCACTCGAAATACAAATGGAGGCCCACATCGCTAGAGGAGAAAACGAAGCAAACGATTAGGCGAGACACCTCGAGGAGCAAATTGATACAGCCCCAAAACGGCAACGGTAAGTACCCGACAACGGTCTTCATAGACAATGTTCAGAGACAAACATCCCTAAACCAACTAGGGCGGATAGTCAAAAAGTTTGTGTCGTGGGAAAGACTGTTTGTAAGCAGGAAGACAATGAGAAGTAACAAGCACGCATGTGGAAACGAGACGAACGTGGATCATCATCAGGGGCGAACCTCTACACGCCTGGAACAGAAGGAACATTGTCCAAATAGCAAATGTAGTGGGAGAAGTAATGAGGGTAAATGAAGGGGACCTAGAGTTTGTTGAGAACACTGAGATAAAAGTCCAGGTTGAGACATAAACCTTGCAATTCATTAGCTGGAAAGTCAGTGTTCAAGTTAATGATAAGAAGTTTTCAGTAGCCATTACTGAGACTAATGCACCGAACACCAGAAAAAGTCCGATCAATCCAGATGAAAGTATTGTTCAACTAACCCAAAGTAGGAGATGGAATCGGAAAAGATAGGGAAGTACCATGAGGGGCCACTCAAGGTCCTCGGGATCTGTTGAAAAAAGGTAGCTCTCTTGGAAACAGAAGGATGGAGTCTCTGAAAAGGCGGCGGTGTCACGGAACAATCCGGGTTGTTATGTCAATACTGATGGGGCCAAGGAAAGTGGAGGCAAAAGAATTAAGAAAGGCTGGAGAATTTGACAGAATATCACACTCGAGGTAGTTATGAAAAGGAAAAAGGGACTAATGATGATGGCCCAGAATACGAGAAAGGAAGTGGCTCTCGGGGATATATGAGTGTCATGCTAGCGAATGTAGAAGGGGGAGCGGACCACTTCCCACCACAGCAGGAAAGTAGTGGAGTGGAACCGCCTGTGACAGAAAGGAGTAGGGTTCTAGAGATGGCTCAAGTCCCAACAGACAGAAAGAAGAGCAATCATTTAGTCAAGACAGATCAAGCGGCGGAAAATAATAAATCAATTATGCATGGAGAGACGATTGACGTCGAAACGCCAGAGTCACCAAATAATAAAAACAGGGAAAGTCTGCAGGAAACAGGAGAAGGGAATATTTCCTTATTCGTAGAATTGTTCCATAATACTCCATTGAGTGATGGTCAAAAAAAGAAAACTGAAGCCATAAATGAGGAGGGGAGAATAATTGATGCAAACTCAGAGGCAGATGAATGCATACACCTACTGAACGATCTCGATTGTGATATCCTCGATTTGACCAAGGCGAAAGTTAATCTACTGGAGAACATACAAAGATGTCTGAGAGATTTACCACAGGATGGCGGTAGTGGGAATGCAGAATATAAGGGGGATAGGGTCCAACCAAAAGGCAATCACAATCAGAAGGGAAATACGGACGAGGAAGATAGCAGTTATAGGTCTAGTGGAAACACACCTTGCACGCTCGGCTTCCAGTAGAGTTGAGAGATTTTGGGGTGGGAAGAAGGCCAGTTTAGCATGGGATGAGGTGGAGGCTGAAGGTAGATCCGGGGGCATTGTAGTGATGTGGAATGAAGAAGAAATCCAAGTGAACAAGGTGGTGAAGTCTAATATATGGATTATGCTGGAAGTTCTGACGCTGGCTGATGGGTTTATAGGAGCAATATTGTTTATATATGCTCCATGTGATAGAGGGGAAAGGAAAAACCATGTTCGATGACATCAAACAGGCGAAAGTGAACTGGGACAAACCGTTATTAGTCTTGGGCAATTTCAATGCCACGCTGAAGCCTAGTGATAGGCTGCATGGGAATGTAAGCCATGACACAGGAAGTAGTAGGGAACTCAATGAATGGGTGAATGAACTAGAATTGGTGGAAGTTCCATTATAAGACGTCAAGTTCACATGGACGGGAAGAGAAACTTGTAGCCACATTGAACGTGTGTTTGTTCATGACGAATGGTGCGCTCATTATTCCGATATTAGACTAAGTACCGGGGCATGGTCTATATCGGACCATAGACTAATGGTGGTCGAAATGGGTAGGCCAAAGTGGGGCCCAAACCCTTTAGATCACTGGATGCCTGGTTGGAACATCCAAAATTCTGGGAGGTGGTGAGAAGGGAATGGGTCCAACTACAACATGGCACGGCACAACAAAAGCTGCAGAGGCTTAAAGGGGTGTTAAAGGAGTGGAATAAAAATGTGTTTAGGGACCTCAATACAAAAGTCAGTGAGCTGGAAAATAAACTGAAGGAAATTGATACTAGATACGAAGAGGGAGTGCACTCTGAAGGCCTTGCCAACAGCAGAGAAAAAATAAAAACAGAACTTGAAGGGGTTATGCGAAGCCTTGAGATTTATTGGAGACAAATGGCCAGAGAAAAGCATATCACGGAAGGGGATAGAAATTCCCGGTACTTCCACAGAAAGGCCACGTTAAACCGTAAGAGGAAGCAAATCACAAGCCTACGGGAAGGATTAACACTCATACCAGAATCATTAGCATTCATAATGAGCATATTATAAGCAGACTTGACAGTATAGGAACCACTAGGGTCCAACCGCCAAGTGATAAAATCAGAAACCCCATCGGGAAAAACTTTTAATTTGGTAAAAACCGGGCGAGGTTAGGGGTTTGAACTCGGCCATTTTATTCCAAATCCATCCCGAATTTTGATCCCAGTATGCAGCGACACTATCATCTAGTCTATCTAACGGAACAGGTTTAGCAGCATTAGATAACAAGCAAGGGGAAACAGCCCAAAAATCAGTCCAAAACTTGACAGATTTTCCATCACCAACAACCCATTTAGCCCATTGCTCTATAATATTCGAGCACTCCATGTAGAGTTATGCGAATCTGTGAAAAGATCTGCAAACATAAAGATAGGCACCTCCCGCCGTTTTTTAGAATCTTCTCAAACTCTTTGTTTTATTTTTTGTTCCCTCTACCTTACTCTACAAAAAATTTAATAATAGAGACATGTTTAAATATGTGTAAAATTGAACACCTTTTTTATTTTGTAAAACCATAAGAAACATTAATTCATTGGGTCCCACAGGTCATATACGATCTTAAAAAACTTTGGATTTGATATTGGACAAAAATATAACACCTTAGCATCATCTATGTAAATTTATCAATTTTAGACAACATTTAAGCCTCATTTAATTTGATCAAATATTAAAAAAGTTGCTAGATGTAAAATAACGGAATCCACATCGATGGGCAAAGTAATTTTTGAAACCTCGTGGGTGGGGTGTGTAATTTCGCCAAATGTCATGGATGGGGATGTAATTTTCCCAAAAAATAAAGTTATTTTGTGATGGGAAGGGAATCACATTTTGGAGAATGAAATTAGACGAATGTATGGTTTTTGTCGAAAGTATGAAACATTAGCTAAATAAAAATAGTTCCTTTCCAGATTTCCAGAACAAATGTTAGCTCAATGTTATCTTACATGCACCCGGCTTAAAAAGTAAAAGTTAACTATAAAATTTATTGATAAATTATTAACTTTTAATCATTTGTCATAGTTTTGCGTCCATCCACGGTAGTTTCTTAACTTTTTATGTCATCTCACCTTATTATGTTTTATTATATAAATAACTTCATTCAATAATTATTCACTAAAAGAACATATTATTTTACATTTTCACATCTCAACACACCTTACAATAATAAGTATATTTTTACCGTCATATTTTTAATTGATCTAGATATTATAAGAATATGTATTTATTTTTTTTAATAATTTGTATTTATAAATACAATTATTTTTTAGATTCTACGGTAAAAATAAGTAGGTTTGTATTTATTTAAAATTATTACCACAAATAATTATTGATTTTTTAATTTTGTAATTGTTTTTAAAAATTACATAATATAAAATAACTTATAAAATATAACATATGGATATAGAAAAATGCATAACTATAAATGACAAAAAGATAATAATAATCTAGAGCTCCTTCGTGAGGGTGGAAAAAAGTGGGCCGCGTTTAGATAGATTAAAAAAGACGTGATTTAAATTGCCCTTTTTCCATCCTTATAGCGGACAAAATGTTGGCTTGAAGCTGTTCTTTTTTCCGTTTATTATGATGGACCTCCACTGCGTTCGGGTGGGTTGTTTTGTGGTTGTTTTGGTCTGGCTGTTTTGTGGTTGTTTTATATATGGCAGTATATTATTAGAGTAGAACGTAGGACTCACGTGGAACGAAGCATAGAAAAAATGACAAATTTTACGCGGTCCTTTTTTTACATTTCAACCAAAAAAATGAACGGGATGAAGCTGTACTTTTTTCATCCTTTATGGAAAAAAATGGACACTTTATTATATATTGTTTTGTTTACTTCAAAATACAATTTTTTATACATTTATATTTCTAACATGATGTTTAAGTAGTTTTTAAATTGTCAAAATAAATATATTTTATGTTTAGTTGAACAGTTAAAGCCTCTTTTTGATCAAATTTTAGTAATTTGTGGGATTAAATTTAATATGTTATTTATAATTTTTATTAAATTGATTATAAATTTATGAATTAGCAAAAGCCAGATGAGTAACAGATTCTTAACATTCTACCTTCCTTATCCACCATCTTTTATTTTTAGAATTTGTTTTCGATAGGCTTCTAAATTAAGGAACGATAAGAAAATGAGATTCCACGCCAATTTTGATGTTAATGTCTTATAAGTTATGAAACAGTTTTTATATTTAAAGGATAATTTATATAGTAATATATCTCATTTACATTTTTGACACATTTTCATATTACATTAGATATTTACATCTAATTAAGAAACATTTTTTATACAGGTTGTCTTGCCTACAAGTAAATGTAGCCAGATGGCTACATCCCTTCATGCGGAGCGCTCGCAACTCATTTTTTTTTTCTTTTTTCAGCGCCTCCAGCGTCATTATCTTTGGTTTTGTTTTTTTTTTAATTTTTTTTCTTTTTAATCATAAAAATTTTAAATGGTTGTAACTTTTAATATATACGTCTAAAATGAAAAAAATTATATCACTGTTCATCTAAATTCAAGTTCTTCATAACAAGACCAGTCATGAATATATTTTGATAATTTTAAAAAAAATTATTTTTATATGTATAGAGCACAGAACGTAAAAGATAACTTGTACAGATTGTCATACAAACCTGTACAAATGTTCACTAAAACATGTACATCCACACGTAAAAACATGTACATCCTCGCATTAAAAACATATAGATAGTCATATAAACCTGTACGAATAATTAAATATGTACATCCTTAAATTAAAACTTGTACATATAAGGAAGAACACTTGTACAGACGGTCATACAAACATGTACATTAAAACATATACATTCTCATAAATGAACATGTACATTCTCACATTTGAACATGTACATCATCACATTAAAACATGTACATTCTCACATTAAAATATGTATATTCTCACATTAAAGTATATAACGGCTTTCAAATAGATTACCCTAACGGGCCTAACCCCACACACCCTAAAACACACTCTAGGAAAGCTAAAAAACGTCGAAGGCATTTTTAGGGTATGTAGTGGCGGGTTTAGGGTCTAACGACCCTAAACCCGCGACCACAAACCCTAAAAACCTGTCGAGTTAGTTGCTACAATGTAAAGTATAGAACGGTTTCCAAATAGATTACCCTACCCCCCCAAAACCACCCTAGGATAGCTAAAAACGTCGAAGGCATTTTTAGGGTTTGTGGTAGCGGGTTTAGGGTCAAAAACCTGTCGAGTTACACTAGTAGAAAAAAGGCCTATTTCGGCGGTTCCAATGGGCCTATTTCGGCGGTTGTGCACCGCCGAATATGAGAGCACCGCCGAACTAGATGTACCTATCCGGCGGTTGTTCTCTAAGAACCTGTAACACCCCTACTATTAATACAGTCATTAACGTCCAATCTCCTTACTCATTAGATGCACGCAGCGGATACCTACATACATACATTGGGTGATACAATGCCGTTAGTCACCCACGTGACTAACAAGGCTACTGATTCTACATACAGCATCGGTCTGATGGACCGGAATCCCGAGTACTACAAGTCTACAATACATTCTCCATTTACCAAACGCTACCACAATCTCCATTCTATACAATACTCCGAGTACAATGCAATATAATCTACATACTGAGTTTACTAAGATCCTTAAACAATGTACTATCCCTTCAAAGTTCATACATACTCACTAAGAGACTACTTACTACCCGTTCCTCACATGCTACTTACTTCCAAATACCAGGGTGTGCCTCCGGTCTCTTCCTTGACCATATTCGTTTCGGGTACCTGCACACTAAAAAATGTCCCCCGAAGGGGTCAGCTTTCGCCGAGCATGATAACCGCATACCCCGCGTACTAGTGAGGGTACGCCGACCACTTGGTCGAATACATGCGGTTGGTTTCATTCAAACATACATGCATACATGCTCTTATACATAACATTACAATACATTACTCAAGGCATACACACATACATACACTTCATTACATACAAGAAGTACAACATAAACCATTCAGTACTTACTTACCTTTTTCCGAATTACGCATACCCATTACATGCACAATATACAATATTTGTTAGCTTCATTGGTCCACCCGGGTTAATCGGGTGGAGATTACTCTTTTACTCGTTACTTCATACATACGCATACATACTCATACATACTTACGGATCCATACTTACTTGCTCTTACTCTTACTCAAGTTAAGTCGTCGGGACCTCCGGCCCTGGGGACTACACCGTCCCACCTCCGGGATTTACTTGACTCACTAATCCGGGATGCTACCCATTTAAGGGATTTGGGCCGCGGACCAGTTTAAGAGTCAGGAATTGCAGCCAACCTCTCGTGACTCCGCATCCTCACGCGTGGCCGAAGCTATATCGGACTTGTACTCATTCCAATTTACTCACTTAAGTTAGGAGTTAGATAGTTAGGAATTAGCACAAGTCAACATCCAAGCCACAATAATACAATACACATATACACACACATACGAGGTACAATACATTACTCGAGTACAATACGAGGTTCGAATACCATTCATCATCATTCATATATTTCATGAATTATAAACTAGTGCTCAAGACAATAAATATCAAGCACAACATAAATCAAGCACAGGTAAGTGCAATATAGTCCGATTCATGCATTTATCTTATTTAGGTGGTCAAATAAGCACACAAATCGGGGTAACCAGATTAGGATACAGGGCATGAAGAAATCATACCGTTCACCGTTGTACGTACTTCCAAACGTCTCCCGGTGTCACAAACCAAATCCTATTATATACATACAATTGAATGATTAACATCTACCATTATTCAACTTGTACTCTTACTATGTTTCCTAACTCATACTTACTATGTCTTCACAAACTCATATACTTACACTTTACTTACTTACTTTTCCTTTACTTAGGTTTTACTTCCTTACTTAACTTTGGCATGCTTTCATACATGTACATATACATATATGTATGGGTATACATACACATATATATATACAATTATTCTTTAAATTAAAATAAATTTTTTTTTTTGTCAGGACCGGACTTGCGACCGACCCTGGCAAGCCCGGTCCATTCCAGTAGGTTTCATCGGGAAAAATTTTTTTGGTCCGACCGGACTTGCATGTCCGGTCGATTCCAGTAACATTCTGACGGAAAATTTTTCTGCTCGACCGGACTTGCAAGTCCGGTCGCAAGTCCGGTCGATTCCAGTAACATTCTGACGGAAAATTTTTCTGCTCGACCGGACTTGCAAGTCCGGTCGCAAGTCCGGTCGATTCCAGTAGCATACTGACGGGAAAATTTTCTGCTCGACCGGACTTGCAAGTCCGGTCGCAAGTCCGGTCGATTCCAGTATTTGCATTTTAATTTTGTTTTCAGTCCTTTCTTTCACCCATTACTTCCCCATTGTTCCTACACTTAACCCTACATGTTTTAACACTAATTAAACCTCCTAATGCGCCTTAGTTCATTCACCAAACTCCTTACTAAATCCATCAATCAATCTTACACAAATTCCTCAATTCTTTTCCTACCAATGTAACAGTTTTTGTTTTACCTATGCCACAGATTTTTGTTGCAACTTCTACCACTCAATACTTCCTCTATCAATGTCACCCCTAGTATCCCAAATACATCTCCAACAACTACAACATCTATACCCAAGTCCAACGCTCTTTTTACCAATTCTTACACCCTAATTCTTCCTAACTTCTCCATACATTCTTATACCCTTTTGCTACAGATTTTCACACTCCTTGTTTCTCTTACCACAACTACCTCTTCATCACTACTAAACATACCTACTAACTCCAATACACACCTTGGTTCTCCCATTCACCAAGCCATCCATAAATGTACATTTCCCACCAAAAATTTGCCATAGCCCACCTACTTTTCCTTACTTCTCCACATACACATTTTCACCAAAATCATTCCTATTCTAGCCACACCCATACAAGGGTCCTACCAGCAATTAAGCAAATATAAATCCATCCCAATACACCAATACTCCATCAAACATCAATACTAATACATACACAACCATTTGGCTCCAAGGCCTACAATTCACATACTAATGCACAAATACTCAAACTTACTCACAATTACTCAAACTTCCCACACTACAATACCAATACGATAGTTTAGGTTCTTTCATTTGTTTACCCATCCCATTACTCTAATGCATAAAATTAACCTTAAGAGGGAGCTCTTACCTTGAGCTTATATTCTTCATTCCTTTTCCAATTCTCCTCTTCCTTCCTTCTTGCCCAAATCGGCCATATGGGGAATGGAGTTACCAAACTCCAATCCCACCACCCAAAGCACATAAAACAAGTGCAATTAAACTACTAATCCTTAAATTAGTGCTAATTCATTTAAAGTGTTAAAACAAAATTTCTAGGGTTTACCTTTTGGAGCTTTTAAGAGGGGTTTTAGCCCTTGGTTCAAGAAGGTGAATCCACCACCATTGCAAGGTTGATATTATGCTCAAAAGAGAGAGAAAACAAGGCATTACAAAGAGCCAAAATCGGCCACCAAAGAAAAATGGAGAAAACTTGAATCTTTTATGAAGATTTATACCTTGTTGGAAAGAGGAGACTCCAAGCTCCATAGTGGTGTGCTTTTCTCTTTGAATGGGGTATACCCACGAAAATGAACTTCCTCATTTTTGGATTTTGAAAAGAGAGAAGTGTAGAGGAAGATGAGGGGAGTTCCAATATGTAGTTATTTTCGAGTTTGGAGCTTACATGAGGGTGAAGCATGTGGAGGAAGATGAAAAGCCATGGGAGGCTTCTTGTGGAGCTCCAAAATCGCAGCACCAGAAGAGAGAGGGAGAGAGAAATCGGTGAGAGAGGGGAGGAAGGAGAGAGATGAGTGAATGTGAGAGTGGGGTGAGAGGGGAAGGAAATAAAGTAATGTTTACTTTATTGCTTTTTGCTTTTAGCTCTCTTATTTAATTAGCTAGTTACATGTGTGTGTGTGAGGGGTTATTTAGCTAGTAAAAACCGGCCCCCATATAGTATACTAGTTGGAGCGTTTTTCGTCATTTACCGAAAACGCTCGTTATTTTACCCGGTTTAGGTACTATTCACTAACCGGGCCCGTTTTCCAGAATTTCCTCGTTTAATTATTTTTATTTACTATTAAGCTCCCATAAATGCCTAATAATTATTATTGAATGATTTATAATTTTTTACGGGTCCGTTTGACCCCTTGAAGTCACGTTTTCGGGTTCTCTCGAAAAACGTGCTCTAAAGCTCTATTGGTGTTTTAATTCATTATTTGGATCCGTTTTCTTCGGGAGTTATTCCCATATATTATTTAGGTCTTATTAAACCTTTGGAATCCATATAATACGCTAACCGAGGTCTCATACCTCCTACGGTTATTTAACGCTTATTTAGCGTTTTTCGCCTTTTAAGCGTTTCTTTATTCCTTTTGGATTTATTTTCCTTACAAATATTAATTAGGCACTGTTAGGTCCTTAAATACATATTAGAACTATGTTAATCCCTGTATTTAAGTTCGGGGTATTTCAATCTACCCCCCTTAAGAAACTTTGTCCTCAAAGTTGTTCAATGTTACGGGATTACTATACTTACTCATTCCTACATGTCTACTACCAACGTCGCACATTCTTCCTCCTTACAATTCCCAAATCCATTATTCATGGTTTCTACATTCCATACCATACGAATGTACTATACTTACTCCAATCCATATTACTACCAACCATCGGCTCCTCATTACAAACCTTATACATACATACAGTGCAAAGCTATCCCCAAGCAATGCAATACACATACAATCCCGCAGGCACTCAGGTCATCTAGACACAGGACTCCTTTATGTCCTGCTGCCCTTGGAATAATACAACATACTACACTACTCTTCTCCGGTACAAGCTTCCCACAAATTCTTAACCTTCATCTAAGAGAAATACTTCACTACTACCAATTAAAAATTTTCTAAAACACATAACTCCAAAGTCCAATATATTATCCTTACTTCTATCCTATGTGTGATTTTTGTGACCACTTAAGGAGAGCTTCAAGAATCATTCGACCCTGATGTGATCAGCACCAGTGTTGAACTATCTTTCCACCCCAATTTGTGTTCGGTTTCCCTTGATCTGATCAGGATCAAGTTCGACTTCCCACATCAGTTTCAAACAAGCAATTAATTCAGTTATTTTCATGTTTTATCTTTTTACTCTTCCTAGTCATTCATACATCTCCAAAGGATGGAATCAGTCCATCAATCATCCTCCCTCTATTTCCCCAATTGCTTTACTCCATGGTTCAATCCTAATGCTCATTTCCTCAACCTTCACTACTTCCATCCATTACTCACCATCATATCCTATATTCTAACTACGGAATACTACACTTATAAGATTTAGTTGGCTTCAATTGTTTCACATATTTTACTTACGATTCCACTACTCATAAACTTATTCATCTACTATCCTCATTCATTTGTACTATTCTTCAAAGGTTACAATACTTGTGGAGCTCCGTCCACTACTCATTACTTTTCTTTTACTAATACCCTTACGCTGGTGTTACAAGGTAGGTACATTCCTCCTATGGTATTTGCATGTTTAATGCCTAGTTACCATAATTACAATATGAATGAGTACTTATGTTTGTTTAACATAGTACCAATCATCAATTTGATTTTCATTTGTGCTATGCACATTACGGTTTAAGTGTTTTATTCATAAAACTTACATTAAGCGGTTTTCGCTCTACCCCCCTTAAAAGGGATTACGCCCACGTAATCTACCATATGTTATTATTATTAAACATTGGTTTAATCATTTTGGGGAAACTGAAGCGTTTAGCTTCACTACGGTACACTATACAATATGCTCTGGTCAAAGGGTCTTAACCATACCAATGGTTTAGTCTTTGCGCCAAGAATTCCTATATGAGTTTATTTAACTCACAATCAATTTGGTTCTAGCCTATTAGGCTTGAGGCATTAATAGTCAATCTCGCATACTTACTGGGTGTATTGCTAGGGCCCACTAGCTTCTGCCGCGCGACCCTGATAGCCTCAGTGTTTAATTCACTCTTTGGTATTTATAGATGTGTTACTCATCGCCTTTTTACCCCTTTTGTGGGAATGAGGTTTACAAACAAGTGTGGTATTCTTTTACCGCCTTTTTAACTCAACGAGTTTAGACTATAACCAGCTTCCTGGTAATCTATTATACCTACTATCTGTACTCTCATGATTATTCGCTAAGTTCTTCCAACTTATTGTTGGCGAGGCTAAGCCACTATTTAGTTATAGTGCTTCCTCTGTTGTTAATAGCTTCTGAATTATACCAGTTCTTCTGGTTCAGTACAAGTGTCCTTTACTTGTATGACCTTGCATTTTCTATGCGTCGGTCCTTGTGACTTTCTTAAGTCTCTTTTCACTCTTTAATCCATTGGAATTCACCTTTTGGGATTGTTAGTGTATTGTACACTCTTCGTGCTTCTTTGGCCTTAGGCCGCACGGTTTAGTGCTAAGCTTGCTTAACTGGCTAGTGCCATGTTTGTTGGTGAAAGAAAGGTTTACTACGGTTTACATTCTCCGTATCCCTAGCCATCCCATTAGATCATTAGCTGCACAAGCGCAATACCAAAACACTCAGTCATACAGAGTGCAGAGGCGTAAACACTTGGCAGTAAGTCACTTATGTGATAGGAAGGAATATTTCCGTGTATCATCTCGTACTTATACTCCGTGTCATCATCTGCTACTTCCTCCTATCGGTCTCTTGTTGCGCACCGCATTCTTACTCATTATACAACATCGTTATTGCTGTTTCTGTTACTGTGATAGTTTCTCTTTACTTATAGCGATCGTCATTGGCACCATTCCCTTATGGTGTGAATACCCTGGGGTTTCCAATGTTCGTGTGTATGACGGTTGTCGTAGCATACCGCAATACTAATATCCTCCCAATGTGGAGATGTCTTATTCCACTTAGGTTTTATGTGTAGGTTAACTCACCTCACATTCTATCATCATTTGTGATACAATTTACCAAGTATCTTGGTTGACCAAGGATGAAGTGGTTTACCGGGTTACAAGCTCTCTTGAGCGTTGGTCATTCATGGTGTGCAATGTGCACTCACATTGATTGTTTTTGACGATTGCTGTCCTCTCAAAGTTGAGCATTGGTTATAGGCTCTAGCTGTGCGGTTTTATTCTCGTATGTACATCACCGGGACATCCCATGAAGCTTCAAGGGTTTTCTGGTCCCGTTCTCCAATTGAAGAGTACTCTGTCATTGATAAATGAAAGTTCTTGTTGAGGGGTTGTCTCCACTCATAGGTCTAATGACAAGGTTGGCTATGTTGGTGTTTACACAACGGTTTACCGCATGCTTGGGTGCATATGGAGTATACTTACTCCTTTAAGTCGTAATGGTTTGGAAATCCCATTTCCGTATTCCTTCACCCCTTGGCAATATCTATTGCGTGGTTTTATTGTCATAGTAGATGGAAGCCTTTTCTAAGGGTTCACATCATCACCGCATCGGTGGTCTTCGGTTAACGAGGGGTACCTTCCCTTGGGTTTCTCGTAGTGTCCAAGTGTGGACTAGGCCAATGCTGGCATTATCATGATTCTTATGCCTCTGTATTATTAGCTACAGTAGGCATGAAGGGTAATTAGAGCTCGTCAACTGTATAGCAGACTGGTGTTCTAGCGACAGTGACACTGGGATGGCCATTACTCCAAGCCACTCAGGATGTTGGGTTTGAACTGATGGTCCAGTTGTTGATTTCTTGTCGTATGAGACAATATCTCTAGCAAGTCTTGTTATCAAATGGTATGGGTTATGCAACCGTTAAGGTTTACATAACATCGTTGGTTGATGGCTTTTAAGCCTTATTGCTGCAAGCCATGCTCTTCGTAAGCTACTTATCCATGTTTCCACTCCTTGTATACCCCATAGGTTGAAGGTATTACTAGGCTCCATGGCAAGTCGTGACATCACGCTTCCGTTCATAGGAGACCTTTAGGCATTCTGGTGTTAGTCGGTGCCTCTTAGTAATTTAGGGCATTTCCTGTCAAGTGAAATCCCTTCGGTGTCTTAACCGAGTGTGCATTCCAGCTCCGTGCTTTTATTATGATGCTTCATTCAGCTGCTGTTAATCTAGACACCCTTCAAGGATTGCTCCTGGGTGTTGTTGGTTATGCCGTTACATCCGGCTAATGTTTATGACATGTTGTGTCTACTATACCTCCCTGTGGCATTGTATTTTGAGTTATCCCCTTGTGGGTTAAAGCGTCTCCCGTTCTTGGGTAGACTGTTTATACTCCTCCTAGTGTTTTAAACTAGGTTTAAGATCCTGTCCAACGATGGATTATGCTTTATGGTAATCTTGTGACTGCTCTTGGGAACTCTGTCCTTTTTGTTGAGCATCGTGGTGTTCACGTTAGGCTTTTGCCTTACTGTGTTCAGGCTGGGTATCCCTTCCAGCTGTCACGTGTTTGTTTGACATCTTGAGACATATCCAATGTCTATACTTATTAGTCTGCGCTCCTTGCGCTTCCTAATTCTCATTCCTCATCTTCAGATGGATTCTCTGAGTTCCTTTATACTTAATCGTCTGAGGTGTCCAGCTGTTCAGGTTTGAACTTACTAATGGTCCGTAGAACGGAGTTGACTACTTCCCGTGTTTCGTGCACTACATGTATACATACGCGGGGTACCATGTTGATACGTTACCACTTACCTAACTATATGTCAGGCCCACAAGCTCCTTCGGAGTGCGGTTGTCCCACATCCCGTAACGGGTATACTCGTAGTGTTCGTCACACGCCTAAGTGAAGTATTCTGTTGCCAACTCCTCTTGTATCATCCCATGATACTCACCATAATACTGTTGGTCTGGTTTTGAAACCCAAGGTTTATAGAAGAAGGTTGTGGTTTTGAAAGGCAATTTTGGGTTTTTAAAACAATGGTTCGGTGTTAAAGGAAATCTCTCATGGCATAGTCATGTTTGAG
Organism: Limonium bicolor; assembly: GCA_023374045.1. Classification (NCBI taxonomy): domain Eukaryota; kingdom Viridiplantae; phylum Streptophyta; class Magnoliopsida; order Caryophyllales; family Plumbaginaceae; genus Limonium; species Limonium bicolor. Next base: position 438,482,214 of record CM041776.1, read on the forward strand.
GTCCTGACCAAGTCTAGCTTCTCGCTGACTGGTATGTTCTAATTACAGTGGTCGGGCCGTTAAGCCTTCCCAAGGTTCCATACGTCTGGTTGTTAGGATGTGTGATCCTGTGGTTGTTTCATTACGGTCACTGTACATTACTATGTACTTGTGACGTATTAGTGTTCCTTTACATATTCGTGTTGTTACTGCACTTGCCGTGGCAAGTGCGCGGTACTGGTGGTTTTTGGATAATCCTATACCAATCTTGGTATGGTTTCTGCTTGTATTTGATAGTCTTGTTGACTCTTCCCTTGATCTTGTTGATCTATAGTTGGTATACTCGATCCTTTAGGTAGATTCTTGGTGGTCTAGACATGGCTGTCGTAGATCAGGGTAATTCTCCAATCCTTGGAGATTCCCTTTTGATTTGGTTGTGTTCTTCCTTGTTGCTCGTTCCCACACGTTTGTTGTGGTTCCTGAGCCTGAGTGGTTTTAGGCACTACGGTTGTAGTTGCATCAGCTTATAGCTTGTGAATGTTCTTGTAGCTGTCTGAGCTATGTTGGCCAGGTTTGTAACCTATTTGGCGTTGTAGTTTTGGAGTCACTCACTCCCGACTATGTCCTTAGCCAGCTAGCACACCGTTGGTGGTGTTGCTTGGCTATTACTGTTGTCCCGCAGACTTGTGTCTCGGGTTCCCTTACTGCTCGCTTTCCATTTCGTTGCACGGTTAGTGCTCCTTTCCTGCTGCTGGTTGGGTAGCTAGGTTTCGCGACTGCTAAGCATGTCGCCCCATGCTATTGTAAGTTGTAGCCTCCTTGTGGTTGGAGTGCTTATTCTACCGCTATTAAGAGCGGGCGTTGTTGTTCAACTGGGATCCATTTCCGGGGCTTCCATTTCTTGGACTCTACTACTTGTCAAGTTCTCGTTTACTGTGTGGTTGCTTCACAACTGCCAGATCAGGTTTTTCCCCGAGTATGAGAGGTCTTTCCTTCTCTCTGGTGTCCTTTCCCAAGTTATATAATGGGGGTTTGCGGCGGGCGGGACTGGTATTGTAGGTATCCGGTACTCACCGGTAGTTCCTAACTAGCATATCTCTAATGCTAACACTCAGCCCTTAGCCCTAAGCTTCTAATTCCTAACTCGGTATTCCTAAACTCGGTATTTCCAGTCATCAGAGCGATACTTCGCTCTGATACCACTTTTTGTAACACCCCTACTATTAATACAGTCATTAACGTCCAATCTCCTTACTCATTAGATGCACGCAGCGGATACCTACATACATACATTGGGTGATACAATGCCGTTAGTCACCCACGTGACTAACAAGGCTACTGATTCTACATACAACATCGGTCTGATGGACCGGAATCCCGAGTACTACAAGTCTACAATACATTCTCCATTTACCAAACGCTACCACAATCTCCATTCTATACAATACTCCGAGTACAATGCAATATAATCTACATACCGAGTTTACTAAGATCCTTAAACAATGTACTATCCCTTCAAAGTTCATACATACTCACTAAGAGACTACTTACTACCCGTTCCTCACATGCTACTTACTTCCAAATACCAGGGTGTGCCTCCGGTCTCTTCCTTGACCATATTCGTTTCGGGTACCTGCACACTAAAAAATGTCCCCCGAAGGGGTCAGCTTTCGCCGAGCATGATAACCGCATACCCCGTGTACTAGTGAGGGTACGCCGACCACTTGGTCGAATACATGCGGTTGGTTTCATTCAAACATACATGCATACATGCTCTTATACATACATTACAATACATTACTCAAGGCATACACACATACATACACTTCATTACATACAAGAAGTACAACATAAACCATTCAGTACTTACTTACCTTTTTCCGAATTACGCATACCCATTACATGCACAATATACAATATTTGTTAGCTTCATTGGTCCACCCGGGTTAATCGGGTGGAGATTACTCTTTTACTCGTTACTTCATACATACGCATACATACTCATACATACTTACGGATCCATACTTACTTGCTCTTACTCTTACTCAAGTTAAGTCGTCGGGACCTCCGGCCCTGGGGACTACACCGTCCCACCTCCGGGATTTACTTGACTCACTAATCCGGGATGCTACCCATTTAAGGGATTTGGGCCGCGGACCAGTTTAAGAGTCAGGAATTGCAGCCAACCTCTCGTGACTCCGCATCCTCACGCGTGGCCGAAGCTATATCGGACTTGTACTCATTCCAATTTACTCACTTAAGTTAGGAGTTAGATAGTTAGGAATTAGCACAAGTCAACATCCAAGCCACAATAATACAATACACATATACACACACATACGAGGTACAATACATTACTCGAGTACAATACGAGGTTCGAATACCATTCATCATCATTCATATATTTCATGAATTATACAAACTAGTGCTCAAGACAATAAATATCAAGCACAACATAAATCAAGCACAGGTAAGTGCAATATAGTCCGATTCATGCATTTATCTTATTTAGGTGGTCAAATAAGCACACAAATCGGGGTAACCAGATTAGGATACAGGGCATGAAGAAATCATACCGTTCACCGTTGTACGTACTTCCAAACGTCTCCCGGTGTCACAAACCAAATCCTATTATATACATACAATTGAATGATTAACATCTACCATTATTCAACTTGTACTCTTACTATGTTTCCTAACTCATACTTACTATGTCTTCACAAACTCATATACTTACACTTTACTTACTTACTTTTCCTTTACTTAGGTTTTACTTCCTTACTTAACTTTGGCATGCTTTCATACATGTACATATACATATATGTATGGGTATACATACACATATATAATACAATTATTCTTTAAATTAAAAAATTTTTTTTTTTGTCAGGACCGGACTTGCGACCGACCCTGGCAAGCCCGGTCCATTCCAGTAGGTTTCATCGGGAAAAATTTTTTGGTCCGACCGGACTTGCATGTCCGGTCGATTCCAGTAACATTCTGACGGAAAATTTTTCTGCTCGACCGGACTTGCAAGTCCGGTCGCAAGTCCGGTCGATTCCAGTAACATTCTGACGGAAAATTTTTCTGCTCGACCGGACTTGCAAGTCCGGTCGCAAGTCCGGTCGATTCCAGTAGCATACTGACGGGAAAATTTTCTGCTCGACCGGACTTGCAAGTCCGGTCGCAAGTCCGGTCGATTCCAGTATTTGCATTTTAATTTCTGTTTTCAGTCCTTTCTTTCACCCATTACTTCCCCATTGTTCCTACACTTAACCCTACATGTTTTAACACTAATTAAACCTCCTAATGCGCCTTAGTTCATTCACCAAACTCCTTACTAAATCCATCAATCAATCTTACACAAATTCCTCAATTCTTTTCCTACCAATGTAACAGTTTTTGTTTTACCTATGCCACAGATTTTTGTTGCAACTTCTACCACTCAATACTTCCTCTATCAATGTCACCCCTAGTATCCCAAATACATCTCCAACAACTACAACATCTATACCCAAGTCCAACGCTCTTTTTACCAATTCTTACACCCTAATTCTTCCTAACTTCTCCATACATTCTTATACCCTTTTGCTACAGATTTTCACACTCCTTGTTTCTCTTACCACAACTACCTCTTCATCACTACTAAACATACCTACTAACTCCAATACACACCTTGGTTCTCCCATTCACCAAGCCATCCATAAATGTACATTTCCCACCAAAAATTTGCCATAGCCCACCTACTTTTCCTTACTTCTCCACATACACATTTTCACCAAAATCATTCCTATTCTAGCCACACCCATACAAGGGTCCTACCAGCAATTAAGCAAATATAAATCCATCCCAATACACCAATACTCCATCAAACATCAATACTAATACTCATACACAACCATTTGGCTCCAAGGCCTACAATTCACATACTAATGCACAAATACTCAAACTTACTCACAATTACTCAAACTTCCCACACTACAATACCAATACGATAGTTTAGGTTCTTTCATTTGTTTACCCATCCCATTACTCTAATGCATAAAATTAACCTTAAGAGGGAGCTCTTACCTTGAGCTTATATTTCTTCATTCCTTTTCCAATTCTCCTCTTCCTTCCTTCTTGCCCAAATCGGCCATATGGGGAATGGAGTTACCAAACTCCATTCCCACCACCCAAAGCACATAAAACAAGTGCAATTAAACTACTAATCCTTAAATTAGTGCTAATTCATTTAAAGTGTTAAAACAAAATTTCTAGGGTTTACCTTTTGGAGCTTTTAAGAGGGGTTTTAGCCCTTGGTTCAAGAAGGTGAATCCACCACCATTGCAAGGTTGATATTATGCTCAAAAGAGAGAGAAAACAAGGCATTACAAAGAGCCAAAATCGGCCACCAAAGAAAAATGGAGAAAACTTGAATCTTTTATGAAGATTTATACCTTGCTGGAAAGAGGAGACTCCAAGCTCCATAGTGGTGTGCTTTTCTCTTTGAATGGGGTATACCCACGAAAATGAACTTCCTCATTTTTGGATTTTGAAAAGAGAGAAGTGTAGAGGAAGATGAGGGGAGTTCCAATATGTAGTTATTTTCGAGTTTGGAGCTTACATGAGGGTGGAGCATGTGGAGGAAGATGAAAAGCCATGGGAGGCTTCTTGTGGAGCTCCAAAATCGCAGCACCAGAAGAGAGGGAGAGAGAGAAATCGGTGAGAGAGGGGAGGAAGGAGAGAGATGAGTGAATGTGAGAGTGGGGTGAGAGGGGAAGGAAATAAAGTAATGTTTACTTTATTGCTTTTTGCTTTTAGCTCTCTTATTTAATTAGCTAGTTACATGTGTGTGTGTGAGGGGTTATTTAGCTAGTAAAACCGGCCCCCATATAGTATACTAGTTGGAGCGTTTTTCGTCATTTACCGAAAACGCTCGTTATTTTACCCGGTTTAGGTACTATTCACTAACCGGGCCCGTTTTCCAGAATTTCCTCGTTTAATTATTTTTATTTACTATTAAGCTCCCATAAATGCCTAATAATTATTATTGAATGATTTATAATTTTTTACGGGTCCGTTTGACCCCTTGAAGTCACGTTTTCGGGTTCTCTCGAAAAACGTGCTCTAAAGCTCTATTGGTGTTTTAATTCATTATTTGGATCCGTTTTCTTCGGGAGTTATTCCCATATATTATTTAGGTCTTATTAAACCTTTGGAATCCATATAATACGCTAACCGAGGTCTCATACCTCCTACGGTTATTTAACGCTTATTTAGCATTTTTCGCCTTTTAAGCGTTTCTTTATTCCTTTTGGATTTATTTTCCTTACAAATATTAATTAGGCACTGTTAGGTCCTTAAATACATATTAGAACTATGTTAATCCCTGTATTTAAGTTCGGGGTATTTCAGAACCGCCGAGATAGGTATATTTTTTTTTTCCATCCCAGCTTATATATATATATATATATATATTCACCACATTTGATTCAATCAGACCTGTAATAATGCTTCATCCATACAGGGAGCTCCAGCACACATTTAAAAAGTTATAAAAGCTCCCAATTAATACCAACGACGCACCACAATTTGAGAGTTAACAAAACCAATGCAATTACACTTACTTTCACACTTTCAATACAAATAAAAAACACCATTACAATTCAAATCTACCATTACACCATCCACAAGTGTACAGAGTTATATTTACATACTCGAAAAAGTTAGCAAAACATCTTCATGATCATCAATTCATTAAACTTGTGCAGACGAACTCCGACCATTCCTCAAGCATCTCAACAATTTGAGCATCATCATACTGACCACCTTTGAACACTTGTTCGTAAGCCTTGAAAAAAAATGAACATTAATCTAAAACGTACAAGTCTAACAACATGTAAAGAGCATAACTGAAACTTTCAAAGAATGTTACCATGTCTAACGAGTGCTCTGGTAAAAGGTTCGCCGCTCCTACTATGTCACTCATGAATCTCATGACATAGTATCCACATTCTAACCCCCCAGGCTGCACCGGACACTATACAAACACACATATTGACAGTTATAAACAAGTTTAAACATTATCACACAAATTTATCAATTAATAGAGTACCTTGACAGTGTTCCAAGGGATGTTACTCTTCATTGTTATACCCTGGAGTCTTAATGCAACTCTCATGGAACTATATACATCAGCAATATATATAGTTTTACGCATCAGTAGCAAGTTATGAAACAGTTAATGTTAAGTAAAATAATTGTTGTTTACAATAACAAAATAATTACCCCAGTATTGCGGTGGAGATCTTCGGTCTCTTGGCAGCCTTACCAAGTGAGTCAAATTGCAAGATTCGTGGGTGCTTCCCCATCACCAGCACAAGCAATGACCAATGTCGACTGTCCACAAATTACACAATGTGTTGAAATCATTAAGCAACTAACACAAACTATATGTTTTAGATAATACTAAGAGAAATAGTCAAATATCATACTCTGAATGATATGGCAGCATAATAAATGACTTGTTCGAACATTCATAGAGGGCATTCGTCATATTGCATAAGGCTTTGCGGATCACTTGTCATCTGGACTTCACTGCACATAGCAGGACACAGGAATCCAAATCTTCGATCTTCAAAGACATTGATCGCCTTATCATGCACCCACCTATGAGGCAATATCATTAGTCATTAACTTTTTATTCAAACATCTAATTCATCACCAATTAATGAATTCAAAATATAAAAGGTAGAAGTCACTCACATGGCGGCCGACTTGATAATCGACACATTCAACCAATCCCTCCTGAAGCACTCCTCGAAGTCGGACATATACATCCCAAATCGATGTATATCTTCTCCTTGAACTATATAGTGAAATATCCGCTCGGGATCTTCCACAATGAGGGAATCACTATCCGGTGGTAGCACCAACAACGAGGAATGCAGAATCTGCATATTGGTCGACAAGCCGGCCAATATTCTCTTCTCCACCAAAGCAGGTCTAAGCACAAAATTTGTGGATGCCTTTGATTGCACAGGTGTGGCAATTCTTTTTCCTTTGCCCTTATCAGTCTTCGGTGGGGTCATATCCTATGATATTAGTCTAATTAAGTATATGGATGCAAGGTGGTACACCAATAGTTTTATAGCAACGGTTAAGAGTAATACCTGCCCAGGGAGTCTGACCAATCGTGCAGGCCACTGCACTGTCGCAGTTTGTGCAGAACGCACGGTAGGTCTTTGTGGGATCGGCACCGGTAAACCGACGTCAGCATGCTCTGCAACAAATTCGTCTAGAAGCACTCGTGCATGGTAATGTCGGAGTGGTTCACCGTGCACAATATCACTTGGACGAGAGGGGAAAAGTTTTCCCCATGCAACCATGACCTCTTCTACTCCAATTTGTAAAAACAGATGGCACTCAGTGGGTGCCTGAGTGTTATGTGGAACTTGTTTAGAAAAATTGAGAATTCTTCTATGATGATATTAGTGATCAAGTTAAAAATCATAATCGTCATGTACTCAATTGAAATGTTAGTCTAACCTGTAGAGATGCATAGGGAAACGGATCAGCCGAGTGGACACTACTTCTCACTACCGGTGCACTCTGCTGCTGAATGGGTGACTGATCAACTGGTGGTCGAGAAACCTCTTGGCTTTCATGCTGTTGTGGCTGAATCCTTGATATAGCCTGAGCGATCCTCTCGTCGACGTTCTGAGTAATCCTCTGCTCTATCTCAGCCAACACTCTCAGGTGCTCCTCGTAGCTAATCGACTGTCCCTGGCTGATTCTGGACCCGGGTGCGCCAAATGCCTGGCGGATACCAACGTGCCCACCAAACCCAATGGCACGACCTGGATGATCCTTCTTACCAGAGCGCGTGTAAGAGGATCATCATTCCTCTGTGAGGTCCAGGTGCCCTGGGTGAGCTGAGAGCTTAATTCACCCTAATATAACACAAATACAGTTATTAGTTTAACATAAGTTCATATACAAAGGAAATGAACAGTTTGACTGAAAATGAAATGATATCACTTACCATTTGAGCAATAACTGCTCTCGTGGCTTCATCATATTGAGGATTTTCGGGAGTAGAGTCTTCGGAATGTGGCTTAACTCCCACACTTTCATTCTTCTGCCACTGGCATCCAATGAGCCATCTGTGGGCAGATATCCCTTTTGCTCCCATTCTGGTACCCTTTGAGCAATACTTTTTCCACCTAAGTGGTGAGGGTACAGATCTTTTAGCATTTGCTTGTTCGCACGGAGAGCCTGCATAATTAAGGGATCATGTAAGTGAAATTGAACACAAAAAAACATAAGAAATTAAGATTAATTTATGTATGTATGACAATAAAGTGCACCTGGAACTCCGGTGTGTGACGCCTCTCAACAAATTGTAGCCATTGCTCTTCTGTTATGCCCTCGTAAACCTCCCATGGTGGTCTCACACCGTCTCCACCATGATCTGGCTCATCTGGATCTTCTGGAGTAGGCATCTTGTAGATGACTTGTCAGCCAACTTATTCTTGTGGTCCCGGAACTGTTTCGACATCGCTGATAGCACATCGTTTTTAAGTGCGGGATCCACGGAGAAACGAGACTACGTACATGATCATTCAGTTAGTAAAGTAAACATAAATGTTCTATTATTTCACAAAAGATCATAGTAATAATGTAGAGATTTACCTGAAGACGCTGAAACATAGTATCCTTCAATGATTGAGGCACTTGCTTCCAGGTGTGGTTTATGTCGCAATATGACTTCACCAAATGGCTACCGTAAGCGGTGAAGTCATTCTTCCAATTTCCATGGGGCTGGTTGAATTGATTGAAGTCGACCGGTTTTGTAGGAGGGCCCTTGTTAGCCTTCAGCCCACGTGTTGCACCTCTTCTTCTGCTTCTTCGCCTCTGGTGGCACAACCGACTCCTCTTCGGTCTGCTGTGAAGGGCCAGCCTCAGTCTCGTGTACTGCTAACTGGTCCTTCTTCTTCTTTCCTCCTCTCGTGACCCGCTTACTTGGTCTATTCGGCTGTGGCTCAGGTTCTCCAGTCGAGATAAGCCGTCCAATGGGGTCATCCATAGGGTGATCATCCACTGCAAAAAAAAATCATAAAGCATTTTCATCAGTTAAACTCATAACATAAATACTATGATGCATAACAATAACAGTTAAGATGATATTACAGTCTACATTCTACTAACAACATTACCTGACACGTACAAAAACATAAATCATTTCATATTTTCTACCCAAACACCCTCATCATGGTCTGATCGTGCGTAGAGCAAATCGTTTTCGGTATCATCAATCGAATCCGGTAATCCAGTAGGAAACAAGGATGTTTCCTCTACAGTCCCATTTTCATCGTTATCCTCATTTTCATTTTCCATTACAACCGGCCTTCTTCCTGGAAGAACAACAGACCATCTGCAGTCTTTCGGATCCTCAACATACCACACTTGCTCGCAATCCTTTCCCAGAACAAATTGATCATCATTATAACCGTGTAACCGTGAAAGATCAACCATGGTAAGCCCTCCATCATTTTGGTACCCGCGTCGGTTGTCCACCCACTTGCACCGGAACAACAGAAAGGAATCAATGTCATAGTCTAGTTCCCAGATGTCCTCGATGACACCATAATACCAATTACTAACTGGTTGAGATCGGTTACCGCTGTGGTACTCAGTGGCAGCAGCTTCAATTTTTACCCCACTATTCTGGTTTATCGATTTGGCATCTTGGCGTGCAGTGTAGTATGTATACCCACTAATATCATACCCCTCAAAAGATGTAATATTAGTTTCAGGTCCGATTGCCAAACATCTGATCTCTTCGCTTACAGCTTCTGGATCTGATGATGCTAATGTCAACACATGATCTTTGAACCATTGGATAAAAACTCGGTTTTGTTCTTTTGTCAGCCAAATGTGGTTTTTCAAAGGATTTTGATGCCTTAACTCAACCATATGGGTTTCCAAATAAGGTTCAACAACCTCAAGATGTTGTAAGACAAACAAATGTGCTTGATGAATAAGTAGACGCGAAACTTGCACGATCTTTCTACCAATAACACCTTTACCCTTAAACCTGCCATAGTGTCGTGGTTTTGGGATACCAATAGACTCTGCCTCACTCAAAATAATCGTGACTCCAGTCTGTTGCTTCAACAATGCTCCCCTCTGGTCGATACCTATTCTTCATTCTACTTTTCAGAATACCCATGTACCGTTCAAAAGGGTACATGTACCGTAAGTATACCGGACCACAGAACTGTATCTCTCGAACGATGTGCACAATTAGATGTACCATTATATCAAAGAAAGATGGTGGGAAATACATCTCAAGTTGACATAAAGTGATAACAATTTCACGTTGTAGATCATCTAGAGAGGTTACGTCAATTGCCTTGGAGCACACAGCGTTGAAAAAGAAACATAACCGAGTTAAAGCATTTCTGACATCAGATGGCAATATCCCTCGAATTGCGACCGGAAGAAGATGTAACATCAGTACATGATAATCGTGAGATTTCATGCCTAAAAGTTTTAAATCCTTCATCGATACAATGTTCTTCCAGTTTGAAGAGTATCCAGACGGTACTTTTACCGAGTACAGACATTTGCAGAAACTAATCTTTTCAGCCTTTGAGAGCGTGTAGCATGCAGGAGGTAGGTAGATTCGTTTCCCATTCTCTTGTGGGTGTAACTCCTTTCGTATACCCATGGTTTGCATGTCCTTTCTGATTTTCAATCCGTCTTTTGTTTTGCCGGGTATATTGAGTAAAGTCCCACTCACTGCCTCACCAACGTTCTTCACAATGTGCATGATGTCTAAGCAGTGCCTCACAGAAAGATGACGCCAATAAGGTAGTTCCCAAAAGATAGAACACTTTTTCCAAATGTTTTTCGCCGGTTTTGATGTGTTTCCAAATACATTTACAATGTCCTTAACCTTTTCGTACACTTCCTCAGAGGTCAGAGGTAGACGGGCCACACGAGTTTCGGCTTGACCATTGAACAACTTTCTCTTCGTTACTCGATAAGGGTGATCTTCGGGGAGAAGACGTCGATGACACATATAAACATTCTTCCCACAATGTTTTAAACGGTCCGAACAAGTGTCTTCCTCGCATATGGGACATGCAAATGTTCCTTTAACCGTGTAACCGGACAAGTTCCCATACGCAGGGAAGTCATTGACGGTACAGAACAACAAAGCCTTGAGCGTGAAATTCTCTCTTGCATAAGCATCATATACCACGGTCCCCTCATTCCACAATAGCTTCAGATCGTCGATCAGAGGGGCAAGGTACACATCAATGCTATTACCTGGCTGCTTGGGACCAGATATCAGGAGCGATAACATGATGTACTTTCGTTTCATACACAACCATGAGGGCAAATTGTAGATCACTAGCAGAACAGGCCATGTACTGTGTTGACTACTCAATGTGCCGTACGGGTTCATTCCATCAGTACATAACCCAAGCCTCAGATTCCTATCTTCATGTCCGAAATGTTCTTTGAACCGTCTATTGATGTTTCTCCACTGAGGCCCATCTGCTGGATGTCTTAGTTTCTCATCACTCTTTCTACCCTCCGCATGCCATCGTAAGTTCTTTGCATCTTTCGGATTCGCAAACAACCGTTTGAATCTGGGTATAATCGGCAAATACCAAACAAGTTTTGCTGGAGGGCTTTTTTTCTGAACGGAGGAGTACTCACCATCTTTATGCTTATACCGGGACAACGAACATTTCGGGCAATTGTCCAGATGTTCGTATTCACCCCTGTACAACACACAGTTGTTTGGACACGCGTGAATTTTTTTGTACTCTACTCCCATTGGACACACCCATTTCTTTGCCTCATACGTGGTCGTAGGGAGACCGTTCTCATCCGGTAGCATATCATGAATCAGCTCGAGGAATGCCGTGAAACCTTTGTCACTCAATCCATATCTTCCCTTCAGGTTGAACAAATTCAATATAGCTGTCAATTTCGTGTACTTAGTGCAAGTAGGATACAACGCCGTTTTGGATGCGTCCAACAACCTTTGATACTCATCCGGCCGGTCGACAAAGTTATCCTCAACGTTACCAAGCATCTCGTCAATTTGTTCATCATGATAAGTCGACTCACTGTCAACATTGACTCCGGAAGCGCTTGGGAGTTCTGACTCGTTAGTAGTATCGAATGTCTGCTCGGTTCTTGAGTTACACCGATCGTGACTGTAGGAAGATGAAGCATTATCTTCAACACGTTCTCCATGAAAAATCCATTTTGTATAATGTGGCATGAAACCACGGGTCTTCACATGGAGTTGTACGAGGTTGATGCTTGAATAATGTCTAACCACACCACAATCAACACAAGGACATGGAATTTTCTCCGCCTTTGTCCTGTCCTTGTGTTGCACTGCAGCTTTGCAAAACTCTTTCAGCATTTTGTCAAAATGTTCGCCTCTATCACCATACATCCAGTCACGCTCCATACTACATGTGCAACAGATCACAGGTGTGAGTTAGAGCCTTTGTAGAATATGGCCTGTATTAAGTTGCACATGTTTATTTCTTAATGGAGCATGACTGGGATGATTGTCAATTAGTCTAGCCTAACTCTAAGGTTGCAAACACAAAATAAACTACCATTTTAAATTTAAGAAATTGTTGCACTTCTAAAACAGAAACCGGTGTTTAAAACAATATTACGAATACTTTTTCTACAAAAAATTCGGCATGACCTTTGCATAATTGTACACATCCCGTGCTTATTATTCAGCACTCACCAAAGTCATCACAACCACAAACATTCCAACAATGGCAGCAACCAACAATTAAAATAAATCAATTCTTTACTAGCTAACTGAAAACCAATTGCAAATTCAGATCATCAAATCAACGCTTTCAATTCTCCACTATATGTTCAAACCGGTTTAGAGATTAACAAAGAATCGAGAGTTAAAATACGTACTTGTTTTTTAAGGATTTATGGACAGGGGAGACTGGTGCCTGAGAGGTAGGCTTCTGTGCGAGAGATGCAACAAAAAATAAATTACAAAAGAAATGCATCAACAAATATGGAATGAAGCTAAATTATGTACTAGCAATTATATTTAAATACATAATTGCATTTAATAACAAAAAATAAGGTTTAGTTACTTACTTGTGCACAGAGGAGGAAAGTGCAACAGTACTGGAAGAAGGCGGGAAACAAGAGAGGTGATTCACGGACTTGAATGTAGTGAGACCTGATAAAAAAATTAGATATTGTTAGACATATACACATACATCAAACAATATTAATTACGAAGAGAATTTAAAAAAAAATCGGCATGACTTTTGCATAATTTTACCTATCCCATGCTTATATTAAGCATTCACCAACCATTCATCAACACAAATTTCCATCACAAATCAAACTAATACCAAATTTATCCATCAAACCAAATTTTAATAATTTGTGGAAATCAAGGACACAACCATGCTTATTATTAAGCATTCACCAATCATTCAACAACACAAATTTCTATCATAAACCACACTAATATATACGAAATTTAATCATCAAACCAAATTCCAATAATTTGTGGAAATCAAATACAAAGTACAAAAGAGAAAAATGATAAGTTAGATTATATTACCGTTCTTCCACTCCGCTTTCAATCTACCGTGCAATGACTGAGGAGTTTGTTAACCACTTCTCTGTAGATAGAATACAAACTCATTAGTTTACGTATGTTAATTGTTTGTAATTAGGATTGCAAAATTATATATAATGAGCTAAAAAGATGAAGATGTAGGTTGAGTATATTACGGGTTCACAAATGAAAGGTATTCAGCCCCGTACGACTTCAATCCGGTGAACCCATTTAGTGATTTCCCTCTACAAAGACACAACCATGCTTATTATTAAGCATTCACCAATTATTCAACAACACAAATTTCCATCATAAACCAAACTAATATATACCAAATTTATTCCTTATTTGTAGTTACGTTAATTGAAAATTTACAGCGAGTGAAGAGAATGAAGAGATAAGTTAAAGTATATTACCGGTTCCTAAAGGAATTGTTTTCAGCCCCTCTTCTCAATCGGGCATGCGAGACGTGTAGCAGTACCAATCTCTACAGAGGCAACGCAAACGCAAAATAAGTATCAATTGAGGGCGCAACACTATATTGCTAACAACACGACTTTGTTTACATCTTTATCAACCACATTCGTTCGGTATATCAATTATTTCTTGGGCGGGCGTTGGCTCCGATGATGAAGCTATTTTTCTTTTAAAAAACCTTTCCATATCAAACCTATAGAAATAAATGTACTAATTTTATTAATTATACCATATCTATTAATTGTATTTCAGTTCAACAAATGTAAGATATATTAAATTGTTACTAACAATTACTTAACAAGTTTTTAATAAATAGTTAAACTATTGAATACCTAAATATAAAGTACAGATCTCTATTGCTCCGTAACAATTAATGTGTTAAATTAATAAATAAATTAGTTAATTATAACAATAAGTAAAACGTTAGGCAATTTTCTTTTCCATATGTGTCAACAAACACAGTACGCACCCAAGTCGGTCCGCCCCTGCCTAACTATACTTAAAAAAGGGCAAAAAACAGTAAAAATATTCACTCAGACATTTCATCAAACACCTTGTGTTCATACATAATTTGATTAGTTTAACAACCAAATCTTTCAAAGATTTGACACACACAATAAATATCAGCATCAACAATCATAATATTACACAAATCTACCAATTTTAACAACACATTTGTAATTATTTAGTCAAAACCGAATTGGAATTGTGTTTACCCGGTATTATGGAGGTGCGGTTCTTGGTTGCAGCAACAACCTCCGATGACGACCACGCACGACCGGCGACGGCGCGACGACGGCGAAGGCGGGAGGAGGGCGACGGACGTCGGAGCGGCGGTGGTGTGGTGGCTGTCGAGATTGGTACTCAGATTCGCCCGATAGAGAAGAGAAGAGGGGTTAGGGTTCTAACAGCGTAACGGAGTCGGGGCTGGGTGGGGGTGTTTATTAAGCGACCTATCTCGGCGGTTGTACAAGAAACCGCCGAAATAGGTCCTCCGTAATTTTTTTTAATTAAAAAAATAACCTCTATTTCGGCGGTTCCTTGTAGCAACCGCCGAAATAGACTACCAAATATATCTATTTCGGCGGTTGTTACTAGGAACCGCCGAAATAGATGTTATTTGTTTAATTAATAAAGTTACGGAGGACCTATCTCGGCGGTTTCTTGTACAACCGCCGAGATAGGGGCGCCGAAATAGGTCGTTTTTGTACTAGTGTTAGTTGCTACAATGTAAAGTATAGAACGGTTTCCAAATAGATTACCCTACCCCCCAAAACACCCCAAAACCACCCTAGGATAGCTAAAAACGTCAAAGGCATTTTTAGGGTTTGCAGTTGTGGGTTTAGGGTCTAACGACCCTAAACTCGCTACTACAAACCCTAAAAACCTGTCGAGTTAGTTGCTACAATGTAAAGTACGAAACAAATTCCAAATAGATTACCTTACCCCAAAACACCCCAAAACCCACCCTAGGATAACTAAAGAACGTCGAAGACATTTTTAGAGTATTTGCAGTGGCGGGTTTAGGCTCTAACGACCTTAAACCCGCTACCACAAACTCTAAAAACCTGTCGAGTTATTGCGATGATGTACAAGTTTTTACGTGTTGATGTACATGTTTTAATTAACATTTGTACAGGTTTGTATGACCATCTGTACAAGTTTTTTTTACGTTTTGTGCATTATACATGTAAAAATAATTTTTTTTAAAGTTATCAAAACATATCCATGACTGGTCTTGTTTTAAAGAGCTTGAATTTATATGAACACTGATATAAATTTTTTTCATTTTGGACATATATATTAAAAATTACAATAATTTTTAGATTTTATGATAAAGTAAGAAAAATAATAAAAAGCAAAAAAAAAAAAAAAAAAAACATGCGCTAAGCGCGCGTCAGTCGACTCCCCTCCATCCTTCTCTTTTTTTTTGATATGTAGCTATCCTACGTACATTCGAGTTTCAAAACTGGCTTTTTCAATTTATTTTGGACCAATCCCGATTGGAGGTGACCAAGCTCGTCTGTTTCCTCTGGCAACTCTGGTATGCGCGGTGTCAAGTCGGGCATGGGCAGGTCCAATACTTTGAGCATGGCTGGTGTCAGGCGACCAACTTCCTTCATCAAGCTTCGTTGACAGACCATGCCAGTCCTCAAGCGCTTCAGCAACACCGTTTGGAGTATCCCATGTGGCATGAATTTAGTACTGATGCAAGTGTCGACTCACATAACCGAGTGGGTCTCGCCTGGATGGGCCGCTCTCAATCCAAGCTAATTGCCGCGGGCAGTTTATGCCTTTCTGGACCTATGAGTGTGGCAGATGCGGAGGCAAGGGCTCTTGAGTCTACGGTGTTTGCGGCCATGGATTATGGGGCAACGACGGTGCGGTTTTTGTCGGATTCGAAGGGCATCATCCAGTATTTGCAAACAGGCAGAACTTCTACGTTACTACCGTCCACAACAAGCATTTTACATCGCATTATAGACCGATTAGGCGCCTTTCGTGATGTGTATTGGTTTCATGTTTCTAGGGACGCAAATTTCTCAGCGCATATTTTAGCTAACCATGCCCGTCGTACGCAGACTTCGGGTTCATGGACTCCGGACACTATACCGGAGGTTGTACGCTCTCTTCTATCTTAATATATATAGACTTTTTCTTCAAAAAAAAAATATGGTGACTCGATTCCAGTTATACATGCACGCTAACATCATGGGAGAACTGTAGGTGAACATATTTCCCGTGTGAACTAAAATCACAGAAATAATAGCAATGACGAATATTTCTTTTTTTTTTCAGCGACCTTTCGTTATATGTGGAGATAAATTCCAGGAGAAGAATGCTAAGGCCCATTTGTTTCAGGCTAGATGTTCAATTTCAACATTTAAAATTTTATTTAGTTGTGTTTAGCTTCAGTTAACTTTTAGTAACGTAAGTAGCTCGGTTTGTTCCGGGAGAACATAGTATTCGGTTGAACAAATAATAATGACAAATAGCTTTTAAATGAGATCAGGTTTTTTTACAACAAATAAGGAAGTGACACAAAAAAAACTTAATAGAAAAATTGTATGAAACTAAAGTTGAGAACGCGCCTAAGGCTGCAGCAGAGCTATAGGTTGTTCCCTTGTCTTACTCTCAATCGTTTCTATTTGCTCACAAGATCTCTAGAGATCATCCTAGTTTTTTTATTCTATTCTAGGGCGACAAAATAAAGATTGGAAATGCTCTAAGCACAAGAATATCCGTCCAACTTCAGTGAACTGTAACAAGAAATCGACTAAGGCAGAACCAAAGATTGTTTGTGGCAATAAAACGCTAAGATCTTCGGTTTGCTTTATGCAGAGAAATCAAAAGAATTTGTCCGCCGAATGTCGGGGTTTAAGCTGGAAGGTTCTGAGAGTTGTTCGAAAGGGCATCTACTTATAATCTTATATGCAGCAAATTGTATCCTAAGACAAATAAGAGCCTTGGAATAATGGAATTCCCATCTGATTTCTATTATTAACCCTTAATAAGATCCTCGCAGATGTTGCAGGAGCAGCTGCAGTTCAGCTCTGCTAACTAACTGTTGAATTGGGCGTGGGGTCAGAACAGAACAGAAAGGGCCTATCAAAAGCCAACGCCAACAGAAAGACAGGCACAATAAGTACTCAACAATCTTATCATTATCAAATATCCACGATTGATAATCGCATGATAATATCAGTGATAACACTGAGAAGAGCGCAGAGAGGGTCAAGGCTCTCAACTACTTCCTCAGCGGTATAAGGAAAATTTTGGTAAAGATATCAGTAAAAAATTACATACGGTGGTCTTTTTTAAAAAAAAATTATGCAGATGTATCAACCGGATGCAAAAAAACAGCGCCGGAGCCGGGACAGCTTGCCAGAAACTGCCCTGAGTGTGAAGAGGTTTTTAATTTTTTTTGCTTGAAACCGCCCTAGAGCTGGATTGGTTCCCGGCTATTTTTATCAAAAGCAGCCCTAGAACCGGGGCGGCTTCAAGAAGCAACCTTGACCCGTGACGGCTTATTTGCAATACAGTCCAAAAAAAAACTTCCAATGTTTGCAACGTTCGTGCGATGCTTAAACGGTTCCCGAACTTGATCAAATTTTATAAGTTTATAGTTGAATAATTATATTTTGGATGTAAGTCATTTGTCTAGAGTTTCAGGACCATATGAGACTCACACGAGTCCATCTGACGTTTTCTCGATTTTCAAAATTTTCGGTACGGTTATATTTTGTGTTATTAACCATTTTTGCACTTATAACCATGTCCTATGATACAGTCGCAGCCTCTACAACTTCATACGTGCCCAAGACGATATCATTAAGTTACCCACTACAGTTTGCATTTTTTCCGATGTTTAGTGAGTTTGCCTGATAATTAAATGGTCAAAACAAATGAAATTTTGTAAAACGACGGTCAAACACCCATATTTTTGTCCTATGCCTTTGGTATAGCCTCTTTAACGCAAACATCGTATAGATTGTAAGTAATTCTTAAAATAAATTACATGTGGTGGACACACAATATCCTACACAGATTGTTGTACCCACAGGGAAGGATCCTCACAGTCTAACCGTGGACACGTGCCAACCACACAAGCCAAGAGATCAGCATAGATGAACACTACCTTCGCCAACTTGAACGTGTTAAATGATGATGCAGACGACGAGGCGAGGACGCAGTTCGATCAGTGGAGACAATCCAACACATCCACCCCTTCACCACCTGCAAGATCATGGGACATGACTCTCAGGGGGTCTGACTCGATGAACCCGCCACAAAGATACACACCAAGCGAGTACAAGCAGGCCAGAAGAGGCAGAAGGGGAAACAGAGCTGGCCATGGGAGAAGAGTTGGTGATGTTGTCAAACATTAATATCTCTATAATCCTCATCTCTTGCCGAAGTTAGCATCTTATATATTTTAACTAGTATGCTGGGTGTATGAGTATCTTATGTATCTTAAATAATACTAACTTGGCAAGAGATAAGGATTATAGAGATATTAATGTTTAACAACACTTAATACTGTTATTAATACTGTTATTAATAATCCCAAAGGAACATAGCATTTGTTAAAACATACAACCAAATCTAGTTTTTTGAACACAAAATAATTAAAGACTATCATGGCTCGTCATCACCAACTCTTCTCCCACGACTAACTCTGTTTCCCCTCCTGCCTCTTCTGGCCTGCTCGTACTCGTTTGGTGTGTATCTTTGTGGCGGATTCATCAAGTTAGACCCCCTAAGAGTCATGTCCCACGATCTTGCAGGTGGTGGAGGGGTGGATGTGTTAGATTGCATTTGCCTCCACTGATCGAATTGTGTCCTCGCCTCATCGTTTGCATCATCAGGTTGGTGAAGGTAGTGTTCATCTGTGCTTATCTCTCGGCCTGTGTGGTTGGCACGTGTCCAAGGCTAGACCATGAGGACCCTTCCCCTGTAGGTATAACAATCTGTGCAGGATATTGTGTGTCCACCAAATATAATTTATTTTAAAAATTACTTACAATCTATAAAATGTTTGGGTTAAAAATTACATAGGACAAAAGTATGGGTGTTTGACTACCGTCTTACAAATTTTCGTTTGTTTGAAGACCATTTAATTATCGGGAAAGCTCACTAAACAATGGAAAAAACGCTAACTCCAGTGGGTAACTTAATGAAATCGTCTTGATCCCATATGAAGTTGTAGAAGTTGTGACTGTATCATAAGACATGATTACAAGTGCAAAAATGGTTAATAACACAAAATATAATCACAACAGAAATTTTGAAAACTGAGAAAACACCAACTCTGGTGTCATTTAAATGGACTCATGTGGGTCTCATATGGTCCCGAAACTCTAGACAAATGACTTACATCCAAAGTGTAACTGTTCAATTATAAACTTACAAATTTTGATCAAGTTCTAGAACCGTTTAATCATCCCACAAACGGTGTAAACATTGGAATTTTTTTTTTCTGAACTGGATTGCAAAAAAGTTGCCACGGGGTCAGGGCTGCTTTTTGAAGCCACCCTGCTTTCAACAAAAATAGCCGAAAACTGCTCCAACTCCACACAAAAAAAATTAGAAACCTCTCCACACCCGGGACGGTTTCTAGGGCGGGACAGCTTCTTTACATCCAGTTGGAATATCCGTGTAATTTTTTTAAAAAAAAAGACCACCGGATGTAATTTTTTACTTAAGATCGGTATTTTTATGAAAATTTTCCATACCTCAAAAGCTGAGTGAAATTCTAGGCGACTAAGCCCAACTAAACTATTCAGATCATCCACATGAATGAACGGAAGAAGCTGGCTCATTCTAAGCAAAAACTTGAATAGAATGAAGCACAAACTATGAATAGCCACAGATATGACATCCTGCACTTGCCTGTACCTCTCTTTGCATCATTGATACGGCAATGCCCAAAGGCTGACTCGATGAAAGAATATTTGGTATACTGGGTACATGATAACATCAATCCACACCCGAGTCTTCATTCCGATTACTTTAAGCACTCTGCACTCAATGCCACATTGTCTTGTCGGTAGTCATTTTGGCAAAGAGTGCAAGATTTGGCTACGCAATGCAGACTCGGATCCAGCTTCCAGAAAGTCATTTACAGACGTCTGTAGAAAGTGGAAACTATGTTAGTCCATTTTTTTGAAATGACTAACAAATAGATATGATAATAGAGCAAACAAAACCAACGATATAGCTCTTTCTGTAAACAAAGAGGGCAGACGTTATTTGTCTTTCACAGAACAGACCAGCCAAAGGCATTCCCCTATTTCTACAATTATGATCACGTATTCTACGCCAATACTTTAACTTCAGAAGTTAGCGGCATATATTTTAACCATCTAGGGCATCTGTAAAGATATCTATCTTATATAGTATTACATCTTCTGATAGATGAGATGGGATTAGTTTTCTTTCTATTCTAAAATTACAATATAAGGTTAAGGGGGATCATATCACCTACAATTGTTTGATCGATGAAGAGGTGTCTTCCCAAAGGTCTGTCCTTGCATCTGATCGATCAAAGTTGATCCATTTATCAAACAATCTTCAGCAAATCAGAGGGTCATTTTCAAGATTCATGAAGGCTAGTGAAGAGTTGGGTTTCGAGAGATTCTAGTAAAATCAACATGAGCTTCGACTCACTTTGAGGGTTTAGGTTTTGTGGACTTATGTCCAGCTATATAGTTGCTTGCACTTACCTGTAACTGATTCTTTTTCTATTTGGTTGCATCTACCCAAATCTTTCAAATCACAACCCCTTTGCTAGCCCTCTCAAATCTGGTAGACCTTTCAAATCACAACCCCTTTGCTAGCCCTCTCAAAACCTTTAATAGACCTTCTGATAGGACCATGAGAGAGCCTTCCCAAAAGCTAGCTCAAGGGAAGGAGAGCCCATAGTCATATATAAAGTTATAAACCACACACCAACCCCCCATAAGGTCGATGTGGGATCCTGGGACCATTCCATAACATTCGCTCCCCATAAGGACCAACGTCCTCGTTGGTCGCGGCTACGTGGGTCACGACCACGTTGTTCACGACTGGTTGACTCCGTGGGCCA
This sequence comes from Limonium bicolor, assembly GCA_023374045.1. Classification (NCBI taxonomy): domain Eukaryota; kingdom Viridiplantae; phylum Streptophyta; class Magnoliopsida; order Caryophyllales; family Plumbaginaceae; genus Limonium; species Limonium bicolor. The sequence continues at coordinate 438,503,891 of CM041776.1, forward strand.
CCACTCCGTAGGCCACCACTACGAGGTTTGGTTCTAATACCAAATGATAGGACCATGAGAGAGCCCATAATCATATATAAACCACACACCAACCCCCCATAAGGTCGATGTGGGATCCTGGGATCAGTCCATAACATTCACCCCCCATAAGGACCAACGTCCTCGTTGGTCACGGCTATGTTGGTCACAGCCACGTTGGTCACGGTTGGCTGGTTCCACTTCCAGGCCACCACTCCGTAGGCCAATTGATAGGATCCAACCCTATCTTGATGTACAACTCCACCAAAGTGGCCTATTTCCTCTCGAGAGGCCAAAACAATTCTCATATCATCGATGCCCACTACAGATAGTTCTCTATGCTTTTATACTGGAGCTAGAAATAACTATTTACTAATCTACCTTAACTAATATGACCTATCATTACTCCCGCCTTCAAACAACCTTGTCCCGAAGGTTGGAAAAGGAAAAGACAAAAAAAAGTGTTCAAAAGCAGCTGCCACAGCAGTACTAAAGAATCCATCCTCAATCCAAGGAAAGAAGACAATATCGACTTCTTCGGAGTCTGTGAGAATGTTCCTCAAGTTGTAGTGGAGAAATTCCCATCGAGAAGAAGAATCAGCTCCCACAAACTTCATGATCTGATGGATTGTTGTTAACAACTCTCTCCACACACGAAAACGAGCAGGGTGTAACAGCAGAAGTCAAGGACAGCTTCATTAAACCCAACAATATAGCACAAACCAGCAAGGAAAACCTGGTCCAAGCCCCATCCAACCCGTTATGACAATATACAGAAGCTAATCGATCACTATTAGCCACCAAGGGGTATTCAGTATGATGGCCGCACCAGCCAGACCCGAGCCAACCATCACCACCCAAAGCCAGCTAAAGAGTGTGTGGAATACAAGAACAGAAGCTGATACCCACACCATCACCATCACCATCACTTTCCTCGATGATTGTAGGAAGTTTTGTATAGGGAAGTTCAGTGCGCATGCGAACGCAAATAGTCATGCATTTCCTCTATGGAAGTTTCAAGCTGTGAGGCACACAGGACCTCACTTTTGCCCGACCAAGAAGTCGATGAGAACCATACTTGGGACAAGCTCGATTGTGGAACACCCAAATTGATTTTGGGTTGGATATTGAAAAACGGACCCTGTGAATCTTGCTCTTGATCAGTGTTTGCTCATGGATGCCCTTGAATTCCGATTTGCTTGTATACCCCAGTTAGGAGGAGAGAAACTGGTTCTGAGCCGGTTTAGAGAAAAATAACCGGTATTGGGTCGGTTTAGGGAAAAAGAATCCATTCCCAGAGTAACTCAACCGCGGTCCCTTACCAACCAATTTGTTCGATAATGTTCTGTGTGATTTCATCTTCATCATCCTCTCATGAGCCACCGGGGTCCAGTCCTCGGCGACAAGGCATCTTCGAACCTGTCGGGAGAAACGCCCCTGTCTAGACCGCAGTTGTGCGACCGCATGATCGAGGAAGGAGAAATGCTCCCGTCTGAAACACCTCTGTCTGAGGATAGATTTTAGCATCAAGGATTTTTGTTGCGTAACAAATTCAACTAGGACCGCACTGGCAAGGAGAACCGACAATGGTTTCTGAGCATCGAGTTGCTCCAAGCAATCCACCAATCCCCGGTATCATCTTCCCTCTTCTTCTTTTCTTCCTCCTTCCCTTCTTTTCCTTCTTCAATCGACAGATCTTGTTTTGTCTTCTTTTTTTTCTCCCAAACCTCCTATGGTTATGCCACAGTTCTCTTCCTTTCCTCCGATTACCTACTCTCTTTCTAGAGTTCAATTTCCAACCCCTCTTCCTTCTCCTTGCGTTCGATTTTGCCTTGGATTTTTGAATCGTCAACTCCATTCTCGGTCTCAAAAGTTCAATGATAGAGTGCAAATTATCTGTTGTTTCTAGTTTCTTATCGGCTCTTGGCGATGCCACCTCTATGGCTAATGGATCCAATACCTCTTCCCGTATCAAACTATCAATGTCCACTACCATCTCCTTTATTGGAGATTTCCAGTTTCTAAATCTTTCAACCAATAAACTCTGGAAATCTGGCCATGAAACCTGCCTGAAGTTGTTCAATAACCATTCAAGCCATCGGAAAGCCTCACCCTCCATATACTCAACCGTTGCTTGGAACCTATCTTGTTTGTCAATGTTGCATGACGCAAAATACAGATCTGCCTTTAGCAGCCATCCTTGCGGATCCTCTCCGACAAAGAGTGGCGGTTCCTTTCTCCCTAACAGACAAGAATCGTGCTCTGATACCAATTGATAGGATCCAACCCTATCTTGACGTACAACTCCACCGAAGTGGCCTATTTCCTCTCAAGAGGCCAAAACAATTCTCATATCATCGATGCCCACTACAGATAGTTCTCTATGCTTTTATACCTGAAGCTAGAAATAACTATTTACTAATCTACCCTTAACTAATATGACCTATCACCTTCAAGGTTGTACGAGAAGTACTACATTTGACTGATTAGAAGAGAACACAAACCCCAAGAAAGTAACCTTCAACATTATCAGGATTGAGATTCTACTTTAGGCTCGGCAAAGATGTGCTGGATCAGAATCATATCAGAGTCATTCAGAAGTGGCTAGAATTGTTTGGATTGAAATCATAGTTCGGATTGAAGAAGTACGTGACAAGTATAGAGATTATAACATCATTGCTAACCTCTTAAGGAGAGAGAGCAAATTCATAAATCAAACAATCATCTGATTTGAGGTGATCTTAGCCCCTAGAAAATGGCAAATACAAAGTAAAAGCTAATTTTACGTAATAGGTGATAGAACAGGATATGGAAATTTAAGCAACTACACCAGATGATAGCTATAGTAAGTATGACACTGCCTATATCAGATAAAACAATATGTCTATTTTACAACTATCAGCAACATCACTGCTTCAGGTTTCTGTAAATCCTACAACAAAGAAAGTACATACACTAACCAGATATAGTAAGCTCTAGAAAACTCATTCAAAATGAGAACAGAACATACCTACTCAAACGGCTAGACCCTGCTCTCGAGCCTTCTTCAACCATTTCAAAGTACTCTCAAGTGTAGAATAAGCAGAGACCTCAGTCAAACTCCCACTCTCCACAGCATAATCAAACACCTCATAAGCCTCAGCCACCCTTCCTTCCCTACATAGGGCTCTTAAAAAAGTAGCATACGCACTAGTTTCAAGCGTCACACCACCATCCTTCATTATCCCATACAACCACATCCCTTTTCCCAACAACCTCGACTTACACAATCCATTTAACAAGGTGTTAAAAGTACAGGCATTTGGAATACAGCCCTTTGTCTGCATCTCCCCCAGCAACGCAAGTGCTCCCAGCGCATCCCCTTCTCTACACATCCCATTCATCAGCGAAGTGTAAGTAATTTCATCAGGTAAATGGCCAGCTTTTGTCATCACTTCAAGAAACTTCCTTGCCTCCTTCACCTTCCCCGACTTAGACAATCCGAAAACCAGTGTGTTGTAAGTGACCAAATCCGGCTCCACTCCCTCCTCCTGCATCCTCTTGAACACTCTCAGAACCTCACCCCCTTGACTCAGTACACAGTAGCCTTTCATAATTGTGTTGTACACGTAGGAGTCGGGCTTGAACCCCTCATTCCCTAGCTCACTTAAAAGCCGTGTGGCTTCTCTGAGATTCTTTCCGTTGCAGACATTATCAATCATGATGGTGTAGGTGACCAAATCCGGTTTCAACCCAATCGAATCCCGCAATTCGTCAATCACCTGATAAACCATACCCATCGACCGATTCTTACAGAGGTGTTTAACGAGGAAATTGTAGGAGTATGAGTCTGGGTTGACTGAGTGCTTACTATTCAGTTCCTTGAGCAGCTCAACGACTTGCTCCTCACGCCCGGTTTGGCAGAGACCTCGGATTAGGAGATCAGCAGAGACGTGATCGGGTGGATATCCACGGGAGACCATTAGGTTGAGAGCTTGATGAACTGTGGAGAGAGTTTGGTCGGGGGAGTTGCATGAGTGGGAGAGGAGGACATTGTAAGTGGACCTCTCGGGTGAGAATGATGGGAGAATTTTGAGCATGTGGTTGAAGAGGGAAATGGAGTCATTTAAGGATGGGGAGATCGATGTGAAGGATTGGAGAAGCTGGTTGTGGAATTTGGGATTGTTGACAACGGGGGATCTGGTGTTGGAAGCGAGTGAATTGATTGCCGATTTCGCGTCGGGGAGGCTAGGTGATGTGAATATGGGTGGTTGCTGGTGTAGCTGCTGCTGATGCCGCGCGCTTTGATTTTTGAGGGGTTTAGGGGTATGGGATTTTGTTGCGGGTCGTTTCTTTGGAGGTTGAGGTTCAAGGGATCGCTGGGAAGAGAGGGAAGAAGGGTTCTTCAATAAAGTATTGAAGGCGAGGGGTGATGATCGGAAAGAAGCCGGTATTTTCCCCATTTCTGTAAGATCTTCTCAGTCCAGGCGTCGGAGCTTTTCGAGCAATCGAGGGTTTATAGAGGCAGCAAGAGCGGGGGGAAGGGGTTTTGCTATTGCTGTTTCCCGACATCAAGATGCGCTGTGGCTTTTTGTTCGAAGGGCGAGGGAAATCTTATTTTTGGCTGGGCCGGGGACTCCCTAATAAGGCTGTACTCTTTATTACGGGTAGTGTAGGCAAAGAATGGGCCGCCAACTACGAGGAACGTCCAGCCCATCTAGTGTTAGAAATGATCATACCCCGTGTTCGGTCGGTAGATGTTGAAAAATTCACCTGTCTATCATTTCTATTCCATGACTCGGCCTATACTTGTTTGATCTTCTTCTTGTCCCCATCCAACTCGCCCGACCCAGTAGTATATATATTGTAATTTGTACTAATCTCTTGTTTTCTATAATTATATATTCACAAACGTAAAATACACTTTCTTATATATAACATTTTAAAATTTTAAGATAAAAGTATGCTGTATACTTCAATATCTTAGAGAGAGAAAGTGCAATCTGTTTGGTTTAACAACTACATTTTCAACAACTAAAATAATTATAAAATACAAAGAACCCTTTAAACATTTTGTAGTTATTTAAAATAATCCTATATACGAAAGATAACAAATTATTCATGATTCTATACTTTGTTAGAATGGTTTACCTAAACCTGTACAATTGACTTATTACAATAAATTTCTAGTCAATTTTTATGATTCTTTCTATTTATACTAAATATATCTTGCCCTTGGGAGTAATTTTACCTAACATAGTTTCTGTTGGTTTTTATACTTTTTCTTTTTATTTGATTAAATAACTGCAAAAGCTTGTGCCAGGACACTGTCAAAATGAAGAACAAAAGTTCTTAGACACCTGTACATAGCAACCATAGTAAAAGAAATTTCCAGAGCTCACGCTGCGCTCAAGACATGAGCCGAACAACTTCTTGTCGCGGTTAAAATGTAGAGCCTCTTAAATAGCCCTAACAAAACGTACAACAGTTGTCTTTCTTCATCAGGAAAATTTCCAGTCCAGAGGCAAATTCACAACTCATTTCCCTTTGAGGTGTGAATTCTCCCGTAATTACACAGCAGGTGTCTTTTTTGCTTTTTGCTGTGAAGGAAGCGCACAACATTAGTTAGCTTGTTAGCTGACTGCTATCTGTTGTGCGCCTCCTTTGCAAATTTTTTTTTTTTTTTTTTTGTCGATTGTGAAGGAAGCGCACACTGCAAGTCAGCCTCCTGGCTGACTGGAGGCTGACTTACAGTGTGCGCTTCCTTCACTAACTAAAAATCTGTATAACCTAGCGTGTAAGAGAAAACACGCCCGCTCATTCTTTCTTCCCCATTTCCTCTCCTCGCCGCTTTCCTCCCTTCGTCGCCGATTTCCTCCCTCCCCATCCCCGATTTCTTCTTCCTCTTCCACCACCATTTCCTCCAGTTTTACTTCTCTCCTCTCAAATCCTTCTAATTTACAGTTACAAGTATTTCTCCTCCACACCCACAACTAATCCACCTCCCAATCTGTCGATTAACAGATTTTGAACAAACCATGGATCCGGGGCATTATCAAGTGTTCAATGAGCAGGGACCGGTCGAGAATCAACCGTTTAGCCTGCAGACGACCCATATTTCTGCAGCTTATGCGTCTGCAGATGAGGTTAGTTTTTTTTTTGTTTTTGAATTAGTATAATTTTTAAAATTTGGTTTAGTGTTAATTACTTTATCTTAGTGTTATAGTTATAGTTAGTTATTGATTATGTGTTAGAGATTGTGAATTATTTTAGTGAAATTATAATGTAGTTTTGTAATGTTAAATTTTATTTCGTTAATCGTATGTTAGTTTTATAATTAAAATGTAGAAATGATTAACATTGTACTATATTTAATTACAATGTAACTTTATAATTTTTATTATATTTCGTAAAAATAGATTGTAGATTTGTAATTGTAATATAACATTATATTTAATATTACGAGTAACATTGTAGTTTATTTAATTATAACGTTGGTTAATAATTATATTGTAGCTTTATAATTGTAATATAATTTCTTTATAATTATAATGTAGACATGATTAACATTTTGTAGTTTATTTAATTAGGATGTCGAGATGAGTAACCCAAAACGTTTATTTAATTAGAAGGTCGCTTTATAATAATAATCTATATATTTTTCATTAACGATAATGTATCTTTGTAAGTATAAATACAATTTGTTTATTATATCGTATATTATGATGATAATCTAAGCTTAAGCTTGATACTAGAATGTAGCTTTATAATATAATTTAGTTTTATAATTAAAATGTAGAAACGATTAACATTGTACTATATTTAATTACAACGTAACTTTATAATTTTTATTATATTTCGTAAAAATAGATTGTAGATTTGTAATTGTAATATAACATTATATTTAATATTACGAGTAACATTGTAGTTTATTTAATTATAACGTTGGTTAATAATTATATTGTAGCTTTATAATTGTAATATAATTTCTTTATAATTATAATGTAGACATGATTAACATTTTGTAGTTTATTTAATTAGGATGTCGAGATGAGTAACCCAAAACGTTTATTTAATTAGAAGTAGCTTTATAATAATAATCTATATATTTTTCATTACGATAATGTATCTTTGTAAGTATAAATACTATTTGTTTATTATATCGTATATTATGATGATAATCTAAGCTTGATACTAGAATGTAGCTTTATAATATAATGTAGTTTTATAAGTATAAATGTAAGTCGTTAATTATATTGTAGCTTTATAATTGTAATCTCATTTCTTTATAATTATAATATAGTGTTGATTAACAATGTAGTTTATTTAATTAGAATGTATATTTATAATAATAATCTATATAATTTTCGTTAACAATAATGTATCTTTGTAAGTATAAATACAATTTGTTTATTATATTGTATATTATGATGATAATCTAACCTTGATACTAGAATGTAGCTTTATAATTATAAATGTAAGTCTTTAATTATAGTGTTGCTTTATAATTGTAATCTAATTTTTTATAGTTATAATGTATACATGATTAACATTTTGTAGTTTATTTGTAGTTTATTTAATTAGAATGTCGAGATGAGTAATCTAAAACGTTTATTTAATTAGAATGTAGCTTTATAATAATAATCTATATATTTTTCATTAACGATAATATAGTTTGTAATTATAAATTAAATTTATAAATGTAATTCGTATATTATAATCATAATCTAACCTTGATATTAGAATTTAGCTTTATAATTTTGTTTTATAATTATAAATGTAATTCGTTAATTATAATGTAGCTTTGTAATTGTAATCTATCTTATTTATAACTATAATTTAGAAATGATTAACAATGTAGTTTATTTAATTAGAATGTATATTTATAATAATAATCTATATAATTTTCGTTAACAATAATGTATCTTTGTAAGTATAAATTATAATGATAATCTGACCTTGCTACTACAATGTAGCTTTATATTGTTGTTTTATAATGATAAATGTAATTCGTTAAGTATAATGTAGCTTCATAGTTATTAATTTAACTTCATTATAATTATAATATAGACTTGATTAACAATGTAGTTAATTTAATTAGAATTTAGCTTTATAATAATAATCTATATAAATTTCGTTAACGATAATGTATCTTTGTAATTATAAATACCATTTTTTAATTATATCGTATATTTATAATGATAATCTGACCTTGCTACTACAATGTAGCTTTATAATGTTGTTTAATAAGTATAAATGTAATTCGTTAAGTATAACGTAGCTTTGTTATTATTAAATATTTGTTTTATAATGTATTGTTTATATCTCAGAGGTACGAACCTTATAGAAACCGTACCCTAAGAACCCGATCGAATTGGAAGGCTCAGGTCCCTCATGCATCTATTGGGCCATACATTATGAGTGCTGGTTTGTTCAAAGTTTGTGCATTGGGACTTACCACAAGTAGAGGGCTCGTTAGTGCTTTGATAGAGAGGTGGCGTCCAGAGACGCACACTTTTCTTATGCCGTTTGGTGAGGTCACCATCACACTTGAGGATGTTCATGTCCTGTTCGGGCTACCGGTGGATGGCGACTCATTATGTTTTACGACGAATATACCTGATGTGAATGCAGTCTGCATGGAGCTTCTTGGGGATGTGCCACCCACCCGTAGAGGCAACCAAATCCCTATAAATTGGCTTGCCTCTAGATTTGTGGAGACTGACCCAGATTTTCATCTTCTTGACCCTGTCATACACGAGCAGCATGCGAGGGCATTCATGCTTCGAATGCTCGGTGGCCTTTTGTTTCCTAATGCGAATGGAGCATGCGTAGATGTTTCATACCTATTACTCTTTAGAGACTTTGCGAGGGCTGGTACGATAAGTTGGGGATCCGCTTTACTTGCGCATCTCTACAGAGAGATGTGCAATGCTACCAAGTATGATTCAACATGTTTAAATGGTTGTAGCAAGTTGCTGACTGTATGGGCGTATGAGCGCCTACCTCATTTTCGTCCGAGAAACTTGATTGACCCACCACATGATCTTCCCCTTGCTTACAGGTAAAACCTTGAAACTAATTTTCCCTATATTACTAATGTTATAGTCCTTATATTTGGCTAACTTTTTTGTTCATTGCAGATATAGTGGGAAGTTATGCAACATTGATTCTCACTCTGCTCGTGCGTACCTAGACACGCTGCACGTTCCACCCACGCAGAGAGAGGTGAGATCTTTTTTTCCTGGGTAGGTTATTTTCACTAATAAAAGTCTAATAAACATATTGTGTGCATATGTAGTGGATTTGGCAACCGTATGGTGAAAGATCACCTAATCCTCAGCAATTTGCGGTTCGTGTGTTTGTCATCCACTACAATGTGGTGGAAGGTCATCAGGCTGATCGGGTGTTGCGACAGTTCGGGGTGGACCAGCCAATACCGAATCCTCCCCTTGATTGTGATTACCTGCATGTTATTACAAGGTCCGGGAGGACCGATGCTAGGTGGTGGGAGATCTTCAGCGACTACCTGCGTATGTGGTCTGAAAGACAGCAGTATCAGATTCCACTTGCACAGCTACCGCGGAGTACCCCACTTGATTTGAGGAGCGCTTACATGGTTTGGTATCGACAGCACTCGGTGGCCTGGTATACCGAGGAGAGTAGACGAAATGTGATCACTGTAAGTGTCATCTATTAAATTGTTCGTTGTTTTTTTTTTGTAATTATAAATGTCATTAACTTGATACGATGACATGCATGTATAGGCAAGCACGCTAGAGCAGTTGCAGCGAATTCCAGTAGACCAGGGTGTTAGGGAATTTGCGTCCCAGGTTTCCCAGACGCTTGATGTCGGCCACTACCATAGAGTTGGCCACATTGAGCAGGACTACTCAAGTCAGGCACCTCCAATGATGGACATTCAATACCCTGCATATGTCATACACGACAACCCTCCTCCCCGAGCAGTCAGAAACCGGCCGTACAGTCAAAGACGAAGAGGGCCGCGTCGTCTGGCAGAACCTATGGAGGTCGAGAATCAGCTAGGTCTGGCAGTGGTGCCACAGCAGGCAGAGGAGCCACACCAGGCACAGGAGCCACACCAGGCAGCGGACCCACACCAGGCGGGACACCCGACGTGGATGGATATCGGCCGGTCATACCGCCTGTTTCAAGTACACTTACACTAGGTATGTACGCTCCGGTACCCTCTTCATATGTCGATACGATGGTGGGTCAGTTGCCACGTGATTTCGGGACACGGTTTGATGCTGGGGCAGGGTCGTCGCAATGCACCCACTGTGCCCACTACTCCCACTGCACCTACCCCACCCACTGCAGCCACACCCAGGACCAACCGTACCACGTACGACGCTACCACTCTTCACCTTGGGCAGATGGACTGGACAAACATGCCCACACCTGGTGAGGGCCCTGCAAGGGTACTGGGTGCTCCATCGTTCGCACCTGCTGACATCATCCAGGTGACAGGGCCTTCTCAAACTCAGCCTGATCAATCCAACACACCACCCACCACGCAAGCAAACCAAATGTGGTTGAGAGGCCAAAATTCAAGGACTAGGAACCCCCGATATTATAATCCTGATTTCACATTCGGTTCTCCTCCATAGGTTGTTGCATAGTGTGTACTTTGTTCGAGACTAATGTATTTTATTTACTTATGTTCAATGGTGCAACTGAGAACGTGGACTAGGAAATCTGTGTTATTTACTGTTTTTAAAGATTAGAAGTGTTTAAGAGCTCTGGAGTTAAGGATGAGTCGCTCAGTCCATTAATTAGTTACTGTTTGAACTCTGCACTCATGTCATTTCTTTTGTTGGAATGCAATGACTTTGGTATTGTAAAAACTGCTTGCCGGTGCTAACTTTGATGATTTTTTTGACCAAGTAAACGACGTCCGTTTTTCATGTAATTTGTTGTGCGTGTAGTATTACATCAACACAACATTGTTGCAAAAATTTAGCCACAACAGACATCATCTCATGGGTCGAATATATCCCTGAAGTAGGCAACATACAATGACTTTGGTACGGTAAAAACTGCTTGCCGGTGCTAACTTTGATGATTTTTTTGACCAAGTAAACGACGTCCGTTTTTCATGTAATTTGTTGTGCGTGTAGTATTACATCAACACAACATTGTTGCAAAAATTTAGCCACAACAGACATCATCTCATGGGTCGAATATGTCCCTGAAGTAGGCAACATACAATGACTTTGGTACGGTAAAAACTGCTTGCCGGTGCTAACTTTGATGATTTTTTTGACCAAGTAAACGACGTCCGTTTTTCATGTAATTTGTTGTGCGTGTAGTATTACATCAACACAACATTGTTGCAAAAATTTAGCCACAACAGACATCATCTCATGGGTCGAATATCCCTGAAGTAGGCAACATACAATGACTTTGGTACGGTAAAAACTGCTTGCCGGTGCTAACTTTGATTTTTTTGACCAAGTAAACGACGTCCGTTTTTCATGTAATTTGTTGTGCGTGTAGTATTACATCAACAAACATTGTTGCAAAAATTTAGCCACAACAGACATCATCTCATGGGTCGAATATATCCCTGAAGTAGGCAACATACAATGACTTTGGTACGGTAAAAACTGCTTGCCGGTGCTAACTTTGATGATTTTTTTGACCAAGTAAAACGTCCGTTTTTCATGTAATTTGTTGTGCGTTTATTACATCAACACAACATTTTGCAAAAATTTAGCCACAACAGACATCATCTCATGGGTCGAATATGTCCCTGAAGTAGGCAACATACAATGACTTTGGTACGGTAAAAACTGCTTGCCGGTGCTAACTTTGAACGTAGACAACCAGTAATATATATAAAACTTCACTTCTACTAAATGACATCCGTCATTGTTATATTGAGTGACGAGTAAACAACAACAATTATTTTCGACATATTAATTTAGACGACGAGTTAACAACAACAATTAATTATTGTAGACTATTATGTGATTGCGTTATGCAAGACCTTCCCTCATAATAGGAACCATCTTCATACTAGTCAGTATTTTCGCTATCATCCGAGCTGTAAACTTCACTATACTCTTCCGGCAAAGCCCTGGCCATTGGTGGTAACTGAGATGGGTCATCTTCCTTGAACACAATGGTGACATAGAGTTCTACTCTATTATAATAATGTTGATTGAGCACGAAACATTCAATCATTCGTTGAACGTCAACATCTCGTGTTATTTGCAGTGGCCCCCATAATGGGCGTGGCTGGGAGGAAAGTAGAAATCGATGAAGTATTGATTCGACCACACAATAGTAACCGTAGCGCTCTTTCAAACGAGTCTCGACAAAGTTATCAAACTCAGAAAATGTTATTTCCATGTCGATCTCGAAATCAAAACTTTCAGTTGAATAGGTTCTTGCAAAATACAAACCTTCATCGTTGTTAGTAGGCTCAACGTCAAGAAGCACGGTGCAAGGGATATCCATTGGTGAAAGGTGTAGATGAAGTGCACTACGATGCAATGTTGAATTAACAAAGCTCTGTTGTGAGTTATTTGTGAAATGGAAAAAGGAAATGAAATTTGTATTTATAGGCAGCAGATGAGTAGTAGATAATGGGAAAAGGAAATCAATAAGTCATCCCTTGGGAAGGAATCGAAATCCTATCTGCTGAACTAGTGGACTGCGGGGGAAATCTTATCCATGGAATCAAATGATATGAGTGGGGGGGGGGAATCTTATCTAGGGAGAACAATAAGGATTTAGCTGTCGGAAATCATTTGGTATTAGAATTTGATGCCATCCTGCCACTGTGGTATTGTATTTTATTATTCGACAGTGTGTGCATTTTGCTTAAAACAAACAAATGCGTAAGCAATGATGTCCGTCGTTGCCTTATTCCGAAACTATTGATAAATAGTACAACACCATCCATGGTTCGTACTTAATGATGTTGTTACATTTTGTTCGCTCGACACTTAATGTCATTAGTCGAACTGAACTAGGATTTGAATCCTATCAATATGCTCGATGTAGTCCATGTAATTTTCCACCATCGCCTCTACATCTGCATCTTCAGTGATATACATTAGCTCCCAGAATGGTGTAGGGAAGCTGTAGGCCAATGATCTGTATATTATTGTAATCGCACGGCAAGTATTGCTGCTCAGACCCAGACATTGACGGATTATAGACATCAGTGCTTCAAAAGAATGAATGAATTGCAATTCAAGATCAAATATCTGCGATGTGTCTGTTGGACGGAAGTTGAAGCCGAACCTATCCACCATGTGAGTGTAATCTACGAACAATCTAATTGGTAGATTCATTTTTGGCCAGTAGACGAAATGGTGAGGAACTGATTTGTTAATGGTCGGAACTCTCGAAGGTTTGTCTTCCTTTTATAATGCTACCTTAGTTAAGGATAGCATCGATACGCCATGTATCACATTCCTTCAATAAGATAAGATTCTGTGATTGATAAGGTCCATACAAAGCTCTTTTATTGGATAGGAGAAAAGGTAAGATGCTATGCTACTTGTGCTTATACGATATTGTTTCGTGTTGAATGCGTATCTTAAACTCTAGTTTGTATAATTCATGAAATGAATGAATGGAAATGAAGTGTGTGTGTGCTTGTTGTGTATTGTATTGACCAAGTAATGCAGTATACGACTTCTAACTAATCTTAAACGTTTTATTTGCAACTAGAAAATGTAGCAGTTACAACGGTGATGACCTTACATTCAAACACGACACATCACTAATCATCTACTTCCCCATCGTCATCTGTGTCACAACCTGAGGTGTCACTACTGCCTTCGTCTTCTACAGTCTCTTCTGTTGAACTCTCTGAGTCTGAGTTGTTAACAAGAACTGGAGGAGCGAGCGAATAGGTTACCGAAATCTCCATTATGTTGCCATAGACATCACGGTTACCATCAAACATTTGTATCATCTGCTGTACATCATGGTCGTTCGAAATGAGGAGCGGAGTCCATGCGACATCTGGGGGAGACTCAAGCAGGAGTCTGTGCATTATGGTGTGCACGATGCAGTTCCTTGCAACACATGACCTTAAGGAATTCCCCACGCAGTTGTACAGTTGTTGGTATGTTATTGACCAGTGAATATCGAACTCAATAAAACGTGAATTTGATTGTCTTTCAAAATAAAATCCAGTCTCATCAAAAGAGGGGGTAACATGCACGCACAAGATACACGGTAGATCCATTACAAAGGGTAGAAGAAGGGGAGCTAATGCAGGTTTTGTTAAGCAAGATTTCCATTATTTATAGGAAGGCGAACTGAAGCAAACAGTCAAAATATTGTTCAACAGTAACATATGGAGTTGTCATTTCTCCATTTTACTGAATAACGTGTGAGCAGTTTAAAGATAAGTCACATGGTGTCCATAGAAGTACTTGTAGTGTAAGTGACAGGACAACACAAAGAAGTATAGTGTTGTAGTCCTGAAGACTCCTAAATAGAGGACTGCCTTATGAAACGTACATGAATCAATTTCAAACTAGAGTTACAGACACACCTACAAAAGGACAACGTGAAAACCATAGGCTACCAGAAAGGAATAGGGAAGCTGTAACTCAATGTCCTGTATGTAATTGATACACGTTGATGAAGCTTATTAAAGATGCTTCGAGTAGACAGCACTTGATAAAAAAGTACACATGGAGGAGGAGCCACGAATTGAGCACAAGATGCAACCAAAAGTTGTGGCAGTAAAAAAATATTCTCATATCTTATCCAAGGAAATCTAACAAATCTCATATGCGTCCGAAACCCACCATCAACCAGAGTCTAGCAAATTGGAACATGATAAGATGGTATCACTGTATGGGATAAGATACTACGAGAAGGTAAGATGCTATTAGACTGTATGAGGTGTATAAACTCAACCGGTCCCGACCAAAGGCCGTGCCAACGTCCATAAATACCTCAGTCGCCCTTGAAGTTTTATGATGTATAAACCATTGCCATTACACCCTCAACTTAAAGTTTTACATCTAAAATGTTTATTCCCTGTATGATGTACATGCACCACATCCCATCCTTTGATGATTCTGGCTTTTACTTCGAACCAACCGACTACGGCACAACGCGTCGTCTCACGATTACAGATTTCATTGACTTCAACTATTTCAAATTCCTAGTTGAGTGTACCCTTGATTGTGGCAATGAGAAGTTTGTTCCAACGTCCATTGTCTTCCGAAAAATGTTGTTTCCTCTCCCAGTGCCTTTCTGGAGCCAGATGGTAATCGCAAATGACGAAGACGTGCGTCTTATGGTTGAAAACTACATAAACAACAAGCAACACATGGGTATGATTCAGCTTCTGGTGGAATATGAGCCGAAGGTAGATGGTTAATTATGGTCATAAAACAATGACAAATTATTGGCTGTTTTAAGTATGTTTGTCATATAACTCACTGTACGATGATGCTCTTCCGTAGTAATGTACCACTATTGTGTGCTCCATTCATTGGGGCCGCTTCTATAATTCAATAAACATTGTACTTCCCTTAATAATAATGAATACATATAGTGATGCATGATTATTTACATGATCGAAGTAAGACCATGGTTATAACACCACCAATCACCAAAGTAGGCACACCTAATTTTATTGAAATACAATACATTCCGTTACATTCTTTTTGGGTGCTTGCTAAAGGCACGACCTGTCAAAGCAGGAGCAGTTGGTAACTAAAAAAAAAGGATTGACAATAGATATTTCTTCAATCATAACTAGCATTTGGGCAGTTTCTCCTAATATGTCCCCGTTGTCGACACAACCCGCACCTTCGTCTTTCACGTTCATACGCCTCGTCCATCTCATTTGGAATACGTGAAAATGTTGGACGTCCTCTGACTGTACGCATCATATTTGGGTCAGGAACCACAGTGAGGCCGACATACGAAGGCCAGTTGCCTTGGTTACCTAAAGGAACAAATTTGTTCTCCTGATATGCCTGTATCATCGTATCAAGTCTGTAAACGCTATGAACATAGTTCTTCCAATCAAGTGTAGTGCTGGAACAAACAGCCATAACGTGTGAACAGGGGTACTTAAATGCCTGCCACTCCCCACATTCACATAGTCTTTCGTTGATTCGGACAACGAATTTTCCTTTGTCTCGCCTTAGGGTGGCATCACCGTTGTCAACGACCTCGAATACCAAATCCATCGAATCAATGACAATCACACGGTGATAGTTCGATAGGATTTGGTTCTCGTTAACCCTTTCAAGAAGTTGCCTTGTAAAAATCGATCCGCTATTCCTTTGTGCAGTATACGTTTCCAAGTTATCCCGGAAATAATCAATAAGCTTGTACAGTGTGCTCTCCACAATTGCTGTCACGGGCAGCAAGCGAACCATCTTCAACACACCATTCATGCATTCCACCAGATTGGTGGTTGTATGACCCCACCGTCTACCGTCATCATAAGCACGGGACCATTTCTCCACTGGGAGATCATTGAAGAAGGCAGCAATCGAGGGGTGAAGAGATATTAAATGACTCAATCTTTCATCAACAATATCCTTCCTAAATGAGTAACCTAACAACAAACAAATAAAAAACAAACAGTCATAAACAATTACTACTAACTTACAGTTAATTAGCAGAAGTATAAATCAAATAATTACCGGTGTTTATCAAAAACTTCTTCCATTCCTTGTTCCCATATCTGGTTTGAAAGTTCGAAGCTACGTGACGGAGACACAAGAAATGTTCTGCATATGGTGGAAGCCAGTATTGATCCTCCCTCATAATTGACATTATAGCTGCGGCACGGTCAGTAATTACAGCGACATCACAACGTGGCCCGATAACTTTGTTACGCACACGATCGAGAAAATATTTCCAGTCATCCCTGGATTCCCCGGAAACCAAGCCGAAAGCCATGGGAATAATCTTGTTATTACCATCTTGCGCAACAGCCACTAGTAACTTACCCTTGTACTTCCCGTAAAGGTGAGTCGCATCTATTTGCAGTAGGGGTTTCATGTACTTGAAAGCAGTTATGCATGGCCCGAATGCCCAGAAGCAACGCTTAAATTGCCTAACCGATGTGGTTTGCATCTCGTTCTCAAACACAACATTAGACTCCAAATCCACAAACGAAGTAGGCATGTAATGTCTTATGGTTAAGATGTACCTGGGCAGTTCGGCATATGACTGCACCCAATCCCCGTAAACTCTTCTTATGGCTTCAGCACGACCCAACCAAGCTTTTTTATAGCTTATTTTCCTACGATACTCCTGGCGGATTAATTGAATAACCGTCTTCACTTGTAGTCCCGGATTCTCCTTCACTCGGGGAATCATCGCCTCGGCAATGAAATGGTAGGTTATGAACCGGTCATTATTCTCGTTCAAGACAGGAGAACACGAGTGAGGAGTGAACTTACGTACACGCCATTCAAATGCATCCTTCAACAGACATGCTCGAAAATAGAACTTGCATCCTTCATCTTGTCGACACTTTAACGCGTAGACTTTTCTGGTGTTTTCTTGTGGTAGAAAATCAACATTTTTTTGCAAGTGATAATCTTTGACAGCCATAACAAGAACTTTTTTGTTCAGAAACTCCTGACCTTTGACAAACTCTTGCCCTGGCCTCCAATACGGTATACCACGTCGGTCGAGATCTGAAGGCATTTGGCTTATGGCTTGTACGTCTACCTGCGTTAAGAATGAAGCAATTGGTGTGTAAGGTTCGGCTGGTGTCGAAGGACCGGCTTCACCAACTTCATCATCACATCATCATCATCATATCATCATCAGGGAAGTCTTCCGGCTCCATCTCAGGATCATCTTCCGAACTATGTTCATCACCACCCAAATTAACAGGGTTATTCTCGAATGAAGTTGTAGCAGCAGACTCGAACTTCACTTCCACTTCCAGGTTCCTCACGATATCGGGATTCTGCAAGAAGTTGGATATCATCATCCTAACAAGAGCGTCGTTGTTGACTTGAAGAGGAACAAATGAAGGGAGTGGGTATCTGCTCTCGAGCTTCCGATAAACAATGGAGGTAATCACGTAATCTCCTCCAAATTTGAATCTACTTGATTTTTAACATGATTTTTGAAAGAACTGAATGTGGCTAATTCGGATATGTGTGTGAATATAAACCTAGAGGAAGGAGAAATATGAAAATATACTCCATGATTTCCATAATTGAGATCTATATGAAGATAGAGAGTACAAGGAATTTCCATAGTTTAGATGGTTTAGACAGAAAGGAGCAAAGGAAGAGGAAGCAATATGATGCATATATATAGATGTTGTGAAAAAACTAGTCGTTAATAGCCGTTGGGAGAAGAAAGAGCCGTTGGAGTTGCATTTATAAAGGAGACTGATTTTTAGTAGGCGCTTCCTGCACAAATCGACAACAATTAAAAATACAGATTTTTAGTTAGTGAATGTGGCGCACACTGCAAGTCAGTCAGCCAGGAGGCTGACTTGCAGTGTGCGCTTCCTTCACAATCGACAAAACAAAAAAAAAAAAAATTGCAAAGGAGGCGCACAACAGATAGCAGTCAGCTAACAAGCTGACTCTGTTGTGCGCTTCCTTCACAGCAAAAAGAAAAAAACACCTGCTGTGTAATTATGGGAGAATTCACACCTCAAAGGGAAATGAGTTGTGACTTTGCCTCTAGACCGGAAATTCCCCTTCTTCATCAATAATTTCAACTTGCTCTTTCTTCACCCAAAAATTTGATTGATGTCAAATTTAATGCTTTCTTATGCTTAACGGTATGTTGCATTTGGGATGACCCAAATTCTTAACTACATGTGAATGTAGCCATCTTGGCTACATCCAAAGAGATTTTAATCAAATTAAAATAAAAAATATCTTTATAATAGAGTAATTTTGTAATTAATGAAATATAGTGGACAAACTTGAAAATAGAAGAAACAAAAGAGTGTTTGCGCGCAGCAGCGGCGTACACTTTTTTTATTTTTTTCTTTCTTACAATATTTTTAAATTGTTGTAACTTTTAATATATAAGTCCAAAATGAAAAAAAAAATTATATCATTGTTCATCTAAATTCGAGTTCTTCAAAATAAGACCAGTCATGGATATGTTTTGACAACTTTTAAAAAAAAATTATTTTTACATGTATACCATGATATTTTAATGTGAAGATGTATGTACATATTTTAATGTGAGAATGTACATGTTTTAATGTGATGATGTACATGTTCAAATGTGAGAATGTACATGTTCTTTAATGAACATCGGTACATGTTTGTATGGCCATATGTACATGTTTGTATGACTGTTTGTACAAGTGTTCTTCCTTATATGTACAGGTTTTAATCTAAGAATGTACATATTTAATGATTCGTACGGGTTTATATGACTATCTATATGTTTTTAATGTACATGTTTTTATGTGAGGATGTACATGTTTTAGGGAACATTTGTACAGGTTTGTATGACCATCTGTATAAGTTTTCTTTTTAAGTTTGTGCTCCATACATGTAAAAGTAATTTTTTTAAAGTTGTCAAAATATATCCATGACTGGTCTTTTTTGAAGAGCTTGAATTTAGATGAATAATTATATAATTTTTTTTTCATTTTGGACTTATAAATTAAAAGTTACAATAATTTAAAGGTTTTATGATAATAAAAAAGAAAAATAAAAAACTTTAAAAAATAAACAAAACGTAACGGCACTATTTAAAAAAACGTAACGGCACTAAAAAAATAAAATAAAATAAAAAACAACGGAGGTAGCCATCTTTACCTACAATCAGTTGTAGCCAAGACAGGCCGTTGGGATGACGTGTCAAAAGGTATTTGCCACTAAAACAACCAAACCAATCAACAAGGAACCTCTCACTTTTATTTGTAAAAGATATCCAAAATGTGTTACTTTTCGTTCCTTTCTCACTCATATCCCCGATTTATAGTTGAACAAATATTTGGGGTATTTTATTTTAGTAGGAAATAATTGTTGATAAGCTAACTTTCCATGTAATGATTCCAATTTTATTTTGCTTAATTGAACATAAGATACTCAGATTATGAAGCCTCACAAATAAAGTTTTTTTCAATAAGAAATAAAAACCGGCGTAAAAAGTCATATTATGCGATGGTTTATTCATGAGCCAAAAGAATGATCAAAAACCATAAAATTTCACCACATACCCTTGAGTTTGTTTGACTTTTATGAACTACTTCGGATGTTTCATTTTTCTTATGAGATATTTCTGAGGTTTCATTTTCATTATGAGATACCTCCGAGGTTTCAATTTCCTTACGAGATATTCAAATTATGATATATTATAGTGTTAATATCTCCAACCATATACCCCTAAAATAACCTTAGAGCAACTACAACAGTGTTGCTTAGAAATTTCTTACTGACACAAGCAAAACAAAAAAAAAAGGAAAATGAACATGTGGCAGAAAGAAGTAGAAATGAGTTCTTAGTTAAGAAACGTACGGATGAGTTTCTTACTGACAAAAGAGAGTGAGAGTTGTGAGAGGAGTGAGTAATATAGTAATATTTTAATGGGGGATTCAACTTTGTTGTTGTGGATGCTCTTAGGGATTTATGGTCAAATTTTATAAAATTAAAATATAGAAAAATACAAAATTATAATTTAAGATCATGTATTATTTGAATTCAATTTTGAAAAATTAATATAATTAAATATACAAACAAATAGTTGAATAAATGGAAATGACTAAATAATAAAGCAATAAATTATTTTAAAAAATAAACATAAATGGTAAAAGTGTTACGTAGCTATGACTTAAACAATAGAAAATATAACAACAATATGAAAATGTTAAAAGTAACGATTTCATATGGTACATAGAAAAACTCATTATAAAAAAACATATCATATAATCATTTTTCTTGTTATGTTACAATTTATATTTTTTAAATAAAATAATTGTTTATTTTTGAATTAAAATTATATATGATCTTTAAATTTTTTGTATTTTTTTATATTTTAAAAAATTTAACCATTAACTCCTGAGGTTATTGCGGAGCATATGGTGTGGGGTAAACCGTAAATGAGGATATTATCAATATAATATATCAAAATTTTAACGGAGGGATATCTCGTAATAAAATTAAAACTGTAACACCCCCAACACTGGCCTAGGAGTTAGGGATGTTACACGCCGCATATTATTACACAATAACGCAAGGCTCTAATTATCGAATACAAACAAGCAAATAAAGGCCCAAAACAGAATACTTATATAAAAAAAGTATAGTCAAAGTGATGTTGAAACATCCCAAAAGTTATTACAAAACCCACCAAACGAATAACAAAAGC
Source organism: Limonium bicolor (assembly GCA_023374045.1). Lineage (NCBI taxonomy): Eukaryota > Viridiplantae > Streptophyta > Magnoliopsida > Caryophyllales > Plumbaginaceae > Limonium > Limonium bicolor. Next base: position 438,525,224 of record CM041776.1, read on the forward strand.
GGAAGCCAACTGAAGAGGCCAAAAGGCTACAAGTCAAATACAAATATCCCAAAGAACTGAATAAAACAATAGCTAAACTCCAGGAGCTGAACAAAGTGATCCTCGCTGATCAATCTGCATGTTAGATAAGTAGGGAATGAGCAAACAACTATGCCCAGTAGATGACTAACTTCATCAACCAGCATGCTCAAAATTTAAAGAATATTATCAAATCAGAAGGAGTCGAAAGGAATCCATAAACATGTCAAAAAACAGAAGCAGAAGTCCATTCATTAAAGGACTAAACAGAGTTAGAGACAGATAAAATCAGAAAACATAAAGGGACACTAGTTGATCACAACATACAGACAGAACGAGCAAACAACTCGTGAACAGAACGAGGAAACCTCACTCGTAAACAGAACAGGTGGAACACCTGTGAACAGAACGGGGAACATCACCCGTGAAACAGAAGGATATCCTACATAGCGTGCTATGAGACAGCTAAACCAGCCATCCAATGGTTCAGATACAGAGATAACTAGGTCCCAAAACAAAAGCTTAATTGTAAATAAGCACATGTGCACCAACCGCACCAGAAAGCACATTGAAAGCTGAGTGATCGGAAGGGGAATCCAACCCCGCAAACAGAAGTTACAGAATTCGGAAGCTTGTTGAAGACTTACAAATCAGAGAACACGTAGCCATGTGCCAAAACATATATAAACAGATAGTATTTGGAAAGAGGAATCCAACGCCGCAAACGGCACCCAAAACGGAGCTCAAACGAAGAAGCTATGGTCAAAACAGAGAGTAGTCCGAACTTGTGTCCTAACTTCGAAGTTCGGACGCAAGTCGAATTAAAACAGGTTGAAGAATACACAGTGTCCGAACTTCAATGTTCGGACTGAAGTTCGGACAGTTTCTGAAGAAAAAAAAACCCGTGGTGAAGTCCGATCTTTAAAGCTCGGATAATTTCTGAAAACAAGGGTGTCTGAACTTCAATGTTCGGACTGAAGTTCGGACACCTGCAAAACTCGAAAAAATAAAACGTGACAGAGGTATCCGAACTTCAAAGTTAGGACTGAAGTTCGGACAGCCCGAAAAATGCAATTTCCATAACAGAACAGAAACGAAACAGAAACACTAAAACAAATCCAAATCGACACACACTTTCAGAAAACAACCTTGGGGGTTTAATCCATTGAAAAGGCATTAAATCAGACACAATTCAAACACAACACGAAGTCAATTCATCGAGTTAAATTGTAGAACCCAAACTCCCCAAGGCTGGACATACAAGCTGAATCCGAGAGCCACCTACCACTTGACAGCAGATAAATCCCTTCGAATCTGAACAGCAATCGATCCAACGCAGACACAGCAGTAACGCAGACCCAAAATGCAATCCAAACAGCCACTGAATCTCTAAACAACAACGCAGTGATGCAACTCTCAACCAGACACTAACGGAACCACCAAAACTGAAACGGAGAACGGAATCGAACTCTCACCTGAATCTGTTTACAGATTTGCAGAGCACGCCAACAGTAGATGAATTCGATAGAGGAGTCAAGAAGAACCGCTGATTCATAATCAGATTGCAGAGAATGAATTAGAACGTGAAATTCTACACAACTGTAGAACTGAGAGAGGGCTGAATACTATACCTTGAACATAATGCGAATCGCGACGGAGAAGATGAATTCACAACAGAGATTCAGAACCCGGACAAACACAGCAGGAGCCAATTCTTGACAGATTGAGAAGGAAGGAAAACGTTGAAGAGGGGAGGGAGAGCGAGGCGTCTGACAACTGATCAAGGGTTAGGAAATATTGAACGTGATTAACATCACGATAAAAGAAGCCTTAATATCTCTTAATTGATAGAATAAATCCCTTACCAGAAAATAAATAACGAATGACCTCCACGCCCCTAACTTTAATCCAAAGGACTTCCATGTCCTGAATTTAAAGTGAACCAACATAAAATAAGATTGCGACGAAATAAGTTATAATGAAACCTTGGGTTATAACATCACCTCCCCCTTAAAAGAATTTCGTCCTCGAAATTAAAACGTACCTACTGCTCGAAAAGGGCGGGAAACTTGGCTCACACTTCACTCTCCAACTCCCAAGTCGCTTCCTGCTTTGACTGACCCGACCACTGGATCTTGACCAAAGGCATGGTCTTACTCCGGAGCTTACGAACAGCTCGAGCCAAAATCTTCAGAGGCACTGCTTCATAAGTGAAGTCCTCTCTAAGCTGAAGCGGACCAAACTCTATCACATGAGACGGGTCTGGAATATACTTCCTCAGCATAGACACGTGGAAGACACTGTGAACTCTAGCCAATGACGGTGGCAATGCTAAACGATAGGCAACCTGTCCGATCCTCTCCAAGATCTTAAAAGGGCCCATAAAACGAGGGCTAAGCTTGCCTCTCTTCCCAAACCTCACAACACCTCGGACTGGGGAGACCTTCAAATAAACGTGATCGCCCACCTCAAACTCAAGAGGTCGTCTCCTCTGATCGGCGTAGCTCTTCTGACGACTCTGAGCCACAAGCAGGCGCTCCCTGATAGTCTGTATCTTCCCCACAGCATCCTGGATCAGGTCTGGTCCGACCACGGCCCTCTCATTCAGATCATCCCAACAGATGGGTGATCTGCATCTCCTGCCATACAAGGCCTCGAACGGGGCCATCCCGATACTAGTCTGGAAACTATTATTATAGGCGAACTCTATCAAGGCAACGTGCTGGTCCCAGCTGCCTCCAAGGTCAAGCACACATGCTCTGAGCATGTCCTCAAGGACCTGATTTGTCCTCTCTGTCTGCCCGTCTGACTGAGGATGATAAGCTGAACTGAAAGACAACTTCGTCCCTAAAGCATGATGCAAACTCTTCCAGAATCTGGACACGAACCTCGGGTCTCTGTCAGACACAATAGAAGCAGGAACTCCATGAAGGCGTACGATCTCGTCCATATATAACTGAGCCAGGCGATGCAAACTGTAGGTCTTCCTGACTGGCAAGAAATGGGCACTCTTCGTGAGTCTATCCACAATAACCCATATGGCGTCGAAACCTCTCAGAGTCTTAGGCAGACCCATGACAAAATCCATGCCGACACTCTCCCATTTCCACTCCGGAACTAGAAGAGGCTGAAGCAGACCCGCAGGTCTCTGATGCTCCACCTTGACCTGCTGGCAGGTCTGGCACCTGGACACAAAATCAGATATATCTCTCTTCATATTGCTCCACCAAAAGGTCTCTCGAAGGTCTCGGTACATCTTCACACCTCCTGGGTGTACCGAGTACGGAGCTCCATGAGCCTCCTGCATGATCTCTCACCTCAAGGCAGCATCTGCAGGCACACAGACGCGATCTCTAAATCTCAGACAGCCGTCCTCTGAAATTTTGAACTCAGACTCCTGACCAGAAGTAATACTCTCTCTGATCTTACCCAAACCGGCGTCGAGCTCCTGGCTGGCCTTGATCCGGTCGATCAATGTAGGCTGAATCTGCAACGCTGCCAACATCCCAGACCTCTCTGGACGGACGACCCAAACACCCAGACGCTGCAACTCGAGAGCAGACCTCTGCACACCAGACAAGGCACAAACAGCTCCAGACGGACCCCTCCTACTGAGCGCATCAGCAACTACATTCGCTCTACCAGGATGGTAGAGGATCTCCAAATCGTAATTGTGCAGCAACTCCAGCCACCTCCTCTGCCTCAAGTTCAACTCCTTCTGAGTGAACAAATACTTGAGGCTCTTGTGGTCCGTATATACCTTGCACGCAGCTCCATAAAGATAGTGCCTCCATATCTTCAGGGCAAATACAACAACAGCTAACTCCAGATCATGGGTTGGGTAATTCTTCTCATATGGCTTCAACTGACGGGAGCCATATGCAACCACCTTCCCATGCTGCATCAGAATGCACCCAAGTCCCTTATGGGACGCATCACAGAAAACCTCCAGTCCGTCAGTACCCTCTGGAAGGGTCAGAATCGGTGCAGTAGTCAACCTCTTCTTCAGCTCCTGAAAACACTGCTCACAGGCCTCGCTCCACTCAAACTTCACATCCTTCTGCAACAGACGAGTCAAAGGGATCACTAGCTTGGAGAAGCCCTCCACAAACTTACGATAATAGCCCGCTAATCCAAGGAAGATACGTATATCTCCAACATTAGTGGGCCTGGCCCACTCAGTAATAGCTCTATTCTTCTCCGGATCCACGGAGATACCATCCTTGGAGACCACATGTCCCAAGAATACCATCTGATCTAACCAGAACTCGCACTTCTTCAGCTTCGTGTACAGTTCCTTCTCCCTCAGAGTCTGGAGAGCAGTCCTCAGATGCTCCCCGTGCTCCTCAGCACTCACCAAGATGTCATCAATAAACACCACTACGAACTGGTCTAGAAATGACATGAACACCCGGTTCGTCATATCCATAAATACGGAGGGCGCATTCGTCAGGCCGAATGGCATCACTAGGAACTCGTAGTGTCCATAACGAGTCCTGAAAGCGGACTTAGGCACATCGTCTGCCTTAATCCTCAGCTAATGATAACCCGACCTCAGATCGATCTTCGAAAACACCTTAGCTCCTGCTAACTGGTCAAACAAGTCATCAATGCGTAGGAGAGGATACCTATTCTTAATGGTAACCTTATTGAGCTCCCTGTAGTCAATGCACAGGCGCATGCTACCGTCCTTCTTCTTGACAAATAACATTGGCGCTCCCCAAGGCGACACACTCGGGCGAATGAAGCCCTTGTCCAGCAGCTCCTGCAACTGGACCTTCAACTCCTTGAGCTCAGCAGGCGCCATGCGATATGGGGCCTTAGAAATGGGCTGAGTCTCAGGTGCGAGCTCGATCGAGAACTCAACCTCTCTGATAGGGGGAAGCCCAGGTACGTCATCCTGGAACACGTCGGGGTAGTCTCTGACCACTGGTATGTCCTCCAGCTTCGCATCCTTGCGAACCTCAGAAATGTAGCACAGATATCCCTGGCATCCTTTCCTCAAATGGCGAAACGCCTACATAGCTGAAATGACTGGTGGCGAGCACAAGAGTCCATTCCCTGCTACAGTCAGACGGGGTTGACCCGGTTCCTCGAATGTAACTCTCGAAGTGGCACAATCAATGTGGGCATGGTGCGCAGTAAGCCAATCCATGCCCAGAATCACATCAAAGGTAGTCATCTCCATCGGGGTGAGGTTAGCACACAAAGTCCTATCACTTACTAACATGGGACTATCCTTACACACAGAGTTCAGAAGCACAGTCGAATTCCTAGCCAAAGGACTATGCACACACAATTCCACACTCAAGGGCACAACAGGCAGGTCGAGCTCACTCACTAACTCAGCAGATATAAAAGAGTGAGTGGCTCCAGAATCAAACAGACAGAAAACAGAGCGAGATGACAGCTGGAGAATACCTGTGACAACTCTGTCAGTGGATCGGTCTCTCTCTCCAGCCATCGCATAGACTCTGGCATGGCCATGGGGCTTCCTCTGCTCAGCCCGGTCTCGATCCCTGGACTCTGGGGCAGATCCTCCAGATCCCACCTCCTGAGCTACCTCTGCTCCTCTCGGCCTGAGGGCAGTCAGCAATCTTGTGGTCCAAGGAGCCACACTTGAAGCAGGCTCCTGACTTCTTGTAGCAGTCCCTACCTCGATGGAATTTGCCACATCTCTGGCACTTAGGAGCAGTCGTTGATGATGACGATCCACCCCTGTCTCTCGAGCCCTCACGGTCCCCAAATCGGTCCCCAGTAGACTGCTTCTTCTGAGAAGCAGGATGATCTCTCCTGTCGGTGTCGTCGGACCTCTGCTTCCTCTTATGGTCCTTCCCAGACTGGCGGCCCTTCAAATCGGCCTCCACCAACAGGGCAACGACAGCTACGTACGTCCCTGAAGGTCTTGTGACGAAGAGGTGTCACAGCAGAACGGATGTCGGGCCTCAGACCACTCTCGAACTTCCTGGCCTTCCTATGCTCATCCGGCTCAGGTGCGAACTTGGACAGACTGATGAACTGGCGCAGCCGATTATACTCCAGAATGCGCTGGTCCTTGTAAACATCGGGGTAGAACTGTTTGTTGAACTCCCCTGTGAAGTGGTCCCACGTCCATGGCTGTGGGAACTTCCCCATAACGGACCTCCACCACACCTTGGCTTCGGCCTTGAATAGGAAGGTGGCGAAGTTCACCTTCTGGTTCTCCTCGGATCCCATAACGCGTAGCAGATCCTCCACCTCTGAGAGCCAATGGCTGGCCTCCTGCGGGTCTCCAGTCCCATCAAATGCTGGAGGCTTCAGCTTCATGAATTCCTGAAGCGCCTTAACGTTCCTTCCTCCAGCATCAGCCCCAGCTGGGCCTGGTCCGCCGACTAGTCCTCCTTCAGCTGGTCCTCCCCCTGCAGCCATCGTCTACATGAGCTGCATCATGAACTGCTAAACAGCATCAGCAACATTTCCTGGAGTGTTCACTGCTCTTCTTGGCGGCATTCTGAAAGTCCAACAGCAGGCAATTAGACTCAGACACTAGTACTGACGTTTCTAACTGACTGGCTAACTTAAAATCCCAGCAGATTAGAACCCAGAGCTCTGATACCACTAAATGTAACACCCCAAACACTGGCCTAGGAGTTAGGGATGTTACACGCCGCGTATTATTACACAATAACGCAAGGCTCTAATTATCGAATACAAACAAGCAAATAAAGGCCCAAAACAGAATACTTATATAAAAGTATAGTCAAAGTGATGTTGAAAGATCCCAAAAGTTATTACAAAACCCACCAAACGAATAACAAAAGCGGAAGCCAACTGAAGAGGCCCAAAGGCTACAAGTCAAATACAAATATCCCAAAGAACTGAATAAAACAATAGCTAAACTCCGGGAGCTGAACAAAGTGATCCTCGCTGATCAATCTGCAATGTTAGATAAAGTAGGGGAATGAGCAAACAACTATGCCCAGTAGATGACTAACTTCATCAACCAGCATGCTCAAAACATTTAAAGAATATTATCAAATCAGAAGGAGTCGAAAGGAATCCATAAACATGTCAGAAAACAGAAGCAGAAGTCCATTCATTAAAGGACTTAATAGAGTTAGAGGCAGACAGAATCAGAAAACAGAAAGGGACACTAGTTGATCACAGCATACAGATAGAACGAGCAAACAACTCGTGAACAGAACGAGGAAACCTCACTCGTAAATAGAACAGGTGGAACACCTGTGAACAGAACGGGGAACATCACCCGTGAAACAGAAGGATATCCTACATAGCGCGCTATGAGACAGCTAAACCAGCCATCCAAGGGTTCAGATACAGAGATAACTAGGTCCCAAAAAAGAAGCTTAAATGTAAATAAGCACATGTGCACCAACCGCACCAGAAAGCACATTGAAAGCTGAGTGATCGAAAGGGGAATCCAACCCCGCAAACAGAAGTACAGAATTCGGAAGCTTGTTGAAGACTTTCAAATCATAGAACACATAGCCATGTGCAAAAACATATATAAACAGATAGTATTTGGAAAGAGGAATCCAACACCGCAAACGACACCCAAAACGGAGCTCAAACGAAGAAGCTATGGTAAAAAATGAGAGTAGTCCGAACTTGTGTCCTAACTTCGAAGTTCGGACGCAAGTCGAATTAAAATAGGTTGAAGAATACACAGTGTCCGAACTTCAATGTTCAGACTGAAGTTTGGACAGTTTCCGGGAAAAAAACCCGTGGTGAAGTCCGATCTTTAAAGCTCGGATAATTTCAGAAAACAAGGGTGTTCGAACTTCAATGTTCGGACTGAAGTTCGGACACCTGCAAAACTCGAAAAAATAAAACGTGACAGAGGTCTGTTCGAACTTCAAAGTTAGGACTGAAGTTCGGACAACTCGAAAAATGCAATTTCCAGAACAGAACAGAAACGAACAGAAACACTAAAACAAATCCAAATCGACACACACTTTCAGAAAACAACCTTGGGGGTTTAATCCATTGAAAAGGCATTAAATCAAACACAATTCAAACACAACACGAAGTCAATTCATCGAGTTAAATTGTAGAACCCAAACTCCCCAAGGCTGGACATACAAGCTGAATCCGAGAGCCACCTACCACTTGACAGCAGATAAATCCCTTCGAATCTGAACAGCAATCGATCCAACGCAGACACAACAGTAACGCAGACCCAAAATGCAATCCAAACAACCACTGAATCTCTAAACAACAACGCAGCGATGCAACTCTCAATCAGACACTAACGGAACCACCAAAACTGAAACTGAAACGGAGAACGGAATCGAACTCTCATCTGAATCTGTCTACAGATTTGCAGAGCACGCCAACAGTAGATGAATTCGATAGAGGAGTCAAGAAGAACCGCTGATTCATAATCAGATTGCAGAGAATGAATTAGAACGTGAAATTCTACACAACTGTAGAACTGAGAGAGGGCTGAATACTATACCTTGAACATAATGCGAATCGCGACGGAGAAGATGAATTCACAGCAGAGATTCAGAACCCGGACGAACATAGCAGGAGCCAATTCTTGACAGATTGAGAAGGAAGGAAAACGTTGAAGAGGGGAGGGAGAGCGAGGCGTCTGACAACTGATCGAGGGTTAGGAAATATTGAACGTGATTAACATCACGATAAGAGAAGCCTTAATATCTCTTAATTGATAGAATAAATCCCTTACCAGAAAATAAATAACGAATGACCTCCACGCCCCTGACTTTAATCCAAAGGACTTCCATGTCCTGAATTTAAAGTGAACCAACATAAAATAAGATTGCGACGAAATAAGTTATAATGAAACCTTGGGTTATAACAAAAACCTTAGTGTATCTCATAATAAAAATGTAACATTGGGGTATCTTATAAACAAAATGAAACTTCAATGGTATCACTACATGAAAAGCATAGTATTAGTGACGGAATTTTTCCGTTTGTGTAAGTCACTATTAGAGACGGAATAATACCATATTAGTGACGAACATCTATTTTCTCATCAACACCTTACCCTCAAGAGGCGTATTTGTTCAAAACTCGAGGGTATCTAGTTGCGAAGGATTATTATTAATGTTTACTATTGTCATATCATTATCATGTTATTTTCCCGTCTCTAAGAAAGAGTTAAGTTTTTCCTGTTTCAAGCTGTTGGATGGTCTTTTCAATAATAATAGTTCTATTTTTGTTAGTGAGTAAGCATCAAGATAACGTCATCAAAATAAATCAACAATTACCCTTTCTCAAAATCTGAAGCTCCACCACTACTTACACCAGATTGGCCAGAAGGGTGGGTAGTATTTAATTATTACCTCTACCATCCAGAAGAAGTAGCCAGACGCCACCGCCACCAAATGATTAGCAAGAGAGAGGTCCATAATCGGCAAAGCCGAATAGTATATCTAACTATACCTATCTTTCCCATTGTTATGTGTAGGTCAGGTGGACGACATGACCACACGTGTGGACGTGACACTGACTGCTTACTCATCATCAATCCAGTAATTCCCTTTGATATCCGCCGTCTAGTATGATAGTAGATACATGCATCATGCATGCACCCTCCCAACGTACATTTTCACCAAACAATATGGATATATTTGCATGATCTCCATCTGTTAGAAATATTGTGGGGGGAGGAATAGGCCCAACGGAGGGAATTATATAAAATACCCATATAGACTAGCAAAGCCCAATAACCCATGAGGTTCCATCCTAAAACCAATTGGCATTAGGTGGAGTAGCTCTAGGCTATATAAGCTACTTACTAGCTACATAATTTTTCAATGTGGGACTCACACTTGATCTCCAACATCCTCCCTCAAGTGTGAGTCTCTTACCTCCGCGGCCTCCCACACGCACCCTGTTTGGTGGCAGTGGTGCATTAGCCAAGGCAGAACCCGGGCTCTGATACCATGTTAGAAATATTGTGGGGGGAGGAATAGGCCCAACGGAGGGAATTATATAAAATACCCATATAGACTAGCAAGGCCCAATAACCCATGAGGTTCCATCCTAAAACCAATTGGCATTAGGTGGAGTAGCTCTAGGCTATATAAGCTACTTACTAGCTACATAATTTTTCAATGTGGGACTCACACTTGATCTCCAACATCCTCCCTCAAGTGTGAGTCTCTTACCTCCGCGGCCTCCCACACCATCTCTTGCAATGCCAGCTCATAGACTGTAGATCATAGTAGCTAGCTAGCTCTACTGATGACACCTTAATTAGCTAGCTTTGGCCTGATTCATAAGGTACGTAGGGTCTCCTTCATCATCTGAGTATATGGTTGATAACATCATGATATGGACGGGACCGGACCCAACCTCAAGCTATATGTCGTTTGAAATTCACCACCATACCATATGTTATATGCGCAGAAGACAGTCTGTCTTCACATGTATGTCACACCGTAATTGACCCCATCTCTTAATGACATAAATTGTCTCTCCCATCATACTCTGTTTGTCTCCATTTCATTATATAATATATATAGTTTGTAACCTGTTAATCAATCATATATGCAAAACGAGTTTTAAATTTTCACAAACTCACTACAACTGGTTGAAAACATCATAATTACGTTAGAATGGAGACTGGTTTTACACTGATGAAACCGATTGCAAGATCCCGTCCTCGATCCATTAGCTTACCAACTTTGAGATCGAGCAGCAAGACTCAAAGAGCTGAAAGGGAACAACTCGTGAAGAAACTCAAGAGATTGGAAGTCGCTCCGTTGAAATTAGAAAGCATTTGCTCCAGCCTCTCTAGCCTCGTCGACCTGTACACTTCTGTAAACCAACTTATCAACACTCGTGAGACCCTTTCAGCATACAACCAACGACAGGACCACTGTAAATGGATCGAAGAATGGCTTGAAGAATCAGTGGTTTTCTTGGATGTATGTAGCAGTACAAGAGAAGCCATCATGCTTTTCAAGGCGAGTGTTTGTGAAGTTCAGTCAAATCTCAGAAGAAGAAGCAGCAGCAGCAAGTCTCATCATGGTCATGGGCATGGAGATTTCTCAACCACAGTGATTGAAGGTGATCATCTCCTTAGCGCTAATTATCTTTCATCTGCTAAACAGACAAAGAAAGACATAAAGAAATCTCTTTCAACGCTCAAGCTAATGGAAAACAAGTTGCCTGCGGCTGTGGGTTCAACACAAGAGGTAAACACTAGTTATGATGAGCATCAGTCTCTCGCTGACATTATAAGAGCACTCCGAGAAGCAACCACCGCGACGGTTTCGGTGTTGGAATCTATCTTGTCAAGTCTATTTGAACCTCATGTTTCTTTTCATACAATGGGAGCAATGAAATGGTCGTTGTTATCCAAGTTAGTACTACTAGATCATAAAAACAGTAGTAGCACTACTAACGGTGATCGTAGCTGTTGCAAATCAAGTGAGCCGGATGAGAAATTGGATGTTGCAATTGGTAGTTGTTTAGTGCTTCTTCAAAAGTTGATAAGAAGAAAAGATAGTGGAGAAGAAGAAGGGAATGCTCAACGGATGTATACTGAGATGATGGTAAGATGTTTGTGTGAGAGGCTGAAAGCATTGGAGAAGAGTATGGAGGGAATTGATAAGAAGATGGAGAGCTTGTTTAGGTGTTTAATTCAAACTAGGGTTTCTTTCTTGAACATATTATCGAATTGATTCGGTTGCCAACGGCTGTTAACTCGTTTGTGGATGTGTGTTCGATCAGATTGCTTAAGATCGATTTCTCATTGTTTTAGTGGTACGTCTTGAGATGTCATTCACAATTTTTGAATTCATTGATGTGCTCGGTTGTTAGATGAGACAGGTGTAATTAATCACTTGTGGTATTATGTGATCTGTGTGATTTAACATTATATTCCAGATTAATTAGCATAGATTAATATAATAAGGATTTCAATTAAATATGACATGATAGTAAGGGATATAATTAAGTGGCAATCCACTGATGATGCGAGCAATGTCCGAGCCACACCTTAGAACGAGTGGTTTACATTACTAAATGCATTAGCTTTCAGATTAAGATTGGTTTTACCTAAGATGATTTATATTGGATAACGACAGAGTCATGTGACCGAAGATGCTTTTGTTCCAGTCTCGCAATGGACCTTTTATGAGCTTTTACTGAATAGAGGTCGGGTCCATCTCGATCCCCTTCAAAAAAAATATCCAGTATCTCATTAAAATTGCCTAGCACCAGAAGTAACCGTTAGAATAAGTATCGCAGATTTTTTCTACACTTTCGTCTGTCTCTTTCAGGTAGGGGCGTAGACCAACAATATTGTGCTACTGAAGTTATATCCAGAATGAAGCAAACCCCAGTGTTGCACATCTTGATGCCGTCGTCCTGCTATAAACTATCTTATTATATCATAAAATGAACGGTTTAAGACCATGATTATCAATGATTTTTATGAGTTCTTAGCTAAAAAAATAAAGTAAAAAGATAAAGTGTAAATAAAATGGAAGAGAGATTAAGAACCCAAACCTTTAAGAACCCAATTATGGCACCCATAAATACTATTACTTCAATCATAATGCTCAATATAGATGAAAAAGAAAAAATTAAGAACTAATAATTGAGTTCTCTAATATTGTTAAAAAATAGATACAATTCCTAAAATAGGGTGGAAGTAAGAGAAATATGAAAAAGACTATTAAGAACCTATTTTTGAATTCTCTGATAATTCTCCTCTAAGTCGGTAATTAAATTGATGTGTATGCTCATGAATGCAATATCAATAAACTAGATTATGTGTTGACACATTCATTTCTCTGATATTTGTTATAACGTTTCATTCATCACATCCCTAAAAAAATTGAAAAGAAAAAAAAGTGTCGGCTGAGAGATTCAAATACTCGCGGGCTAATTCTATGTACATAGCAGGGAGTAGAGCTGATCAAATGGGTGGATGGGTCGGGTTCGGGTCGGGCCGATATTAAATTTTAGACTCGAACGTATTTATATTTTTATCTAAGCTCGTTTTTAAATTTTTTGTGCCGGGCCGGACTAGACCCGGACTTATTTTAATTTTTGTCATTGCTCAATCCGGTTTTATAATTTTTTTATAATATTGTTACTTTTTTGAAAAAATATATAGACTATATATAATATTAATATATATTAAATATAATATGAATATATGTTGTCTCTAATATTAATAGATATTATATAATTTTAATAAATAATACAAGGTATTATATAAAATTAATTTAAATATATACTTCCTCCAATTTTCACTACTTTATTTTCTACCTCTAGGCATAAAATTAAAGAGGGAAATTTAGACTATTTTACCCTTATTTTTGCATTGAGAATTTAAATAATTTACAGATTAGAGTTGTAAAATAAAAGATTGGATTGGAAAACACAACAAAAAAGGCTAAAAACATCTTTTATTTTGAAACTAGTGAAAGAATCAAGCAAATTATATAAAAACAATGGGAGTATTATATTATATTATAAATATATATAATAATAAACTAGGCCGGGTCGGGCTTAGTTATGTGCCTAAAATTTTGCCAAAGCTCGGCCCAGTTTTTCATTCAGACTTGATTTGTTGTCCAAACCCGCCCGGAATTTTTTCTGGACGGACTTTTCAGGCTTTATTTCCAGGCCGGGCCGGGTGGGGCCACCGGACTGAGTCAGTATTGATCAACTCTACAGGGAGACGCTTTAAGTACTCGCCCAAAACGGACCTTATCAGCATGTTGATGAAATGGATAACCTCGTCCGGCCTGCAAGCGAACGAAATGAAGTTAAAAAAAATATTAGAGTAAATTACTCAGAACCCCTTGAAGATTTAGGATATTACAGTTAAATCCCTTGTGTTTATCATAATTATTAGTAACCACCTCAAGGATAAGACATCTTTGACTACGAGCCCCCAAACTATAACTCTATTATTAGAAAGTTAACTACGTGTTGATCTATCAACTTAATCACATTAATAATGTCAGGCTGGACAACAAAACTACTCAATCAACATCGTCTAACTCTCTCTCATCCCACTTTAGATTCATTTTTGAGGTAAGGTTGATGTTTTTAAGAAAATAACAATTCAAATTAAGTAGTGTTTTTTGTCCAGTATTACATTATTAATGTGATTAAGCTCATAGGTCAACACGTAGTTAACTTCGTGATAACATAGTTATAGTTCGGAGGCTCGTAGTCAAAGATACCTTAACCTCGAGGTGGTTACCAGTAATTATGAAAAACACAAGGGAATTAACTATAATATCCTAAATCCTCAAGGGAGTTTTGAGTAATTATCTCAAAATATTACTTTGTTTTTTTCAGAACAACAACCATTATATTAGATGCTAAGTTCATATACACGGAGGTGGTGAAACTACTACAAACCCGGATGTGAAAAAATATATATTACTTTCCTTTATTTTTCCTTTGTAACTGTTGTAAATGAAAGGAAGAGAGATTGCAGAGAGACACGAGATAGTGAGGCAACTGATATTCTTCCTAAATGGATAAATCTCATAAATATAAACGAATATACATATATATTATAACACAAAGAACAATAATAATTTAGAATATAAAAAACATAGAATAATATTTAGAAATTAAAATTTGTCTTCCTCAACATAACTTCTCATTACAAAAAAAAAAACTGCATAGCTTCAATTTTGAGCTAGCTTTGACATAAGTCGAGTTATGTCCATAAAGACCTTGAAAGTCTTGCAATCATAATAACATCCAACCATGATAATTATTATGTTTTCCGTGATGTCAATAACTGCTCATCATCTCTCACAATCTAGTCATGACTTTTGTTCATGAAAACGTGAAAAAAATGATCCGACAAGAACCATTCTATATTTGTCATGCCAATTTGTTTTCTTTAATAGATGAACAATATTCGGGTGATTCGCCAGAGTCACTCATTTTGTGATTTAGCACTATCTCAAAGAGATGAACTTATGATTCATTGAGAATCATTTGCAAAATCACATTCAAATCGAATTATTTATACGACATCATATATATCATCATAGAGGTCAAACTTGACATATGAATATTCATCATCATGGTATATCACTTACGTAGTTTTCCAAGAACTACTTCAAACGAATTTTACAAAATTTCTCCTGGTGCAATACCATCATTGATGTTTCACAAATCGTTGAATAACGTTCATCTTATACATAATAATACTTCAGATGAATTGCCGGGTGTTATACCATCTTTTAGAACAATGATATATCAATACATTTATTTTTCAGATATTGTTAATTTTCTAGCTCAATGCTAATACCATATCATATTAAGTTCAGAAGTTTCCGGCACAATGCCAATTTCTTTGCTCATATATATAAAAGCATTTTAATAAAAATCTGGCACCGCTCTTTATATTGATCATATTAATACTTTGAAGTGTGATGCCTTTTTATAACATATGCAAATAAAACTTCCAGGCACGATGCCTTTTATAGCATATTGAAGTCAAAGTTTCTGGCGCGATGCCCTTCTTAGTGATGTCCAAGGCCGTAAGCTCAAGTTCGGCAATATTGGACATTGTTTATGATATGTCAGAATCAAAGACTTTCGGGCACAATGCCATTATTTCTTCAATAATTACTAAAATTAATTTATACAGGCGCAATGCCCTATATATTGGCGTAAACATTACAAATAGCAATCCTAAAATAATGAAGGATATTTATACATCGCACAACAAAATATCATATAACACATAATAAAAGTAGTGCAATAAATAAATTCTGGCACGATGCCTCACGTGATATCTATATCTGGCACAATGCCTTAAATGAAAATTTATATCTGGCACGATGCCTCACGTGATTATTATACCTGGCACGATGCCTGACATTATACTACAAATAAATAAAAACAAAAACTGGATGAATTAAACAACGCAGAATAAAAATTAACAGTATTGAATTCTGGCACGATGCCTCATGTGATTATTTTTCCTGGCATATGCCTAACGTGATTTTTTTTCTGGCAAGATGCCTAACGTGATTATTTTTCTGGCACGATGCCTCACGTTATACTTCACAAATAAATAAAAACGAGACTGAATAAATTAAACAACACAAAATAAAAATTAACAATAAACAAGATCCGGCATGATGCCTCACGTGATATTGAATTCTGGCACGATGCCTCACGCGATTATAATCCAGGCACGATGCCTAACATGATTATTGTTTCTGGCACGATGCCTAACATGATTATACTTAACAAATAAATAAAAACAAATCTGGATAAATTAACAATGCAGAATAAAAATTAACAATAAACAAGATCTGGCACGATGCCTCATGTGATATTGGATTCTGGCATAATGCCTCACGCGATATCAATTCCTGGCACAATGTCTCGCGTGATATTAGATTTTGACATGATGCCTCACGCGATATCAATTCCTGGCACAATGCCTCACATGATATTAATTTCTGGCATAATGTCTCATGTAATATCTATTTTCTGGCATAATGCCACACACGATATTAGGATCTGACATAATGCCTCATTCGATAATCAGATATAATCAATATATATAATGGCTTGGAGGCCACCTTATTCAATGCTGCCGAAGTTCGGAAGAGATGAATTTGCCGGGTGTTATACCATCTTTTAGAACAATGATATAATCAATACATTTATTTTTCAGATATTGTTAATTTTCTAGCTCACGTGAGGCATCGTGCCAGATTGGACAATGCATAATAAATGGAAAATATTAAATAACAATAAAATCGGACACGATGCCTCATGTGATAAATAAATCTGGCACGATGCCTCACGTGATAAATAAATCGGGCACGATGCCTCTCTGCAATCTCTCTTCCTTTCATTTACAACAGTAACTTTTTTTTAAAACAATACGAATTTTAATTCAACCGGATAGATATACATGTTCGGATTTCCCCTACCCAAATGTTTAAATGGTTAGATCCATTCTCATTGACAGCTAGTACATGAGCATTCATATTACTTTGTTGATGAACAAACCTTCAGATTATTCTATCAAACACTACTAAAAAAAACTAAGACATCTGCTAAAAAAGTCATAGATTAACAGTTGTAACAGGATTAGTTGTCTTAGGTACAAACTTCATTAGACAACTGTTATTTAATAGTTGTCTAATTGTGTTAAACAATAGCTGTTAAATGACCTATTACAATAGTTAAAAACAATTGTCGTAAAGGTATATAAGAGAACCATTAATAACAGTTATGAAAGATCATATTTATTTGTCATTTTCGAGGCCAAAGACAACTGTCATTTACACTTTTTTAGTGAATTTTCTTTGTTTTTTACTATTAAAAATAGTTGTCTCTTTGATCAACTTTTTATTCGATTTTCATACTTTTAACAACTGTTAAATGAAGTTGTCTTTGAAAACATTTACATCAAATGATATATACAAAATCTCATTCAAACACATGCACTTTTACTACAAAACATCAAATATTCATACATACCATACCACTTGCATCTTTAGCAAGTTAAAACATGTAGAACTATTTGTATGTTATACAGTGTTGAACTACTTATCTTCTTCTTCTTCCTCCTCTCTTTCTTCTGCTATCTTCATCACTGCACACAGAACCCAACAATGAATGAGCACCTCTAGTTGTCTCACTAAACCCTGATATTCCTAGGTACATTCATAATTTGAGAAGAAAAATGCATCGGACAAGAACAAAAATGATGTGAGGCTAGGCAGGCAATTCTATGCGCACTGGAATTCATGGGGGACTTCATGCCCACAATAGTTAAGCAACAAGGTCATTGCTCAATGATGAAATAATAAGGATTTTCACATGATGCCAAGGCATAAGGACAAAAGAAGCAAGTATTTGTTACATAGGATGCGCAAAAAAACATTATCACTGAATCTCAACTCACTCGACATAGAAAATTAAGTACACTAGAGATATAACAACTAATACATTTGGAGTGCATAATTTCATCAACATATAATTTCATAAAATATAATTTCATCAACATCTTCACTGCAAAATAACAGGAACCTCTTTTTTGCCTTCAAATCCACTTGTACAGCTCTAATTACAGGCTACACAACTATATTAGAAACCTAGAGGACTGAATAGTACCTATATTCTGTAGAATGGGGGCATCTCGCTGCAATAAAGATTTACTAACATCCGACATGACACTTACTACAGATACAAGAGAAAAGTGTGTTACAAGAATACTATGAACATAGAAATATATAGAAAACAAGGAAAATTTGAGGTCTATATAAATTTATGTGTTATAATCATAAAAAATCAAGCATCAGTTGTCATGGTATGGTGTTGTTACCAAGAGTATAGTCTTCAGGTCTCCTCGTTGACTGTTTGTATATAATCCACATAAATCATCAATTAATGTCTAAAGACATCAAATTTTAACAAGAATTTCAAGCTTCTACTAAAAGTATCACAAGTTCACTTGTTGAGATAGTTTTTCACCTGTCACCCAAAGTCCGTGTCTCATTAGTAAAACCTGTAGCTCGGGCATCAGCATAGGAGCTGGATCCTTTACGAAAACCAATCTGACAAAATATCATAAATATAACAGCTATTAGAAACACAGAGGACAATATGAATATGAAAAGCATCTGAAAAGCAAGATCCGACATTGGAGGGCAATGATGCAGACACGGTCTAAGAGAGGGATGGGGAGAAAACTGAAAAGACAATCTCCTTAACCACAATATCTGATTTCGCCTCAACTAATGAATCTCTGAGGTTTTGAGCCTAAGTGGGACCCTGAGAACGAAGACACGACATTTTGTAATTTCTAAGGCTCACATCATTCTTACTGGTAGCAAAATAAAATCATAGAGATGGAGTAGACTAAGTACAAAACCCCATTATAACAAGTCTAGAGTCAGTAGCAATATTAGTAGAGCGCAGTTGTCACCACGATATATATATATAATACAGGAAATAACACAAATATAAACACCAACTAACAATAGAAAAACCTTTTAGCTTTTATCATCTGGCAGTCACTGCTTTATCTTCTATAACCTATTAGCTTGTTTTTTTTTTCTACGAGTTAAGCATTGATTGACAATCAAACATGTTCAACTTCGGCTCAACGCCAAACTATATTAGAAGCATGCCACTCAACAAGGGTAACAGATCACCATCATACAAAAAAAAACTCACTCAATAAGGGTAACAGATAACCTAAGTTTAGTATCTACCGTTGAGAAAAACACATTAAGAACGGAACATTTACATGAATAGGAGTTGAGCTCTGGTATCGGTACCTGTACAAACAAGATTGTAGCTGATCGAAAATATGAATTTAGTGCTTTTGAGCCTAGCCAGTGGTGTATGTGAGAGAGTTACTACTGATGGCAGAGATGGATCACTGCATTGAGAATGGTCTGGGGACCGATATATATACATGATACATCAACTAACTGAGTATCAGCTAGACTCCGTGTAGTGCCCGACAACCGTTTGATTAATGATTTTTTGTTTATCAGATAGTTATCAGAACCGAGCAATGTTTCACATTTCACACTATTAAGAATCGAGCGATGAACGTCCATTTACCTCAAACTATCAAGAGGAAGGGGTAAGGGCGTGAGGATGTTCACTATAGATACCACATTCATGTGTGTCCACAATAGTTTCGTAAGGCATTCAAACCAAAGTGTGAAAACTTCTTTTTGAGTGCAGAAAAGAACACAAGTAGGGTTGGAAATAAAATAGGGATTAACAATTAGGAACCTAAAAAACTACACCTAGCAAGAAAATGAAAACAAGACTTACCCATTGTGTTTCCAGTATAAGAGTGAGATGGATTTTCTCTTAACATTCACAGTTGATTCACAAGACTTTCAAATCAATAGCTTTTTTAGGAAAGCTCAGAAGAATGCAATGTTTGGGTGGAGAAAAATTAGAGGAATATCAATAGGAGCTAGAGACGTCACCTAGCTAGCAAGAGATGAAAGAAAATCTCACCATTTTGTTTCAATATAAGAAGGAGATAGGAGCTCATGTGTGAAATACCCCAAACCTTAATTACACAAATTAATCATGGATTAATTAAGATAAAGGATTTAATCAAGGAAAAACTAGGAAGCATGAACCTGAAATCACTAAGGAGTTTATCATCTATAAACATACATATATAAACAAGTATGTAAGGTCCAAAATGAGCACCAAGTCTCACATAAAATAATGGACCAAAGAGGAAAAATTTATAAGAAGGAAACAACTCCTAAAATTAATGTAACATATAGTACATTAATACATAAGATAAGATCACAATCATGTGACAAAATTATATGGTATACTTCATATAATTACAATAAATGATAATAAAACGCCAACGGTTAAGGAGCAATATTCATTAAGGAATATTACAACCTCTAAACATATATACATAAAAAAATACGTATGGTCCAAGATGGACATCAAACCACATAAAAATCATGAACTAAAGAGACTACATTAATAAGGAGAAAACAACTCCTAAAATTAATACAACAACATGTAACACATTAATACATGTATTAATATCACAAACAATGTGATAAGACTATATAAATTATTTTATATAGTCAAACCAAATTATAAGTGCAATAGTCACCTATATATACACATAAGAACAAGGGAATAACTTATGTCACAACCTAACACATAAACCTAGTCATAGTGTACAACATTAAAGTGTTACAATATTAAGTCTTAAAATCTGAAAATTTCCCCCCAAAAAGCAATGGAATTCGGCAGCCAAAAGAGAGTCAAAATAGAGACAAACAAAAGAGGAAAGTAGACAAACTAACTTTACACACTTACACACCTTTACTTTAACCTATTCTCTTACTAATACCCCTTTTCTCACAATTATTCCCTTGCCCATGCTTCCACAAACGACAGAAGCTGTCTCCTTCCTTCCTCTCAGCCGTCCTCACACCCTTCTTCTCCAAATCCATCTTCTTCTTCAAGCTTCAAGCTCCATTAATGGTGTTTTAAGCCTATTTCACTCATTTTGCCTTAAAACTCCATTTCTCTTGCACCAAATCACCACCCATCACTTCCTTTTCATTATAAATCAAAAATAATGGAGCATGGGCCATGGAAACTGTCCAAAACCATGGGTGAACAGCTAGCTCAAAGTCTTGCAAGTTAAGGTAAGAAAAATGACTCTAATTCCTTCCTTCTTCCATTTTAAGACCTGGAACTTCAAATAATGTTCTCCCACCTCTCCATGTCCGAAAATGACATGCTTATAAGCTCAAAATAACACTAAAATCATTGGGATGGACCTAGACCAAGTTCAACAACACAAACAAGGTAAAATATGCTTTAAAACTCCTTTTCTTCCAAGGGTTATTTTATGTCCGAAAATCCACCATATCTTACACCATTTTTCTTCCCTTTTTCCATACTCAAATTAATCTTTATCCACACCCATTGATGGCCGAAATCAAGGGGAGAAAACCCCTCAAAGAAACCTCCTAAAGTAAGTCATAAATCTTGATTTTGAGTCATTTAACTTCCTATCACTTGAAGATCTACCCAAGATCTGATTATATTCATATTTTCCTAGATCTTACTGAAAGGTGAATAAAAAATACCAATTGGAGATTTCAAGGTAAAACATCCTCCTTAATGCACATTTTTGTGCTTTAAAACTTCCTTAATTTTGTGAATATGTACAAGACCTAACTTGTGCTCCTTTTACTGGTTAAAAAAATGGCTGAATGGGTCATTAAAAACTCAAGGAGAAACCGTGAGCAAAGAGGAAGAAAGAGATCGAAAAATCAACTTTGGAAGGTAAAGACCTTAATTAAGCTTCAAGGCTTTCAAGCCATGGTTTAATTTTGCGTTTACTGATAAAAACTAACCTAAGCCTAAATCTAATATATAGTGCTTAAATACAAGGGCATTCAAGGAGTTTTGGAGCCTTAAACAAGTAAGTCTTCCTTAAAACACATTTTTAAGCCTTAAGACATTTTGTTTTGTACAAACAATTAGGACCGAGAATGGGTAGTGTCACATGGGTTGTTTTGACTGAAAAATGTAATTAAAAACTATGGTGACTTGCTATGCTAAGTTACATTGATAAATGATGACTTATAATGTCATAAAAATGTATAAAAAGGGGTTAAAATGCAAAATTCTATCATTAAAAAAACTAGTGTAGGAGATTTGTAATCAACAAAATTATAGAGGGCTGCTGCGTAAATACGTTAGGTTGGGAGTTAAGATTTAATTTATGGTTGGAGATAATATGAGTGTTACATTAATTACTACTACTAACATTCATTAAGGTAAGAATGAACATAAGGTGAGGAGTTATATAATTCACATAAAATAATGTGAATATTTTGGGAAATGGAAATTATAAGGCTAGTAGGAAACCATAAAGTTTAGAAAATTAAATATAGTGTATGAGATTACATTATATAATATTAAAGATATGGTCTTGGTGTTCAAGTGTAACATATAACACATAAAAGAATCAAGGGATTCACATGAAATGATAAGAGATATCATTTAGATAAGGGTATTATAATTATGTAGACTTGTATGAAAATACGACATGTGAAGAATTATATAACATGATATAATAATCATACGGAGGAGGATAAAGTATGGTACTTAAGTGGAGGATCTAATTATGTAACATTAGGTGTGATAACTAATGTTAAGATGTAGAAATTGAACAAACAGATGGGCTATATAATTCAAAGATTATAATATGAATCGTATAGACTTGCTGACTTGGATACATTGACCAAGTCAACCTAAATTGACCAAGTCAACCCAAACTGACCAAGTAAACTTTATTGACCAAAGAGGGCCAAGATGACCCACTCATAAACTAGATGAGAGTTAAAAGTTTAATAATACTATATGGTCAATTATAACATATAGTAACGACTATATTGTTAAGTATATAAATATGTATATGTATATACAAGAGTTGTAACCTATGACCGAGTGGGAGATTATATGGATTAAAATCGTAAGTAGTAAACTAATACTACGTATTAATTTTAACATAAATAATGTAAGGTTTAACATAATCCCTAATACATTTAAAAACCCGAGTAACAACGATGAACGGATCACGGGGTTAATACCAAGGGGATTAGTGGTTATATGGAATACCAGGTTAGTGGAATTATAGTAAATTAATACTTAGTGGTATATTCCAGTGATACGAGCTAGGAGTTACGGGCTACGAGTTACACGAGAGTAGAGGACGAGCGTGATACGCCACACTAGCATTGTTCATCGGTGTAAGGTATGTTATTGTGTGATCTGATTGTGCCTGAGGATTCCCTCGGGTTTGGATGTGTGAAATGTTTGACAAGAGGGTATGTATGCTTGTATGTAAATGTGTTATATGATTTATGAAATACCCCAAACTAATAAAAACATGGATTAAACATCTAATCACATAAATTAAGGCCTAAACATGCCTTAGAAGTCAACTAAGAACAACAGTGGTCAACACAAAACAACATATTGCACCCTTTGATTGTTTAGGGTAAATAAATACCCAAATGAACTTCTTAGGACCTATAATTTTTTCCTAACCTTATTAACAGATTACTAAACGTATTACAATTGTTGGACAACACTCCAACACAAAGAACAAGCATTTTCATGCTTCAAGGTCAAGTAGGGCAAAAATGTGCTCTAAGAATACCTTAAAGGTCTAATGACCTCTAAATGATATAAAATTGGATACCATGATCAAATATCATGTAAGGAACACAAAAAAACTGTTCCCAAAGAAAACTGAGCTCAGAAACACCCTGTGACTCAAAATGTGCACTAAAATACCTTAAAGCACGTTTTTGTGTATGAGCTCTAAGATAATGACTTTTTGTCATTTTAAAGACTGGATTATATCATTTATATCATTAATTTGACATGATAGACTAAATTATAAAGTCTAAATCAAAGATTAAAAAAATAAAATCAAAATGGGCAATTTAGTATGAATAGTAACCCAAATAGTGCATTTTAAGCAAAATTGACTAAGTATGGTCAATGGTCAATTAGTTGACCATCTTAGCCCTTGGAAGTCGGCAGCATGGGAGCATGGAAGACAGATCATTCAACTTGATACAAAATATCCAGCCAATTAAGTGAGTCATCATTTACTATTACATTAAATAACATTAACTTAACTTAAAAGCAAATTTAGTCTTATTTCTTCATTTGCTTCAGTCCCAGCCGACACCACACCTTGCACACTCTCCCTTTGGCTTCTCCAAACCGTGGGTAACTCACCATTTTCAGAGAAGAACACCTTGCTACCTAGGTAAGCTTATTAAGCCTTAAAATGTTCATTCTCTTCACAATTCTTTCCTCTTTCCATGGAGAAAAGCATCAACCATTTACATCAATGTTTCTAGGTTGTTTTGGAGGTTAAATGGAGGGTGTATATCGGCATTAACAAGGGAGGAAGGTGGAGAAAGCTAATCTTGTTCTTAAGGTATAAAAATGTGCTTTAAGCACATATCTTTTGATTCCCTTCAAATCGGCTGTGAAATTTTGTTCCTAGCCTTATTATCTTCTTATTAACATACTTATTCAGTTGGTATATCAAGAGCTTCAAGGTATAGCCAGATCCAAGCCAAAAACACCATTTTAGGCATTTTAAACAAGGTAGAAATTAGCCATCTTCTAATCTGAGTTATACCAGTTTAAAGCTTGGTTTTAGTATCTCTTTTGATGCTCTTTTACTACTGTAAATACAGGCCGAAGAGCACCTTATTTGCTTTGGTATTCTAAGGTAAATTTTACCTTGAAAATTGACATTAAACACTTCTTATGGTTAGATCTTGCTTGGAGACTAATCATGCCTTAATTGCTGTTTGAAAACATGTAAACTAAGCTGTGGAAAATAAATCTCCATACAGCCGTGGCCAAACAAGGCCTATACTAGGCAAAACAAGGTATAAATCACTTAAACCTTCACTTGGTATATTAATATGTGCTTATACATATTTGTATAATATGTGCCGTGAGTGAACAAGGTATTAAGGTCTTATTTTGACCTTAGGTGATTAAGGAATGGTTTAGTAAATTTTATAACTAATTAATTAGCATAATTGTCAAATTTAAGACATTATGTGGAAAATTGGTAAATAAGGAAAAGATGTGTGTAAGGGCCGAGAGTTTAATGCATTTTTGATCATTTATGTGTAATTTATTTTATAAGCTAATGTTTGTAATAAGGCCATGTACTTTAGGCCATTTTATTTATGCATTTATAAGCTTTTATTTAGTTTAGGTGATATATATGCATTACCGCATATTATAAGGGGTTATAGTGAAATTAAATTAAATTTGGGGGCTATATAATAATATGGCCGAAAATTGGAGGTTAAATGAGTTATATAAAAATTATAAGATTTATAAAGTTTTGGGTTTAATGGTAATTTCTGAAAATTAAGGGTACAAACCGTATATATGGTTATTGATGGTCAAGGAAATATTAAGGAGGTCAACCTTGACCATATGGTAGGTTTTGACCAAATTAAATAAGTTAGATAACTTATTTAAGGTTTTATAATAAGTTATGTATTTAATTGTAACAATTTTATAACATATGTGGTGAATATGTTATTACCAAAAATAAAGGGTATATAATGGTATTATAAACACCCATGGACTATTAGGAATTTTTAGGAATTTATTGGGTTGATTTTTGAATTAAAATAAACTATGTATGTATAATATATAGTTATTATGACACTTTGGAATAAAAGATGTGGTGGAATAGTAATAACCGATTATATATGGGTTAGTAAGGGTAATTATAACCCTTTGGTGAAATTTGGTGATTTTTAGAATTATATAAGAGTATTTAATAAGATATGTGTATAATATATAGTTTTAATGATATTATAAAACTATATGTTATAAGTTGGGCCAAATGGCAATTATAGAATATATTGAGGTCTGTTCGGAATTTACAAAAATATAACCATAGGTTATACCATTTTATAAGTTAAAAATGTTATATTATATGATATATATAACATGGTATAAATAATGGGGTGAATTTGTAAATAAAGGAAACTATGGTATATGAAAAAGGATATGGTTTTGAAATGGTGCCCATGCGGCAATAATAAATAGTTTTGTATAAAAACTATAGGTTATAAGTTAAAGGAAATTAAAATATCATAATATATGATATTAGTATATGGTATAACATCACATAATGTTATGTGGTCAAAATGGAATTTAAATAAAATATATGGCTGTACCGAATTATAAGAGATTGGAAAATGAATTTTAGACTATGGTCTACTATGTTATAAATGTTATAACAATTATATGGTTAAGGTGGAATTAATATAAGTAGGGATATTCACATTAAATATGACAAACTATAAATAAATAAGATTTATAAACTAAGGTATTTATTGATTAACCTTAGGAGTTGTAATTATACAACATAAAATGTTACATAATGTTAGGATAATAATCTTAATATAAGTTGTATAATATAATACAACTAATGGGAATAATCATCTAATATAAGATGATAAAATGTAACATATAACATAAAAGTTTTATAACTCATGGAATTTACCTATATTGGTACATATATACATATACAAGAAAAATGTATATAAGGATGGATATATATTATGGTTGGATACCATATAATATAATGGTGATGGTTATTACAAAGAAAAGTTACAAACTATAAGATAATGGATTATATAATACAATGTATTATAATTTATATGGATGGTGGGAAAATGATACAGTATGAAAAATAATACAATATATATATAATAATGCATGCATACATGCAACTATAGGTTATATACCTAAGTTTAATGTGGATAAGATTAAAGAAATATAGTGAATTAAACTTAACAGTCAAAATGTTTTGACATACGAGTTTTAGTAACAAAGCCGACTGGTTTAGAGACCCGTAACAAATAACTGTTGAAATCCAGGGATGAACTGTCGGGGTTACTTGTTATTCGGAAATACCGGATGTAGTTAGTCATGGAGACTGACTTATAGTTTTACTACCGTTTAGATCATACTTCAGACGGAGGCGCTTGAGGAGCTAGTGGACTACACTGCACATCCTAGGTCTTGGTGAACGGTATGTAAAGGGGTTTGATCCGGGTTGTCCTAAGGATTTCCTTAGGCTCGGATTTGTTTGATATCACTTGTGTGTTAAGTGTTTTGGATACATGTATGTGATTATGTGTTACTGCATTATTATTTATGCACGAGCGTCCTACGGGGCTAACACGTTCGACTATAGATCGACTTATATAAACATACATATACGTTGTTGTGATGACAAGACGGTTACTTGATATAATACCATAGTATTAATATTAAGTATATGACAACCTAAGTAAAACACTTAGGAACGAGTCACGACATTGTCGGTCTCTAGAGCATGGATCTCGAACATGAATATGACCTAGATTACTTCTAGGTATGCGTGAGACCCATTGGGCAGCTAACTAATAAATTATATTCTCCATAAGACTAAGAGCAGATCTTAAACATTATGAGAGAGATGGTGTGAGATGAGGTGAGGAATCCAGTGTAGTTTACGAACTATCTGGTTGCGCATTTGTGATCACTGAGGGGTTTCCGATTGGGTTCCGCTCCAGGTTTATACCCATACGAGCCCTATTTGGATCGTGGGTCAGGTGGCTACGACCTTTTATATGGACGTCTTACGAGACAAAAGAGAATAGTCAGGGGCCTCCGGACCTCTGGCGAAATGAGCACCTTTGTGTGTACGGGAGGACTACTGTCCATAGTGAGGTTATAGGGTTGTCTTAACATGACGCCCAACTGGTATTAATTAAACATGGTTTGGATGGATGGGGCCTTAAAGGCCAAATTAAATTAACAATGGATGGTGTATGCTACGGCGATTGTACATTGTACATTATACTGCTATTATTTTGATATGTTCGATATACAATTGTTGTTGTGATATTTAAAGAATGTTTGGATTGGATGGTTAAGTGTTATGAATGTTTGGATGGATGATTATGTATATTATACATGTATATTACAATATTGATTATATCTGTAAAATGGAAAAGCATGAAACCAATTTAATAATAAGATGGTTAAATGACTAAGTGACCATTAGGGTCCAGGCCCGGCATACTCAGCGTCTATCGCTGATACTACACCATATGCAGGTTGTTGATTATTGTCAAAGCCGAAGTGCGGGAACAGGGTAATTAGAGTTTACTTTAATTACCGCACATGGAGTTTGTTTGTATAGCAATGAAGATGGTGAATTGTATTATGGTAAGGTTATGTATTTTGGGATTTGGATAGACGCTCACTTGTCGACATTTGTGATTTATGGACTTAGTATGATGTATAGGAGTTTTCTCGTTATCACGGCGGTTAGCAGTTTGTTTATGTTGGAAGTTGGATGTAGTTTGGCTTCGTTGCTCGCATGGGCGAATAATGGTCGGTGACACCCGAGTGAGTATTGTTGTTGTTATTATTAATTCTTCCACTGTAAGACGTTTTATTTATTGCTACGTGAGAGATTATTACGTGATTATGGAGAGGGGTGTTACAATTTATCTGTCGAATACGTGCGCCATTATTTGTACACGATAGTCATTCGAACAAAGATAGATACCGAACACATGTATATGTACATATTCATATATCTTAAAACATGATATGAGTAGTGATAGAGAAACATCACTCATGGAAGGATAATACCATAAATGATTTATCCTAAGATAACCTAAGAAGAGACGGGAATACCGTTCTCAAGAGGTAATGAAATCGAGTACAGAAATACACTAGATGACTTATAGGTCTACATTAAAGACCTGAAAGGTCCACATACATTCGAGAAGTTAATCACTGGATAACCTAAGATTGAATCTTAGGCATTTAGATTAAGAGAACTTAATCAATTCAGTGAGAGGTTGGATGTGGTAAGAGGTATTGAATATATATGGTGAGAAATCCAGGACCACCTGGTTGCGCATTGTGATTACAAGGGATGACTGACAACAGGTCCGCTCAAGAAAATTCAAGTAACGAATGGTTACTTTGTCAGAGACACCGCTGTTGGTGAAACGGGTAATTGAGGCCTAGTAACATTATATCCTACAACTTTAAGTTGTGGATTTCCAACAAACGCAAACTTTGTTGGACGGAGGCACCGCCGCTGGTGTAAGGGCAATTAGGCCCAGAATTTGTAAACTGAGTAAGG
Source organism: Limonium bicolor (assembly GCA_023374045.1). Classification (NCBI taxonomy): domain Eukaryota; kingdom Viridiplantae; phylum Streptophyta; class Magnoliopsida; order Caryophyllales; family Plumbaginaceae; genus Limonium; species Limonium bicolor. The sequence continues at coordinate 438,554,487 of CM041776.1, forward strand.
GCATTTGGGCCCAGAATTTGTAAACTGAGTGAGAGTGTGATGGCAAAGTGGAAAGTTTAAGAAGTGGAATAAAACGAAGATTAGGTTGAGAAGTTGATTACAGGTAAGAAACGAACAATGGCCTTAGAGGCCCTGACATGAGAAATCATAAGACTAACTCTCGTTGTGTTACTTTCTTATGTGTTGAACGTCTATATGCTTGTTGTGGATTGGAATGAACTATGTGATTGTTGGATGAACTGTAGTTTTTTTTAATGTTGCATTTTACAGTTTGTTATATTGTAAAACGGAATAGCATGAAACCGGAATTGCATGTTAACAATTGGGTTAATTAACCTCAGTAGTTCAAAGGTCCAAGAGGGTCATATAGTAGCATGCTCAGCGGTTGTGCTGGGCCTTTATGGCCCCAAATTACAGGATCGTAGCTGATGAAGACCGATGCACAAGTGCAGGACTCTGGTTGTAGCTAGCGGTATACCTGCTATTATACCTTAGGATTATGTTGGACCTTACATGGTATTAATTAGGTAGACTGCTCACTGTCCTTTTTGGAATTTAGTATGGTAAACTGTGTTGTATACTTGTATTTATGTCTTTGTCATCACTACGGGTTTTTAGATTATGTTGTTGGTAAACGCTTCATTACTCACATGGGTGAGTAATGGCGGGTAACACCCGGGTTTAAGTTATGATCGGTTTATTTTCCACTGCGACTCGATTAATTATTTCTATTAGGCGCGTTAGATTATCCAAATTTTGGAGAAGGGTGGTACAATGTGTGGCAAATATGGAGGTAGCTGGCGTGCCCTTACTAATTGATAAGGAAAGAATAGGGAAAGTGGGGTTGAGTTTAGAAATAATTAAATGAGTAACACTAATGGGACATTTTTCTTACTTTTTTGCGCAGAGGAGTCGAACCCTGGGTAGAAAAAAAATCTTCGCTTTTTCTTATGTTATAGGAAGGAACATAGCATAGACAACGGAGGCATTCTACCAGTTGTATTATGTGAGTTATTACTCACTATAGGACTCTATTATAACTTCAACTTTGTAACAATTGTCTTTGGTAAGTAGTACTAAGTATTTTCTGTAGTAATGTCATACAAAGATAACCAACATCTTTCAAAAACTGTGCAACCTTCCAGGCATGGAGAATAATAATATAAAAAGGTTTTGTGGCATCAGCCATACATGGCAATTATTCATCCATGCCTTCCATGATTGTCACCACTTTAATCATACCTACAACGTCCTTAAATACAACTTTCAAACCAAAATCCCTTACCCAAAGTAGCTTACAGAGCTTGTAAATCAACCGTCGTTGTTGAAAAAACCTTCCCCCACAAGCAAGTATCAAAAATCACACAACCACTAATTCAACAACATCATGCATTTGCATGCGCATTCCTTCTTCCTTCGTTAGAGACAAGTCAGCGTAACAAGCCACCATCACATCTATCTGCTCTTCCCTTTCTTCCTTGAAAGTGGTAGTTGAATTTAAACCCCCACACAATACCTTGAAAACCCAAAACCCAATTCCTATTTCAATCAACCGTAAACAAAAGAAAAACATACATGCAATAAATGTGTGTTAGTAGAAAAACAAAGAGACACAAACAAAAGTCGAAGCTAAACAAAGAGAACCGTACCCCTACCAAGAGGGAAAAATAATTGATTCAGGAGATAAAGCTTACGGTTGTTGGGTGGGAAGTGATTAGAGAATGCTAGAAGAGGCGATAAGCATGGTGGGGCTACAGGCAACCACATCAGGACACAAAATCTTGGACGAGGAAGGCTTACCTTATGGGATCTTCGTCTGAAATGGAAAGGGGGGGCACAGGCACGTCGGTAAACTAGCCAGTAATATCACACCCAAAAAAACCAAACTCTATCTTACATAAAGTTGTCAAAGTACGATTAACCTCTGGATTTGAAATCAATTCTTATATATACCCGATATTGACCATAATTTACAAGAACATTATTTAGTCTTAGTAAGAGGGGGAGGGTAAGGGACATGGTTATTTTACCAGCGGTAAAGAGGGTTTGGGGATAAGTGAAGTAAAGAGGAGAAACGATGACCATTGAACTTCTTACTTTTTTTCAAAACCACACTAACCATTCATTGATAATTCATGAGATGTACAATTGAAGTACCAAAATCATCTACGTCAAAGACCCAAAGTAAGATAATCGCCGACTGAGACAACTATATATTAATGACAACTAGATTCCCTAGGGATGTTGCGTGAGTAGCTAGAAAACTAGCATGCTAACACCTAACCCTAGGAACTATAAACACTAAACACACCATGAGGCCCTTAAATAAAAAACAAAACCTACGTAATTTAAGCTTCATAATGATACTAAATAGACGACAAAGAAAACAACAACTTCCCCAAAGATGAATAAAAAAACAAAAGATGTACTTAAGAGTACAAATAAACACCTTAGAGGACTAAATAAAGTTTAATTTTACCGAATACCCTAAGATACAACATGATCACCACCGACCTAACAACCACTTCTTCATCCACCCATCGCATTTGCCGGTGCTAAAATTGAATAATCCCCATAAATTACCAATTGAGTTCACGAACAAGGCTGAAACTTCTCTATTGCTCCCCTTCATTCGAATCGAGCTGAGCAAAATCTGGATGTTTTTGGTGAGCTTCCCGTTTGCCGACAATACCATTCACCGAGGTCAACCAAATAAAAAAGAAAACGGTCATCCCTGGATAAATTGATGAAGCTATCGTTTTTCATCCTGGAACATTGGTCAAGGGAAGATCACACATTCAGTCCCAGCCAAAGACAATGTCAACATGGGAATGGGAAAGAGGAAGCTCCTGGAGACTGCATGGGTTCTTTGACACCGATCTTGGTGTAGACAAGAAGAAGGACAGGGTTCGGTAATCGATTTAGCTGGTAGTCTCCCCTTCCGACAATACGTGCCTTTTCGGTGGCCATTGCCATTGAAAGACTTCCACCGCTGAGTGGAAGGAAATTGCCGGTGGGGAGGGCATGCATCGGCTGACCAAACCCCTTGAAGAGGCGGAGGGGGTTGTAAGAGTTGTAGCACCACATCACATGCAAGGCGCATCGCCCTATTTTGACCAGAAATTTCGGCACCGCCAAAACCATTGAAGCAGCGCCAAGGTTGTGGATCTTCCAAAGGATTGCTGCGGTGAAGCCTAAAAAAGTTCATTCCTTTCCAACAACAAAAGAAGAACATATATACCAAAGCATAAGAGAAAAATGGCCAGAGAAAGCCATCCGAAAAGGTAGTCATGTGGAAAACCAGGGAGAATTACTTGAATCCACTTGAAATGGTGGAAAAGCGGAGAGGGCTATAAACTACCGCCGAAGGGAAGAGGAGAACTTTCGCCGATGGGAGAACTATCACTTTTTCTTCTCACTTCCAGTCCCACTCGATACTCACGATTAGGGGTATCCATACGGTTCAGTTAATACGGTTGTAATGTAAAACCAATTTTTTTCAATTTTTAACCGTTTTTAAATTTAGGTTATTCAATTAATCGGAATTTATTTTATTTCTGTTTTTTGTTATGAACCAAATACTTGGTTAACCAAATAACTGAAAAACATTTTAAATTAAACTTAATTTATTTTAAGAGTGTTGGTTCAACGAACTAATTCAGTTTTCGCTTCAGTTTTATGTTATTAGATGTAAGGGTGTGTTCACTTGGGGGTATTTGGGAAAGGGAAAGGGAATCATTCTCTTTGTATGGTTTGTTTTTAATTTTTAATGATTACTTTTCCCCACTTTTCAGTTTTGAAAACCCCCAAATCCCTTCTTTCCCCATTCCCCCTAAAATCATGGGGAATAGTATTCCCTTTCCTTCCTTTTCCATCATTCTCCCCCACTACGTAACTCATCATCGTTATTTCAAGCAATGTTTAATTAAAAAAAATGTTTTAAGAATTAAAATATATAAATATGAAATATGATCCTTATTCAAGTTTCAATTATAATTAAATAATAATATATATTAATCTACAAATTAAGTATGCTTACATGTACTTAAATAAAAATCAAAAGTAAACAATTTATGTATGAGCAAATATGTTAGATGGTGTATCTTAAATAAAATATTTACAATGATTCATTTAGTTATTTTTCTTATATACTAAATATTTCTATTTAATATATATATATATATATTAAATACTACATATAATAATATTCGAAACAACTTTTTTAAAAATTTGGATTTAAAAATTATACCATAAAACTTTAAAAAAACTTACTAATATGAAATAAATGACTATATTATACTCCCTCTGCCCTTGTTGACCGTCTTATTACTATTTGGGCATGTCGTTTGACTTCAATATTTAACATATAAGATAATAAAATTTCACAAATCTAAGTTTTTTATTGATTCTTTATGTGATAAACTACATAATGCAAACTTAATTTCATAAAATTAATGTATTTTATATGTTAAATATTGAAGTGGAAAAACGTGCCAAAAGTAAACAAGAAGGTCAAAATGGGACGGAGGGTAAATACTAAAAATTAAATATAGTCATTATTATTATTTCATTATCATACAGTTCACTTTAGTAAAATGTTATTATTTTATTTTAATAACCTTATATTATTGAAAATATTAATAAGTAAACAAAATATTACTTAATTAAATGTGAACTAAAATATTTACGCTAATACCAAAAGATATTGAGAAATATAAAACAAGATATTAACATATAAACTTATTCTTAAAATATTAAACATTATGTAATGTATGTATTAGATAAATATCTATAATATATTGCAAATATTTTTGAATTATAACATAATTTTGATATAATTAATTAATAATTTTTATTTTGATTAAAGTGTTTATATTTTTATTGAATATATAATTAAGATTATTTCTAATTTATATTTTGTTTAATTATCATATGTTTATGAAATGAATGAACATGGATGATCATTTTGAGATTTGGAAACTAAAATTATTACTAAGTATAAATTTTTTTGAAGAAAATTGTGATTCCCTTATATTCAAAACCAAACAACAACAAAGGGAATGATGCATATTCTATCTTTCCGTTTCTCTGTTAAAACCAAACAAACTTTTTAATCAAAGGGATCCCTTTCCTTTCCTTCCCCTCCATTCCCTTTCCTGATTCCATTCCGTTTCCGTCGCGTGAAGTGAACACACCCTAAAATAGTTCAGGTTTCAATTAATTTGATTTCGGTTCATTTGGTTATTTGCTTGAATTTCAGTTAATTCGATCATAACCGAAAACCGATTTTTTTCTAAAATTCAGTTTTTGCAATTCTACACACAATCGCTTCTTGTGTAGCATATCATATTTAACTTGTACACGTCCAACCAGCGCAGCAGGTGACTGGTAATAATAATATTAACCGCACGCCCTAATCTCCATTTGCGGCATATGGAGTTTTAAGAACCAGATCATAGTTATGCAAAATTAGTAAAGCGATGCATTTTTTTTTTTGGAAATTACGTGACCCATGATGTTTAGTGAAATACACACCCCACCCAATATGGTTTTAAAATTACTTTCCCTATCTATGTGGTTTCTCTCGTTTTACATCCAGCAATTTTTCAAATTTTTGTTAATTCAAAAGATGCTTAAACGTTGTTCGAAATTGATAAAATTTTACATAGATGATGCTAAAGTGTTATATTTTGGTTGGGTGAGAAATCTAAAGTTTTTTAAGCTTAAATGTGACATGTGGGACCTAAAGAACATGTCACATGTTTCATTGGGTCCCACGGCTCACATTTAAACTTAAAAAACTTCAGATTTGACATAAGATCAAAATATATCACTTTAGCATCGTCTATGTAAAATTCTATCAATTTCGGACAACGTTTAAGCATCTTTTGAATTGAACAAAAATTAAAAAAGTTGTTGGATGTAAAACGAGGGAAACCACATGGGTGGGGAAAATAATTTTTGAAACTATGTGAGTGGAGTGTATACTTTCACCAAACGTCATGGGTGAGACATGTAATTTCCCCTTTTTTTCTACCATCCGGTTGGTCCTATTGGACTACAACCTAATCAGGGATCAACTATGGGTGGATAGGTTCCAGTCCCCACCCAATAGTCATTGCGAAGATCAAGTATAATTTCACTACCAATTCAATCCAAATCTGGATGATTCTCCCTGCCAGTCCCTATTACTAAAGCGGTGCATCTTTTAATGACATTGATTGTCATGATCTAGAATTGTGGCTCAAGCTACGGTTGTTTTTACTTCATATTGAAGGAAATGCCCTTTCGCATTATTATATATCCACTATTTATATCTTATCGGAAAACAATTACTCATTCATTATTGTTGATCGTGGTCCCTCTTGGATCTATACTGTTTGTCGGTATTCACAAAAACCAGGATCTGTCAAATTAGAACCATAACTGGTGAACTTGACTGAACATTTCATTAATGAATTGCTGATTTATTGAGTCAAATTAAATAAAAAATAGATTAAGTTTTTAAATTATTATATTTTTAATTTAAATCATAGAATTAATCATTAAATTACCAGTTTAAAACCATACAAAAATCTACAAAATCTTAATATACTAAAATGTTGTTCTACACCATTGTTTTTTTTTATATAGTTTTCTTTGACAATTTTTACGATTTCATATAGGTTTGCCATTCTTGACCTTGTAAATGAAATAAACCTTATGCGTAGGGATGACAATTTCAACACGACTCGTTTGACCAACACGAACCCGACATAAAGTTGGTGGGTTTGAGTTTTAAAATTTGACAAGATTAAATAAACAGGTCAACCCAAACACAACTCGTTTAATAACCGTGTCAGATTTGAGTTTAAGATATGTAACCCGCTAACTCGTTTAAGTAATTTATATTAAATAAATATATATTATAAATTATAGATTAATTATTATTTTTTATCAAATTTTAATATAACTAAGATATACAAATATTAAAAATTAAGTATTTTAATTTAAAATAAAGTTAATAATATCATAGAATGACAAAACTAATATTAATTAATCAAATTATTTTCTTATATATAATTAAACATGTTAGGGTTGAGTTTAATATTTGCGGATTTGAATTTCAAATTTGGACATGATTAGTTAATTGGGTCGGACAGGTCAACCCGTTTAATAAAAGGGTTGGGTTTGGGTTCATATTTGAACACGATAAACGGGTTGGGCCAGTATACCCGTTTATTAAACGGGTTGGGCCAGTCAACCCTTTATTAAACGGGTTGGGCCGATTAACCCGTTTAATAAACGGTTGGATTTGGATTTAGCCTAACACGATCCGCGAACCCGTTTTGTCACCCCTACTTATGCGTCAGTCCCATCAATACCTAAAACTATAGTTTTAATGGAAGAATAGTATAATTATTAATAAGGGAGTTGTAAGTGTCATAATTAATAATAAAGGTCTTATGATATATAAAGAAGTTAAGCTCTTAACATCAAAATCATTCATATTATTAATATTTAATATACATATCGAATATTAGATTCTCTATATAATTTTATTAATTTTTTTGAAGTAATAATTTTCATTAATTAAGCTTTGATAATTAGATGATTGTATGCCTATCACTGGTGGAATGGAAGCCTTTAATTACGGTCCAAAAGCGTGTATAATTACGGTTCTGGACTGTAATCTACGCGGACGTCATTATAGATGGCGACGTCTTTAATTACGGTTTAAAACCGTAATTAAAGGCCCTTTTTCGTCCCGCGTGTCATTGACTTTACATTACGGTTATTGGTAAAACCGTAATGTAAAGTGTAGACTTTAGATTACGGTTTTACAAATAACCGTAATGTAAAGTCGTTTGGCGCGCGCGCCCAAGAACTTTAGATTACGATTTTGTTAAAACCGTAATCTAAAGTGTATTTTTTTTATTTTTTTTACAAAGCTACACAATTGCAACAGAGCCAGAATTATAACAGATAAGCAACAGAGGGCATCAGACCAACAGATGTGCAGAAACTGCACAATTGAAACACCTGAATCAAATAGCAACACACAAATTCATTCTTTGTGCACAATTGCAACAGAGATAACATCTAATATACACCAGATCGAAAATTTGTTACAGCTGAATCTGTTACAGTAACAAAAAATTTCAATACAGTAGAATCTGTTACAGCAGCTAGCAATTCATTACAAAAAATATTCAATACAGAAGCAGAATCTATTACAGCAGCAGCACAGCTAGCAGAGTCAGAGGGCTACAAAGGTAACAGTGTAACCATTACAGGGTAGATACAGCTAGGATGACTCCCAGCAAGAAATAGCATAAAACAGTACAAAAACGGTGCCAAAACCTGTGAAAAACAAAATCTATCATAGCAGCATCAGAGCTAGCTGAGTCTGTTACGGGCAGCTCTTCAGGTCATTAGTTGACAACAACAGGGAGATCGGTATTGCTCTACTTCCATGAGTTGGCTAGCTAGCTAGTCTACCACTCCATTCTCATAAATATGCCTGACATGCTCTCTCTGACATGATACAAGTCGTTTGGACTGTAAGTCGAGAATTTGGCAAAATGCTCTTTAATCTGGAACAAGAAAAGGAATGAAACACATAATGAGATTAAGATAAAGACACAAAAAATCTGCCGAAAGAATTAAATACAAGATAGCGTTCGTATTACCTTGTCTTTAGAATTCTTAAATGCTAGGAAGTACCCGCAGACTTCGTACATATACCGCATCACGTAGTACCCGCAACTCCTAGAATCCTTTTGGGTAGGGCACTAAATCACCAAAATTCACAAATGTAAAACAATTGTACAAAGATAATAGCAGCACAAATGAAATACATGAATTACCAAACCTTGATGTAATCGACGGTCAAATCAGCAAACTCTCCCTGAGGGGTTTTACTGTAACAACTGTTACATATATTAACAAAAGCGTTTAGCAAAATGAACAAGTACATTAATTTTGGTTCAAAAAACTTACAAACAATTAAATAGTAATAAAAACTTACTCTTTGATTAAGTCTTCAGTGTTGAATTCTGTCCACTGCCCTAGTGGATCTAGAACGAGCAGAGTAGCAGTGGCAGTTGATGAGTGTCTAAATGAGCATGTTTTAGGGGTGTATTTCATATGTTTAATCAACACGTTTCATGCTCATTTCTCCACTCTGGCTTGTTTTCCTCTAGTTTTGTGCTTCATTGGTGTCTTACACATTTATTGTTTAAACATGAGGAATAACATAGATAGGAGTAAAGTAGATGAAGAGAGGAACGCGTGGGCACAACGGATCCAAAATCGGAGCTTAAACGAAAAGATACAACACATTTCGAAGTTAGCCTACTGGCATCGACCGACCCATAGTCTGGGTCGGTCGGTGGGTCGGTCGGACTTAAAAAGACGCGATTTTCATCCCCGAGCTACTGGAATCGACCGACCCATAGGTCTGGATCGGTCGGTGGGTCAGTCGGACTTAAAAAAACACGTTTTTGTCCCCGAAATTGCTTCTGGACGTAACCGACCCACGGGACCGACCCAGGGTGGGTCGGTCGGGTCGAAAATTACCCAGATCTACGTTTTAAAACGGGGAATTTTGGGAAAAACTTCCCCATTCTTCATTCAGCTCGGTTCCGCCCCAAAAACAGAGAAAAGAGGCGATTCCAAGGGAGAAAAAAGAGGAGAAGAGAAGAAGAGAAGAAGAAGAAAAGGGAAGCTTACCTCCTTCCAAGCTCCATTAATGGCTTCTTCTATCCCTTGCTCTTTTATTTTCTCTCATATGGCTGTGTAGAAAAATCATTTGTAGCTAGGGATTGGATTTTGTTCCCAAAAATCCTAAACTCCATACTTGTAGATCTTGAACTCATTATGGATTTTATTTTAGTTTTCTTGTTCTTAATACTGATAATAATTGTGTGTTTGTGGCTCTTGAACTTGTCACCCATGATTTGGGGATTTGTTAAGGGTTTTGCCCAATTTGTTATCTATGTGTTAACTGGTTGGTTTGGCCTACCGATTAGTTGTGTATTATTGTGGATTTCTGTCAACATGTGATTATGAGATAGAAATCTAGACCGTGAGGACTGAATCATTGTATTCTAATATCGATGATTTCGAGATTAGACTACACTGCAACTTAATGGGAATTTGTGCTTAATGCTATCAATTGACTAGGTACTTGGAAGACCGCCAGGTTCCAACTCCGTTGGTTAGGATTAGTAGACCTTGATTAGGCTATTAATCAATTTAGTGTTCCCGTTGTTTAGCCATGAGTTCGAGGGTTGACCATTGGTAGTAAGGGGAGATGGGTGCAAATACCCATCCCGAGCTACACCTATCCTAGATAGTTAGTTTAGTGTTTATTGCTTTTCTTTATTTCTCCAATTACAACCTAAAAACCCCAAAACCCCTAGTTTACATTTATGCACTTTTGTATATATCCTCGTGCACATTACTAAGCTTATAATTAACTAGATAGTTACGAAGTCCCTGTGGATACGACCTTGTTGAGCTACAACGACTGGGTTCACTGCCCATAGTTAGCAAGATAGTCTCACCACTATTTTGCTCAACAATTTTTGGCGCCGTTGCCGGGGACTCGGTCCAACTATAGTTTATTATCTGTTTAGTTCTGTGCATATTTTCATTTCCTTATTTCCCCCTTTTGTGTATACATTTGTGTTACTTTTTTTCAGGAACCTATCTCTGATGGATGGTCTTGATGATCAAGCAAAGATTGTTACGGCCTACACCTCTGGAGCAACCTACGACCAATACATTGATTGTAAGGTGTGGATCCTTTATATGTGCCCTCCTTGTGAGGATCTAATTCAAGATCGGAGACTCTCATGGAGAAACCGGTTCTTATCTGTCAATCCAAACCCACTGAACAAGACATCAGTCGATGGATCAGGTGCCAAGAGAGGGAGGAGACAGAAGAGTGCTTATTGTTCCTGAGATCACGGCAAGGGTAATTCACCCACTTTGGAGGATTTTAGTGCTAGAATGAACACCATCGACATGAACCAGCTCCATTAATTAGCTCGAAGGGAGCAACAACAGAGAGTGAAATGGTCCATGAGTGGAGCAACGGATAAGGAAAAGACCTCGACATGACAAAACTGAAGCTTATGCCAATTAGTAGAGATGCAGCAATGATGAAGGTCTACTAACCTTGCATCGCAGCAACCGGAGAGCGAAATGGTTCATAAAGTGGATCACTTACTGAGGACTTGAGTGCTCTTATCACCTCCCACGTTCGAACCTGAGCAAAAGTCATTCAACCATCTGCCTTGAGTTTGAAGAAAGCCATCAGAGGACGTTCACCTTGACTTCATGAGGTCTCCTCCCTCTGAAGTTCAACTACCGTTTTTCCTCTCCTTCTCTGTGCTCCACCCAGAAGATAGATGGATTGTAACACCCCAACTCAATCCAAATGTGGTCTCGCAACTTAACAGCATATATATACACATGTCACAGCGGAATTCTTTACACTCCAGGACCTTGCCACGGTCTGACTACGAATATACCGAACATTAGCACATAACAACCTTAACCAAATACATATTCTTCTTACAACCCTCTCACATCCTATACATCTTACTAACTCGATTGCCATACGAGTGTACATGCACAACTCGTAGGCCACACTTAATCCTTAACACTTGTATCCTCTTCTTACTCCCGCGACGGCCGCCTCCTGATGTACACCTGTGTAGTAAAAACAGCCCCCAAAGGGGGTCAGCACGAATGCTGGTACGATCCTCTCATGGCCCCCAAGCTAACGTGGCTACGACGACTAATTGTCGATAGCATGGAGGTTGATTAGATGCACAACATAATAGTAAGTGCAGTAAACAACAAACCAACAATGAACAATCAAAGTTCACACACAATGAACGACTTAAATGTGTTCCCTTAATTAGAGAGTTATTTATTTAACTCCTTAAGTAATGTTCCATCTTAACCTGAGTCCATCCTTATCTCACCTCAATCTTAGTCTTAACTTAATCTTAGAAACAACCATCCTTTAATAAGGAGTGGATGTAGCTTATCTTAATCTTAATAATACAAACCATCCTTTAAAGAGGAATGGTTGCAACTCATCTTAACCTTACCTTAATCTTATCTCAACTTAATCTCAGAATACAAACCGTTCCTGGAAGGGAATGGTTGTAGCTTAATTCGAACCTGGGATTTAGGTGATCCCACCGCACCATCTTAATGCCACCTACTCTGGACGGGAGTCCAGCGTAGCTGAGCCGGCAACGGCCCTAGGCTACAAGTCCGAAGACAAGTCCTTAAGCGGAGGGCGGATCTGATTCAGATACCGTCCCCTTTTTCCTTAGCATGCATGACCGGAGATCGGTCCCGGGTTTCCTCACTCAAGTTCCAGTTAGTAATAGTCTCAAGACCATGTTTGTTGGTTAACCTCTTTCGGTTTATATCAACCCATATTAGGGAGCATCCTTAGTCTCACTCAATTCCTTACTAAACGTTGGTTAGTAAGTTCCCACGATATGTGTGTTAGTTTTCAAACATCACACAACAATACAATAATCATAATATTCCGGTTGCATGCTTTATCTTGTTTAGTGAGCACACAAACAAATAGCACACAAGCCGAGGGACACCTCGTTAGCAAGCAGGTCACAAGAAGAACTGTACCGTTCACCGTTGGTCGTTCGGTTGCTTACTCTCTTCCGGAGTCCAAACTCCCAAGTCCTAAAACATTCATTCAGTTTTAGGTTGTTAATCACTTAACTTAATCCAACTTACTTAACTTACTTAACCCTTAATGATTCCCACCTAACACCTCTTAAGTCTTACAACTTAATCTTACAACTTAACCTTAAACTTTTAAGTTTATACTTAACTTAACTTAATCCCTTAAGTTCTTAGGGTCCTAATCATTACCACCCTACCAAAGGTACACCTTATTACCTATTACATCCTTAGAATTCAATTTTTTTTTTTAGGCTCGACCGAACTTCCGACCGACCTTACCTAAGGTCGGTCCATTCCAGAACATATTACCGCTTGAAAATTCTACCCCGACCGACCTTGCAAGTCCGGTCCCAAGGTCGGTCCATTCCCGAGAGTTTCCCCGTGGGATATTTAAGCCCGACCGAACTTGCCAAGTTCGGTCCCATGTTCGGTCGATTCCAGAGACTCAATTCCTTCACAAATTACAAGCCCGACCGAACTTGCAAGTCCGGTCCCCAAGTTCGGTCGGTTCCAGAAACTTTCTCCGGCAGTGTAAACTGAGCTCGACCGACCTTGCAGGTCCGGTCCCAAGGTCGGTCGGCTCCAGAACCTTATTTCTAAATTCCCATTTGACTCCAAACTTCTCCACAAGTTCCCCCATGTGTCCTAATACCATTTAGGCACTTAAACTCACCTTAGAACTTCCACCAAACTCTCCAAAACAACTTCCAAAGATCTTCTCAAACATTTACTAAATTCTTACAAACACTCCTTACATTTGTCATATAATTCCTTACATTTCCAACATGTACATTTTGTCTAAAACTTTAACTATCCCAAGTGTTTCTTTTCAACCCATATAACTCCTCCTTAACCTCATTGCACTCCATCTTGCTAGTTAAACCTTCCAAGGTCATCTTGCATGTCCATGCACAATTCTCTTCTTTTCATTTGTTACTCATCACTCCTAAACTCTTGAGCTTACTTATACATTCTTTTATTCACTTACTCACCTTCCTCATGATCACACACTCTTTTACATTCCTAGTCATTTTCCTTGACGTTTGAATACATTCTCCCACACCTTTCTCTTCCATCACCTAAGTCCCTTATTACAATCTAAACTAAACCTCATTAGTCCTCTACTAACATCATCACACTTGCACAAGCTATCCAAACTCCTCATTGTTTTATTCTCTAGTTCATACCTAAATCACCTTAAAGCATTATACACTTTCCATCCAAATTTCGCCATAGCTCTCTAGTATCTTATCATGCCCAAGCAAATTATTTTTCCTCATTCAACCATCTCACACACATCAAGTTCTTTCTCATCACATCTCACAACCAAACCAACTCATTCACAACAAACTCATTATATTGCAATAATCTTAAATTGCATAGCACCAAGGCTCTTAAATGACATGGCTCTTAGGCCCTTAAATGACTTAAACTTAAACACTGAATTTCCCACATATAAAAGCTTTCAACCTGCAAATACACCCATCAATCTCATAGTAATTATAATGCTCTTAAAATCCATCTTAAACTTATATTACTAACTCATTCCCATTGGCTCCTTAGTCACAAGTTCACAAGCTATTTAACTCTTTTTCTAGGTTATATAACCCATTACCTAATGTAAGCCTAGGCTACATTGGTACCCATATAAAACTCATTCCTTAAAACTTAAACCACCATTAGGTAAGCATTTTACCTTGTTTTCTCAAGCTTATCTTAACTTCCTCCTTAGACCTTCTTCTTGCATGAATCTCGGCCACCACTTAAACTCCTTGCCAATGTTCTAACCAATATTCAATGACTCACATGAGTACTAAACAATACACTAACCTCAAGGAATGAAACCCTAGGTTAGAAATGTGTTCTAAGGCATAAAAGTGGATGATTACCTTTGAAGTCTCAAGATAGACTTGGCATTGAATGAAATAGGACCTCCACTAGTCCTTGGTGAATAAATCAACTAGAACAAGGCATAAAAACAAAGCCCCATGAGTAGTAATTTTGGCCATGTAGAAGGAATGGTGGAAACATGGTTTTTCTTACATTTTCTTTACCTTAAGAGAATGGAGAAGCTAATGAGCTCTTCAAACTTGATTTTCCTCCATCAATGGAGTTTTCTCATGGCACCAAACTTGAGCTTTGAAAGATTTGAAAAGATAGAAAGATAGGTCTTGGCCTAACTAAGAGAAATCTATACTTAGTTTTGATTTGGAGCAAAGATGAACACTTGGTGAGCATTTGAAGGTGGAGCACCCATGGATGAAGCTCTCTCGGTTTTGGAGCAAGAGAAGGGAAGAAGAAACCGTGGGAAGAAGGGAAATGAAGAGAGAGAAGAAGAAAAGTGGGCTAATATAAGATATTTGCTTTAATAAAGCAAATAGTACTCCTTTTACTTATCTCTTCTTTTCTTCCTTATTTGACTACTTATGGTGACTCATCCTCCCTTAGAAAACGGCCCCCCCTATCTTAAATAAGGCTAGTCATGGTCTTTGTTGACCAACTAATTAGCTTATATTGATTAAAACTTAAACTAGTCACTATTTGGCACTATTCACTAATTAGTGCACATATTTCTGAAATTTTTGATTTCCCATTGATTTAGGCTTCCTAATGTGATACTAATTAGTACACATGTTGATTAAAGAGTAATGATGGACATTTAGCCACTCAAAACTCAATTCTAAGACAATTTCTCAAAAATGTGCTTTAAGACTTCTTAAAGCACATTTTGTGTTTAACTTGTTTTTGAGCTTGGTTTTCTTTGCTAATTGATTTAAAATGTCCATTAGCATATTACTAAAGTCTTATCATGATATTTGGGTACTCACCCAAGTCTCTCCAAGCTTAGAGCACATTTTGCCCTAATTGCCCTTAAGGCACTTTTTGTGTTTTCCTTGGTTTAAATTGTCTGCCAATCTTTCTAAGGCATATTCTAGCCTTACTACATCATAATTTGATGTTTACTTAGCATACTTAGGTTTGGGGTATTTCAATCTACCCCCCTTAAAAGAACTTTGTCCCCAAAGTTCCCATGCACCTTATCTTATTAGGATACATATCTTACCTCATTCCTCAGATCATATAGATCATACTTCTGTATATAATCTCATTGGATCATTAGATCCGCCATATTCTTATACTAAATATCACACAACATGCTTAAGCATGTATAGCACTCAAAATTCTCCTTGTTTCTTTTGATGATTAAAACATTCACATAATTTCCAACGTATTCTCCCATGTCACCGGTCCGTAGACAATGGCTCATTCGTCCTCGTCACCATGGGCCAGAATACAAAACACTCTGCTCTCCCCATGTCACCGGTCCGAAGACAAAGGCTCGTGCGTCCTCGACTTCATGGGCGAGACTCAGTAAAAGGTAATCCTTTTTACGAGGTCATGTGAGGAATAATTCCTCTAATTAAAAATACAATCAGCTCCAATTTCATTTTATCCTAAGGCCTCTATCCATAGTGTGATTTAATTGTGACCACTGGTAGGGAGTTTCAGGAATCATCCAACCCTGATGTGATCAGCATCAGTGTAGAACTATCCTTCCACCCCAATTTGTGTTCGGTTCCCTTGATCCCTAGAAAATCAAGTTCCACCTCCCACGTCATTTTCAAACATCCAAATAATTCACTCATGTCCAATTTTCTATCTTTTTAGTTCTTCTAATCATAATCAATACATCTCCAAAGTGTGGACTCATTCCATCAAACATTCCCAATTCATCTCTTAGTAATTACCTCAAGACTTAAATTCCTACTAAATTCTATATCAGTCTCATACCAACTTCCACTGTCTCATACCACATAGCATTACTATTTCCTAACTCATAATCATATCAAATTGTATCTCATAATGTTATCTTATTCTTATCTCCCACATAGTCTCATATTGACTCATACCTCATATATTCTTATTTCTTAAGTCTCCTTAATCCTCTCCTTAATTCTCTTAACTTGTACTCACACCGGAGTTAACAAGATAGGTACTTAATATGTATGGTATTCACATCTTCTGTGTGCAATAACCATGATTTATCTCAAAATGTTTATGTAAAAACATATTCTCAAATTATTTTGTGCTATGCACACCGTAGTTTATGTACTCAGTACACAAACATACGCTAAGCGGTTTTCGCTCTACCCCCTTAAAATGGATTACGCCCACGTAATCAGCGTTACATCATCTTTGAACATAAGTTCAAGATGTCTAATTCTCACCAAGCATTCTAGCTTCCACGTCATCTATCTTACTTATAATTCGATCAGAAATGACTTAGTCTCTGTATCGAGGATTCTTAACGGTACTTATACCGTTTCCTTAACTTAGTTTGGTCTAATCTCAAAGGTAGTGGTCTGCTAGCTTCCGCTACGCGACTCTGATAATCTTAGGCTTAATTGTCTCAATGGACACGTGTTATCTTTATATATACACGGCCTTAATGAGTTGTAACTCGTCTATCCATTCTCCTTGAAGATCTTATGCTCATACTCTTAGTATTTTCTCGAATGTCTAAATTGTTCCCCTCAACTGACCTTTGGTCTGAGGATGATTCTTAATCTGAAACTACTGTTTAGTGCTTATTGCGCTTTACAGTTTAATCTCTTACATCATAAGATATGTCCAATGTCTGTACTTAACAATCCGTGCTCTTCGCACTTCATAGTCCTTAATTACTTGTTCTCTGGTTCCTCTGTGTTGCTGGTTCAACTGAATTCTTCTCTTCGACTGTTTGTGGTAGTAGCTGCTCTTGTCTGATCTTGCGTCGTTGTCGGTGGTACGGAGTCGACTACTTCCCGTGTTCCTTACACCACTCGTCCACATGCATGGGGTACCTTACTGGTACATTACTACTTACCCAACTAACTCATAAATGAGCGTGTCAGGCCTGCAAGCCCCTGTGGGGTGCAGTCGTCCCACGTCTCGTTTTAGTAAACTCATAGTGTCCGTCACACGTTTAGCTATTGCTAATTATGAAGTATTCTGTTGTCGATCTCCTCTTCATCGTTCCATAATAACATTTATTGTTCTTCTTGA
The DNA here is from genome assembly GCA_023374045.1 of Limonium bicolor. NCBI lineage: Eukaryota > Viridiplantae > Streptophyta > Magnoliopsida > Caryophyllales > Plumbaginaceae > Limonium > Limonium bicolor. The sequence goes on from CM041776.1 coordinate 438,572,253, forward strand.
AGTTAATCAAGGGAAATCCATTATTGTGTTCTTGGTATTGTATGCTCTAGCTCTTTCTGTATCCCGTACTGATTCGGTCTCTTAATAATTGAGGTCTCTTTCCGTAGAGCCTCTTATCTTGTTTCTCATATTTATGCTACTAGGAATGCACTTCCAGTTCCTTAAGGAATGGGTAGTGTGCTTCCTGCGAAATCTTACCTAACCAGGTCCAGACTACTGGCATCAATGCTCAGTTCGTCTACCATCTTATTTCTTACTTATATTGGTCTTAACTCATAAATCTCATTGCCTCTGTGTCAATATTTGACGGCTCATACCTAACGGTCGCTTTACCGCGCACCACGACTTAATTCCCCTTATAAACTATTGTACTCACGACCACTACTACCGTGGTAGTTGGCCCTTACCATGTTGCCCATTGATGGTGCAACCTCTTACTCACTTATTCTAATGTCTTACCTTATACTCAATCCCTTCTTGGTGTAAACACACGGGAGTTCTCTCATTCCGGTGTATGGCGGTTGTCATACCGTGCTGTAAAATAGTTGACTCTTAATACGAAGATGTTCTGCTCCAATCTCAGATTCGTAAGTAGGCTAATTTCTCTCGCTTTCTTTCATCCTTAGTGATGTTATCTACCATGTAAATTTAAACTGGTTACTGAAGCTTCATCCACTGAATCACAAGCTCTTTTGAGCATTGGTCCTTGACGTGTCATAATGTGCAATCTCAATGTTTATATCTGACCATTACTAATTCCTTACATCCTGGGTGTTGGATATGGGGTCTATCTGTGCAACCTTCCTTATTACTCAGTGTATCTGTATGTTCTAAAGTAATCTCAATTTTACAGTTTCCATTCTCTAGCAAAAGCGTATTGCATCTCTAATAAGTGAAAGCCTTTTTGAGGGGTTCATTCCCACTCATGGCCTCAGCATTATTTCAATATTCTCATGGTGCTTTTTCCCTGGCATATTTTTCCACAATTTAAGTTATGGGTTTGGTAACCGTTCCTATCTACGATTGTAGTTCTTTCGTGGCTTAAACAAGCTTTCTTATAACTTACTGCGCCTCGGGCTCTGATGTGGTTAACATCCTTGGCTCGTAGGCTCTTAATGCTTAATGTCTCAGCTCATTATTTGCACTCTTATTTATCTGTAGGTCATCCTTATAGGTTCTGGTCCTTTGAACACTATCCACAGTTAGGTTACATATTAAATGTAGTGTCGGGTTTCATGGTGAGTTACTGCATCCTGCTTCCTGCTATGGAAGTCTATTCAGGAGATCTGAGGTTACTTAGTGTCCTCGAATATACCGTCATTTTACTAGACTTACGTCTTTTAACAATCAAGGTTAGGTTCGTCTTAGGCGTTTGCCTTACGGTGTCCAAGTTGGATATCATCCCGTCGTCTTATACTTCCATCTCAACGCTTCGTTCAACTTCCGTTGACTACGCCACCCGTTGATGATCAATCATACTTGGGTGTTAATGAGTTAGACAAACAGTATTAACTGTCATTCATCAGTTTGCTCGGCTCGACTATGCCCGCTCTGTGGGGGTAGTCCTCCGGGCCTTCCTTTTCCAGGTTGTACGTCTTAAATCCTCAGCAGGTTATAGCTTACGCTTATTCTCTTTTACCCTTGTCTCTTGGGTTTTCCAACATCTTCATTGTAGAATGTTTGTTATTGGTATTCTTAATGGTCACTTTGGGAGTCTTATCCCGTTTTCGTTGGAAGTCATTGCGTCAACCGTCTCAATCGTATCTTATAATACATCCCTTGTATTATTGCTTATATAGTGTTTTTGCTCGGATTGTTGAGCGATCTCTCTCAGGTTCCTCTTGAGATCCGGGTTGGTGTTCTTACCGCACTGTCGTTTTGTTGTTGTACTGTTGCTAACATCCATATGGTCTAATATTATGTCCAAGTTCTGCTCCCGGCTGACTGGTGTGTCACCTCATCTCATCATGGTCAGGCCGTCGGGCCTTTCCAAGGTCTTATTTTTCTGTTCTTATGGATTTACAATCCGGTATTAATATGTGCTACAACTGTAGCGTTCTCCTATTTTTCCATGATGGCTTTCTGTGTAGCTTAACCGTGGTAGCACTTGCTATGGCAAGTGCGCCATGCAGGATGGGCTATTGGTGCAAGGTACATTGGTAGCGATACTTCCTTCTAATTTCCATGTAATTGGTAGTCCTCGGGACTCCTTCGATAATCTCTTATTTTGGATAACCAACCATCCGGTAGTTTCCTTGTTGTTTGACAGTACTGTCATTTATCAGGGCGTTCCTCTTTCTGAGGGAACCCCTTAATATTTTCTTATGTCTTAATCCTCGCTCCTGTCTCCACACATTTTGGTGTGGTTAATCAGTAATGATTCTCCTTTAGGCACTACATCGTAGTCCTATTTCGGTATACAATTTATATATGTTTCCCACCGTTGTCCGCGTTATGTCGGGCAGGTTTGTAACTTTTTTCATTGTATGGGGTTTGGAGTTCCCGGTTCTTAACTGGACCTTCCAGTAATCTCAATCCTCATGCTTTGTATTATCCTACTGTTATGCTCCTTCGGACCATTGTCCGGTACTCATGTCACTTCCCTTTTCCTTTCTATTGCACCCGTAGTGCTTTCCTTATCATTGGTATTGCGGGTTATTTCGACTGCGTAGCATGTCGACCCATGTTACCGGTAATTACCGTTCCCTTATTGATAGGATTCCATAGGTAGCGCCTGTTTCTCTGTTGTGCTCCATTAAAAACCTCCAAGTTCTCCGTAACTGTTGTGCAACCAGTTGTTTCTCGTGTTGCTTACTGTTAGCTAACTGCCAGATTGGGTTTCCCGAGTATGAGAAGGCTTTCTTCTCTCTGGCGTTTGTTCCACATATTCAGGGTTAGGGATGTGGAGGGCGGGTCTAGGTACTATGGATATCCGGCAAACACCGGGAAGTCCTGGCTAACGCACCCCTCACTCTATCTCTCAATCCCTTAACCCAAACTCAATCTCAACTTCAATATTCTTCTAAGTTCGGTATTTCTTGTCTTCAGAGCGTAACTACGCTCTGATACCACTTTTTGTAACACCCCAACTCAATCCAAATGTGGTCTCGCAACTTAACAGCATATATATACACATGTCACAGCGGAATTCTTTACACTCCAGGACTTGTCACGGTCTGACTACGGAATATACCGAACATTAGCACATAACAACCTTAACCAAATACATATTCTTCTTACAAACCCCTCTCACATCCTATACATCTTACTAACTCGATTGCCATACGAGTGTACATGCACAACTCGTAGGCCACACTTAATCCTTAACACTTGTATCCTCTTCTTACTCTCTACTCACGCCGCCTCCGATGACACCTGTGATAAATAAAAACAGCCCCCAAAGGGGGTCAGCACGAATGCTGGTACGCTCCTCTCATGGCCCCCAAGCTAACGTGGCTACGACGACTAATTGTCGATAGCATGGAGGTTGATTAGATGCACAACATAATAGTAAGTGCAGTAAACAACAAACCAACAATGAACAATCAAAGTTCACACACAATGAACGACTTAAATGTGTTCCCTTAATTAGAGAGTTATTTATTTAACTCCTCAAGTAATGTTCCATCTTAACCTGAGTCCATCCTATCTCATCTCACTCAATCTTAGTCTTAACTTAATCTTAGAAACAACCATCCTTTAATAAGGAGTGGATGTAGCTTATCTTAATCTTAATAATACAAACCATCCTTTAAAGAGGAATGGTTGCAACTCATCTTAACCTTACCTTAATCTTAATCTCAACTTAATCTCAGAATACAACCGTTCCTGGAAGGGAATGGTTGTAGCTTAATTCGAACCTGGGATTTAGGTGATCCCACCGCACCATCTTAATGCCACCTACTCTGGACGGGAGTCCAGCGTAGCTGAGCCGACAACCGGCCCTAGGCTACAAGTCCGAAGACAAGTCCTTAAGCGGAGGGCGGATCTGATTCAGATACCGTCCCCCTTTTTCCTTAGCATGCATGACCGGAGATCGGTCCCGGGTTTCCTCACTCAAGTTCCAGTTAGTAATAGTCTCAAGACCATGTTTGTTGGTTAACCTCTTTCGGTTTATATCAACCCATATTAGGGAGCATTCCTTAGTCTCACTCAATTCCTTACTAAACGTTGGTTAGTAAGTTCCCATGATATGTTGTGTTAGTTTTCAAACATCACACAACAATACAATAATCATAATATTCCGGTTGCATGCTTTATCTTGTTTAGTGAGCACACAAACAAATAGCACACAAGCCGAGGGACACCTCGTTAGCAAGCAAGTCACAAGAAAAACTGTACCGTTCACCGTTGGTCGTTCGGTTGCTTACTCTCTTCCGGAGTCCAAACTCCCAAGTCCTAAAACATTCATTCAGTTTTAGGTTGTTAATCACTTAACTTAATCCAACTTACTTAACTTACTTAACCCTTAATGATTCCCACCTAACACCTCTTAAGTCTTACAACTTAATCTTACAACTTAACCTTAAACTTTAAGTTTATACTTAACTTAACTTAATCCCTTAAGTTCTTAGGGTCCTAATCATTACCACCCTACCAAAGGTCCTTAGAATTCAATTTTTTTTTTAGGCTCGACCGAACTTCCGACCGACCTTACCTAAGGTCGGTCCATTCCAGAACATATTACCGCTTGAAAATTCTACCCCGACCGACCTTGCAAGTCCGGTCCCAAGGTCGGTCCATTCCCGAGAGTTTCCCCGTGGATATTTAAGCCCGACCGAACTTTCCAAGTTCGGTCCCATGTTCGGTCAATTCCAGAGACTCAATTCCTTCACAAATTACAAGCCCGACCGAACTTGCAAGTCCGGTCCCCAAGTTCGGTCGGTTCCAGAAACTTTCTCCGGCAGTGTAAACTGAGCTCGACCGACCTTGCAGGTCCGGTCCCAAGGTCGGTCGGCTCCAGAACCTTATTTCTAAATTCCCATTTGACTCCAAACTTCTCCACAAGTTCCCCCATGTGTCCTAATACCATTTAGGCACTTAAACTCACCTTAGAACTTCCACCAAACTCTCCAAAACAACTTCCAAAGATCTTCTCAAACATTTACTAAATTCTTACAACACTCCTTACATTTGTCATATAATTCCTTACATTTCCAACATGTACATTTGTCTAAAACTTTAACTATCCCAAGTGTTTCTTTTCAACCCATATAACTCCTCCTTAACCTCATTGCACTCCATCTTGCTAGTTAAACCTTCCAAGGTCATCTTGCATGTCCATGCACAATTCTCTTCTTTTCATTTGTTACTCATCACTCCTAAACTCTTGAGCTTACTTATACATTCTTTTATTCACTTACTCACCTTCCTCATGATCACATGCTCTTTTACATTCCTAGTCATTTTCCTTGACGTTTGAATACATTCTCCCACACCTTTCTCTTCCATCACCTAAGTCCACTTATTACAATCTAAACTAAACCTCATTAGTCCTCTACTAACATCATCACACTTGCACAAGCTATCCAAACTCCTCATTGTTTTATTCTCTAGTTCATACCTAAATCACCTTAAAGCATTATACACCTTTCCATCCAAATTTCGCCATAGCTCCTCTATGTATCTTATCATGCCCAAGCAAATTATTTTCCTCATTCAAACCATCTCACACACATCAAGTTCTTTCTCATCACATCTCACCACCAAACCAACTCATTCACAACAACTCATTATATTGCAATAATCTTAAATTGCATAGCACCAAGGCTCTTAAATGACATGGCTCTTAGGCCCTTAAATGACTTAAACTTAAACACTGAATTTCCCACATATAAAAGCTTTCAACCTGCAAATACACCCATCAATCTCATAGTAATTATAATGCTATTAAAATCCATCTTAAACTTATATTACTAACTCATTCCCATTGGCTCCTTATTCACAAGTTCACAAGCTCGTTTGAACTCTTTTTCCTAGGTTATACAACCCATTACCTAATGTAAGCCCTAGGCTACATTGGTACCCATATAAAACTCATTCCTTAATCTTAAACCACCATTAGGTAAGCAATTTACCTTGTTTTCTCAAGCTTATCTTAACCTCCTCCTTAGACCTTCCTCTTGCATGGATCTCGGCCACCACTTAAACTTCCTTTGCCAATGTTCTAACCAATATTCAATGACTCACATGAGTACTAAACAATACACTAACCTCAAGGAATGAAACCCTAGGTTAGAAATGTGTTCTAAGGCATAAAAGTGGATGATTACCTTTGAAGTCTCAAGATAGACTTTGGCATTGAATGAAATAAGACCTCCACTAGTCCTTGGTGAATAAATCAAGCTAGAACAAGGCATAAAACAAAGCCCCATGAGTAGTAATTTTCGGCCATGTGGAAGGAATGATGGAAACATGGTTTTTCTTACATTTTCTTTACCTTAAGAGAATGAGAAGCTAATGAGCTCTTCAAACTTGATTTTCCTCCATCAATGGAGTTTTCTCATGGCACCCAACTTGATCTTTGAAAGATTTGAAAAATAGAGAAGGATAGGTCTTGGCCTAACTAAGAGAAATCTATACTTAGTTTTTGATTTGGAGCAAAGATGAATACTTGGTGAGCATTTGAAGGTGGAGCACCCATGGATGAAGCTCTCTCGTTTTGGAGCAAGAGAAGGGAAGAAGAAACCGTGGGAAGAAGGTAAATGAAGAGAGAGAAGAAGAAAAGTGTGCTAATATAAGATATTTGCTTTAATAAAGCAAATAGTACTCCTTTTACTTATCTCTTCTTTTCTTCCTTATTTGACTACTTACGGTGACTCATCCTCCCTTAGAAAACCGGCCCCCTATCTTAAATAAGGCTAGTCATGGTTTTTGTTGACCAACTAATTAGCTTATATTGATTAAAACTTAAACTAGTCACTATTTGGCACTATTCACTAATTAGTGCACATATTTCTGAAATTTTTGATTTCCCATTGATTTAGGCTTCCTAATGTGATACTAATTAGTACACATGTTGATTAAAGAGTAATGATGGACATTTAGCCACTCAAAACTCAATTCTAAGACAATTTCTCAAAAATGTGCTTTAAGACTTCTTAAGCACATTTTGTGTTTTTAACTTGTTTTTGAGCTTGGTTTTCTTTGCTAATTGATTTAAAATATCCATTAGCATATTACTAAAGTCTTATCATGATATTTGGGTACTCACCCAAGTCTCTCCAAGCTTAGAGCACATTTTTGCCCTAATTGCCCTTAAGGCACTTTTGTGTTTTCCTTGGTTTAAATTGTCTGCCAATCTTTCTAAGGCATATTCTAGCCTTACTACATCATAATTTGATGTTTACTTAGCATACTTAGGTTTGGGGTATTTCATGGATACATCCTCAACCTTGAGGAGGAGGAGATGTCGCCTCCCTCCGAGCCATCAGAGGAGAGTGCTATAATCAACTTCAAGGAGCCACCTCCCTCTGAAGTTGATTTTCATCAAGGCTCTTCCCATTAGGGATGTCAATCTTGACCCGAACCCAAAATCCGACACGAAACCCGCACGTAAATTTCCGGGTTCGGGTTGTGAAATTTAACCCGAAATTGATTTTCGGGTCGGGTCGGGTCAAACTACATACAACCCGCAGCGGGTCGGGTCAAACCCGGGGTGGGTCGGGTTGAACCCGTGACCCGATATATTACTATATGTCTGTATTTTTAAGGAAACCCAACAGCAACAGTACATGGTTTCGTTCCGTAGCCGAGCATTACAGTTGAGTAGACAACAAAAAACTCCATAGCTAATTAATTAAGCTAATTGCTGGTTAAGATCGAACTGAACTGATGATACAGATGTGATGCGCCAACGCACTAGTACTGCTTCATATATATATTCGGCTGGACCGCTCACAACCATACATGGTGTTTAGTTTAAAAGAAATCCACTTCACTTTTTTTTACCATATTCTCAAAAGTCTATTTTGGATCTCACTTCCCGTTTATTCTATTCCACAGCCTCTCTCCCTTCTCTCAGTCTCTCTCACTAACCAAAACCCTAAGTCGTACCCATTTCACTAAGTGAGTGATTTTTCAGAGCCTCGGCCAGAGCCCATGTCTTCTAAGAAATAGTACTCCATCTCAAGGAATGTTTTGGAAAAATAATCTATTCCCAGTAAAGCTTCGTATACTACTACTATTTTAATCGAAATAGGAATTGAGCACACAGACATATACACACTTACATTATCAATATATGGATTTGATTTGTACGTGATGAAGGTATAAACATTTATGAATTTACTATTTTGTTTAGTGTTGGCTAGATAGTTTAGATTTTTGTAATATTTACATAAAATATTGGTGTGGAAAACTAGCTAAGTATATATCTATGTAAAAAAAAGAGAGAAATAATTAGAAACTACTAGCTAAGTATATAAATGCTCCACCATTTCTGTCTTTCCCCTCTGTAGCAATACGGTAAAGGAACATCTTGCTATGAACACAATTTCTTCTGCATTGATGATCTCTGGTCTTATTGTTAGCCCTTCATCATTAGTCATTTTAGTTTTTTTTTCATCTATAATGTTTAACTAATGCCTAATTGTTTCTATAATGCAGATGGAGAACGTACTTGGTGGGGATTTAAATGCATTATCCAGAGAAGATGAATATGTTCTTAATAAGGATTTAGAAGCTCCAAATGAAGAGTTGCTAGCTTTAAATGAGGACTCACAAGCTCTCAATGAGGCGCCACAAGCTCTATCAAAGAAGAGGGCAAGGAAGTTAATATCTCCTGTCTGGCAACACTTTGACTATATTCCTCCAGATGATAAGGTCAGTTATGAAAGAGCTAAATGTAAGAATTGTAATGTCTATTACAACTGTGAGGCAAAGAATGGAACGGGTAATATGAATCGTCATATGGGAAAATGTCCTAGGAGATTCTCACGTGATGTGAGCCAAATGATGATTAACCAGTCTGCCAAAACTATGTCCACTAAAACAGAATTTGATATAATGGTTTGGAGGAGATGGATGGCTAAGATGGTGACGAAGCATAACCTTCCTCTTAACTTTGTTAAGTTCTCAACTTTTAGGGGTGCATGCAAGTACTTGAATCCTGATGTGCAGTTTACATGTAGGAATACTTTAAGAAATGATTGCATAAATATGTTTACGGAAGAAAAAATAAGATGAGAGACTTATTTATAAGTTCTTGTGGAAGTGGTAGAATAAGTTTGACAAGTGATTGTTGGTCTTCTTCTACAGGGGATGGATACATTTGTTTGACTAGCCATTATATTGATAACCGGTGGAAACTACAAAAGAGGATATTGAGTTTTAAGTTCTTTGGCCCTCCACATACCAGAAAGTTTATTGCTGAAATGGTTGAGAGTATGTTGACTGATTGGGGGATTGACAAGATGATTTTTTCTGTCACTTTGGATAATGCAAGTGCTAATGATGCTGTTGTTACATTGTTGAGGTCTCAATTGCGGTTGAGAATAGACTTTTATGTGAGGGGAAATATCTTCATATTCGATGTGCGGCTCATATTGTGAACTTGATAGTTCAAGATGGACTGAAAGATATAGAGAACTCTATTAAGAAAGTCCGTGAAAGTGTGAGATATGTTAAAGGTTCTCAAACAAGGAAGACCAAGTTCTTTTCATGTGTGTCTAGAAGTAATCTTGATAAGAGTAAGGGGCTGATTATGGATGTGCCTACACGATGGAATTCAACATATCTTATGCTTGAACGTGCTGCCTATTTTGAGCATGCCTTCATAGAGTTAAGTTTTACTGATATGATTATGAGCATTGTCCATCTGAGGAGGAGTGGACAAAAATGAAGACTATTCATGATTTTTTGCAAGTATTCTACAATTTCACACTTAAGGCTTCAGCAGTCAAACACCCTACCTCCAATCTGTTCTTCCCCTTAGTTTTTCGAGTATATATTGCCATCAAGAGTGCAATGGAAGGACCTGATAAAGATTTGAAAATCATGGGAGCTAGAATGTATGAGAAGTTCAACAAGTATTGGAGGGATTTTAGTGAGATTATGGCTATCGCTTGTGTTTTGGACCCACGCTACAAATTCATTTATGTTCGGTACATATATGAAAAGATGTATGCTGATGGTATTACTCGGAGCATAGAGTTTAAAGAGAAACTTTACTCACTTTACAATGAGTACTCTCATTTGGACACACAAAGTTGTAGCTCTTCTTCATCCTTTAAGGAATGTAATGATGTTCGGCTGCATGACAATGATTTTTTGTCACAGGTTTGCATTACTTTACTTGTTTTTAAACATTTAAATACAATTATTATTCATCTAATCTGCTTATATTTGTATTTTTTTATGTTTTGATTGTTTGTTCAGGATTTTGAGTTATATGTGCCCTCAGCTACTTCAATGGAGAAGTCCCAGCTTGACAAGTATTTGGATGAGCCAAAGTTTGATTGTACAAAGGAGCTGGATATTTTGGCTTATTGGAAGACAAATGGTGTGAGATTTCCTGCTGTTGCTGCTATGGCTAAGGACATTTTAGCCATTCCGATATCTACAGTTGCTTCCGAAAGCGCGTTTAGCACTTCTGGAAATATTTTGGATGATTATCGATCCTTGCTTAGATCTGATATCGTGGAAAGCTTGGTTTGTTGGAAAGACTGGATATTGGCGAAAGAAGGTAATTTAGCATCTGTTTTTCTTACTATATTTTTTGTGGTATTAATAATTCTAGTTAGATATACTAATCTTATGTTTCTTTTTCTTTTTCAAATTTGTAGCTAACGAACATGACTCTTTGATTAGTATGCTGGAACAATGTTCACTCCATGATGAGTGACTTAAGAATATTTTCAGCTTGCAGGTAATTTGCTACTTTTCATTTTAGTGAAACTATATATTTTAAGATTAACATTTGTCTACTTTTAAGGTTGTTTTTTGATGTTGTACTGCTTTGTGGTTGTTTTTTTATGTTGTACTGATGTGGATTGGACTACTTCTTCGTCCTGGATACTATCTTTTATAGACTGTTTGCAGTTATCAGTTCTAATGAATCATCTCTGTTATATGTACTTCTGAAAGAAACAGATATATTGCTTTTTTGTCGATGGTAGTTGTTGTCTTTCAGGCAAAGAATGCATCATGGAACTTTTGAGAAGAATCTCTATGACAGAATTCATAGATTTTTTGGAAGGTTTGGTTTGCTCTTAATATTGACGTGTTAAGACTTTTGAGAAGAATCTTCAGATTGGTGTTAGCTAAGCAAGTGTTAAGGTAGTGATTCTTCTATGAAAGTGATTATTTTGTAGGTTGTTATCCTCTTACGTATACTTTTATACAGAAACAAATTTGATTAGTTGTAGTTTTTTATTTTCTTTCAGGCAAAGAAGACAGCACCGAACTTTAGCACCGAACTTTTGAGAAGAATTTGCATGACAAAATTCTGACTTTTGGAAAGCTTGGTTTTCTTTCTAATGTTAATGCATAGAATTTTATGCAGCAAGTGAAAAGTGTGTAAATAGAGCAATTAATTGGAGCTTAGGGGTATGCCGTATGCAAATGTAACTAAGTGTGATATTCAAGTATCTTACATTTTTTGACTGATTATGGTATCTTTTTGACTCGTATACCATGTTTATATGATGTTATGTATGTTTATCTTAAGCTTATAGATGTTTTTTAACAGTTCATTGTTATATCTCTTAATTTTTAGTTATTATCAGGCTGGTTTTTGAGTTAGAAACAGATCAGCGGGTCGGTTATCGGGTCGGGTTATCGGGTCGTGTAAATAAACTAAAACAGGTCGGGTTAGCGTGTAGGTTGCGGGTTGCTTCGTTTTGACCCAGGTGGGTTCGGGTTCATCAAATTGAACCCGTAACGGGTTCGGGTCGGGTTTGGGTCGTGTAAAATATTTTCGGGTCGGGTTCGGGTTATGTATAACCCAACCCAAAACCCGTTTTTGACAACCCTACTTCCCATGAGCCTCACCAAGAAGTTGAGGACATTTACATCCTCTGAATTTGAGGAGGTTGAGGAGCCATCAAACTTTGAACTTCACTTGAAGGATCAAGGCCCCCACCCGTGCACTAATGAAGTTGGGTGGAAGCTCAACGTACACCCGCTAAGTGTGGAGGTCACCTTCCCATTTGATCCGGGACCAAAGATTGAAGACAAAGTCCACCCCGGAGTTCACCCTACACTGCTCACTGAAGATAAAGATGTTTACATCCTTGCATTTGAAGAGGAGGCTCCACCACAGTTTGATCCTCGTACCAAGGATCACCTACCTCAACACTTCCACCTGATGAACGATCGGTGGAGTTTACACTTTCACATCCTAAGTGTTGAGGCCACATTTCCTTTTGATCCGGGTCGTTCTTCATTGCTAGATGATGCCCGCCCAACCCACCCGTTGAAGCCGACTTCAACGTTCATATTCGATCCCGGATGACTTCACGGTGGTATGGTCTAGCCACAGACCTTAAAGAAGGGCCGCTTACCGGGAGGCAACCCGGATTTCATTTCATGTCTTGTCTTTTAAATTCTGTTAGTTTAGATTTTGCATTGTTTTCAATAATGGGCTATTTTGGCATTCTTTGGACTTGCCCTTTTACGCCCAATTGGTGGCGTCTGTGTTGTGAATATTTTGGAAACAGGTATGCCCCTCTGAAAAAGGGATGGAATTAGGAACAATTACAAAGGAACCTATGACGAAATTTTCCAAGAGGACCTTCATCTCCAACGATTGAAGGTAGCACCTCAACGACCCCTCCCACTAGCAATTGTGCGGGCACCCTATCTTCCATCTGCATCTTATCGAGGAGTACTCGTTTCACCCTTCCTTTAATATTTGCCCACAACGACTCCATTATTTTTATTTTCTGTTTTTGTTTTCGTTCTCCTTTGGTTTTGTTTTTGCTAACCCTTAACTCCAGTTGTAGTTTGGTTGCTTCTAGTGTTTTATGCGGATGCAACTTCCAGTCCACACCGCAATCAAGCTACGCTACTTGAGGCTGAAGCTCAAGTGGGGGAGTTCTACAAACTGATAGCAATAGCAATCTCAGGGGAGTACTCGTTCCTTTTAATTTTCGTTCTCTCTTCTCTAATTTTGAATCTGCAAATCTGGGGATAGCTTATGTGCTATACTGTTTGTTTGTGTCTCGGGTGATTTTCCTTTTGTCTGTTTCCCGCAAAGGTCTTCTGGAACCTTCCCCGGTTTTGATTGGTGAACAATGGGGACATTGTTCAATTTAAGTGTGGGGGAGTGACCTTTTCGGTGAATTGTGTGCTTAAATGATTAATACTTCATGCTTATCGTGCGATTGTCCAAAATAAAAAACTTGGACCCTTGTGTTGTGAGTTGTTCTCATTAAGAACAAATACTGTTATGAATTGTGGGATAAATGCTCAAATTTGTCTTTTTGATTGCTTTTGAGGAGCATTTTACATGCGGTGTGGCCAAGTGATCTTATATGATTGGATTTTTATTGCTTTGGGTTCATTCTGTCTTCTTTCTTAGGGATTGCTAAGGGGTGCTTCTTTGTGAAAACCCTTTAAGGGACTTGTGAGACGCCATTGGTAACCAACAATGAGAGCTGAGTGTTCTTAAATGCAAAGGCTTGATGCCTAAATTTATCCTCTCATCTCTTATGCAAAAGTGAAACAAATGCATAAATCTATTTTTCCTTTTGTCTTCTTCTCAATGCCCATTCTTGAGAGAAGTTGGTCATGGTAAAAGCTCTCCAAGTTACCTAATCTTTAGAACTTTGAAGCACTCCGGATCATACCCCGAAACTCTAGTTTTTGTTTTTCCCCTAAGTACACCCATGCCACCACTAAGAGATGGTTCACACTCCTCAAAGGTTTAAATCACTTTTTGCTTCTTCTCTTATCCTATAATTCATGTTAGTATTTGTTAGTCTTGAGCATTCCTTACTTGCTTGGGGGCTTGGTTTTGCTTGAGGATAAGCAAAAAGGTAGTGTGGGGGTGTGATGAGTGTCTAAATGAGCATGTTTTAGGGGTGTATTTCATATGTTTAATCAACACGTTACATGCTCATTTCTCCACTCTGGCTTATTTTCCTCTAGTTTTGTGCTTCATTGGTGTCTTACACATTTATTGTTTAAACAGGAGGAATAACATAGATAGAGTAAAGTAGATGAAGAGAGGAACGCGTGGGCGCAAACAGATCCAAAATCGGAGCTTAAACGAAGAAGATACAGCATTTCGAAGTTAGCCTACTGGCATCGACCGACCCATAGGTCTGGGTCGGTCGGTGGGTCGTCGGACTTAAAAAAAACACGTTTTTTGGCCCGAAATTGCTTCTGGACGCGACCGACCCACGGGACCGACCCAGGGTGGGTCGGTCGGGTCGAAAATTTGCCAAGATCTGTGTTTTAAAACGGGGAATTTTGGGAAAACTTCCCCACTCTTCATTCAGCTCGGTTCCGCCCCAAAAACAGAGAAAAGAGGCGATTCCAAGGGAGAAAAGAAGAGGAGAATAGAGAAGAAGAAGAAGAGAAGAAGAAGAAGAAGAAAGAAGAAGAAGAAGAAGAATCCTCCTCCCCTCCTCCTCCTCGAATCCTCCTCCTGAAGAACTCCGAATCCTCCTCCTCCTCCTCCTCCTCCCTCCTCCTCCTCCTCCCCTCCCTCCTAAGACTCCTCCTCCCTCCTACGCATCCGATACTGAGGAAGGGAAGCTACCTCCTTCCAAGCTCCATAATGGCTTCTTCTATCCCTTGCTATTTTATTTTCTCTCCTATGGCTGTGTAGAATCATTTTTGTAGCTAGGGATTGGGGATTTTGTCCCAAAATCCCTAAACTCCATTGTAGATTCTTGAACTCATTTATGGTTTTATTTTAGTTCTTGTTCTTAATACTGATAATAATTATGTGTTTGTGGCTCTTGAACTTGTCACCCATGATTTGGGGATTTGTTAAGGGTTTTGCCCAATTTGTTATCTATGTGTTAAACTTGTTGGTTTGGCCTACCGATTAGTTCTGCATTATTGTGGATTTCTGTCAACATGTGATTCTGAGATAGAAATCTAGACCGTGAGGACTGAATCATTGTATTCTAATATCGATGATTTCGAGATTAGACTACACTGCAACTTAAAGGGAATTTGTGCTTAATGCTATCAATTGACTAGGTACTTGAAGAACCGCCAGGTTCCAACTCCGTTGGTTAGGATTAGTAGACCTTGATTAGGCTATTAGTCAATTTAGCGTTCCCGTTGTTTAGCCATGAGTTCGAGGGTTGACCATTGGTAGTAAAGGGGAGATGGGTGCAAATACCCATCCCGAGCTACACCTATCCTAGATAGTTAGTTTAGTGTTTATTGCTTTCTTTATTTATCCAATTACAACCTAAAAACCCAAAACCCCAGTTTACATTATGCACTTTTGTATATATCCTCGTGCACATTTACTAAGCTTATAATTAACTAGATAGTTACGAAGTCCCTGTGGATACGACCTTGTTGAGCTACAACGACTGGGTTCACTGCCCATAGTTAGCAAGATAGTCTCACCACTATTTGCTCAATAGCAGCGCAGAATATAAACAAAGCCCAGTGGTGGCTACAATGTCAAATACAAAATGAAATGAGAAATGAAGGTAAAAAAGTTAGCTAATTAGTATGTAATTTATATCATAACTCACGTTTGGTGATACGGCATTAGAATGAATAATTTATTCTGTCGATCAGCAACATCGAAGCAATGAATCATGTATTCACAAAATCTCCCCGGGTCCCTATTGACTGAGTCATACAATAAACGCTCCGGGCACACCGTAGTAATGGAGGTGATGTTCTTCTCATCACATCTCTCAAGCAGACCTCTATTATATCACATGTACTATAAAAAGTTAGCCAATGCAACTTCATAGATACTTATTCTATATGTTTTTACAGTATGAGGAAAGAACACTTACTTTAGATAAGCTTGAATAATGTTAATGTTCAGGTAATCTCCACACATCATCTCTTTGATGTCCCCAAAGTTGATCGCCGTGGTCATATCTTCTTCATAGTGAAACATCAACTTTGGAAGCGTCATCATGAAGTTGATAGTTTGAGGTGACTTCAAAATGATCTTGTCGTAGAGATTCATCTGATGAGGCCCCAAACATTAATAAGTTTTTGTGGCAGTGAGAACTTACTTTTAGGCGCCTTAGAAGTCCTGGTGCGACCCCGGACGGGCGCTGGATTCTTACTTTTCGCCCCGACTCACTGGATTCTTACCCTTCACACACAAACAGTAGCATAAATGTAAAGATAATTACTAATTGATTATTATAGTAACATTAAACATTTATCTAGAACATACCTTTGTACTTCTGACAGGATTCACCGGCGCGCTGATCTCTTCTTCTCTGGGCCGGGATACGCGGCGAGAAAGCTCAGGGATCTCAGGATTCGCCGGCGCGCTGATCTCTTCTTCTCTGGGCCGAGATACGCGGCGAGGAAGCTCAGGGATCTATAATAGATTATATTAGACACTTAATGCTAAATAATACATTTGATTAGATACTAAATGGTTGTCAAACAGTCTTACCTCATCGGTGACAACAATATAACTGCTGGCCAGGGCAATATGTCTCCCTTCGCTTCAATCAGCATGCATTTGTTGTCAAACGCCATTGGAAGGTATGCATGCTCAAATCCATCAATTATCAGGTCCAAGGTCACACGCGCGTAGAATGGGGGTAGACGTACGAAACTAATGAGTGTGAGTGGTTCTGATGGCAACACCGTCCCGTAGCCACATCTACAGGGTGCCCTTCTAATGGTATTGGAGATGACATTTTTTTGCTCCTTTAATAAACAGAGATAATACGTGAAAAAATAAGTGAGTCCAATCTAATACTATTTAAATGACTTTATGTAAGGAGAAAAATAGTTAAACAAAGCTAACCTGGATGTTGGTAAACGGGTACGGGTCATTGGCCGGAGCACAACTAGACGAGGAAGACGGTCGAGGAGGATCATGCTGCTGCTGAGTAGTCGCATGTGCGATCGAATTCAACGCTTCCTGCAGCCTCTCCTCGATAGCCCGGCGCTCAACAGCCTGTTTCTCCTCATTAGCTTGGCGCTCAGCAGCGAACTTACGCTCTACCATCGCCTCGACTTCAGCAACACTCATCTGACCCTTCCTAGCAGATGGCGGGAATATGTGCTTCTGACGTACTTCTCCCCCAAATCCTCTAACACGCCCCGGGTGATCCTTCTTCCCAAGTATTTGATTTAGAGTGTCGTCTTGAGAAGGAGGAGCGTGTATGTCTACTTCTCCTCTCTGTGCCGCTTCATACTATCCAATTGTCAAAGAAGTTAACACTAAATTTAAGATCAACAAACACTTGAGTATATAAGTAAATTATTTAACAGCTACTTTCAAATACTTACAATTTGGTTAGCCAGTTGTTCCGTCGCAGCATGAGGAAATATCCTCTGACCTTCACTGGTCGTTTTCTGGCGTCCCAGTATGAACATCTGCACCCTCCTCGCCTCAGAGACATCCTCGATCGGGCATTCACTTCCATCCTCGTTCCTCTGTGTCAGCAAACCAGCTTCTTCCCACATGTCGAGGCTGCCCACATATCCCCTTCGTCCCATGGTGTGTGGGGGGTAGAGATTAGCTTCACGATTTTGCCGTGCTTGTTCTTGTCTTTGCTGTTAAGAAAGTATAACAGAAAATTAATTAGAAAATCAGGGATAAAGCATTATGAGCATTAATTCAGAAAAGAGTACACACAAACATACCCTGAACTCGGGGGTGGAGTGCCGCTCAACGAACTCCTTCCACTCCTCTTCAGTGATCATGCCGTTGTACACAACATACGGCGGAGGCTCACGTGGGGGCACCCTGTTGATCCAGTGCTCAACCAAGTAGTGGCGGAATGATTTAGCTTTGCCGGACACCAAAGAAAGAACGGTCTTCTTCACTTCTTCTGGGATCTTGTATCGTTCTTGCACCTTCTTCCAGATGGTCTCCTTAACTTCTTCCGGGACTTGTCGCCATGTGTGGTTGATGCAGCAATGTGATCTGGCCAGAGTCCCTAGCATACTAGCGAACTCTGACCTGCAGCCCCCACAATACCTCCCATACTTGTCCCACAGAAGACTGATCTCATCCGGTTTCTGTAGTTTCAACCCACGGGTCGGACCTCTACCTTTGGGTCTCTGAGTAGCACTCGTAGAAGGTGCACTCATGGAAGGACCAACAGCAGCAGCGGCAGATGTAGATGGGCCAGCAGCAGTAGTGGCACTAGTAGAAGGAACCGGTACCATTTGCTGCTCATTTTCGAACTCACGGCAAAATAAATCGAACTCTTCATCAGCCATGTCTGGATCAGACATGCCTCAGACATGCCTGCAAGGATTGAAAAAAATTTGAATTAAATTAAGCATTTCATAATGGTCATAAACAAGCAAGAAATAAAAGAGTGTTAATTTCATATAAATTTTAATAGTAATAACTTACATACACCATTATCTCTCAACCCACATTCCTTCGTTATGGTCTGATCGTATATACTCACGATGACCTGTGACCTTAGCCTCTTCTAATGAAATAGGAACAGTTGGAGGTTCATCTTCTGCATCATACTCATCCTCATCAACCACACCATCCACACCAACTATTCCTCTTCTCCCTTTAAGCACAACAGACCATCTAGGATTATAGGGATCAGTTACATAAAATATTTGCTTAACCTTCGTCCCAACAACGAATGGCTCAACCGTGGGAGTAGCTCTAGACAGATCAACCAGTTTCATACCATGCTCCTCCTCACGGTAGCCATGATTGTTGTTAACCCAGTTACAGCGGAAAACACACATTACGTAGTTGTTGTAGTCCAATACCCAGATGTCTTGTATAACACCGAAATATGATGATGTTTTACTGAGACTGGACTGTGACCCACAACACCGATGTCATATAAGTTTTGATAAGCTTCAAGCTCTACGCCACTGTTTTGATTCGTTGACTTATGATCCTGACGTTCTGTGAAAAAGGTGAATCCGTTGACATCGTACCCCTCAGAAGAAATTACATCCAGATTTGGTCCAAATGCAACTACTTTAATCAGTTCAGGCACATTCGTGGACTGATCGGACAACACTCTGTCTTTGAACCATCTGACAAATGTCCTATTCTGCTCATTTTGTAGTCTAATGTCACTCATGTCTGGATATTGTGATCTTAAAACACACAAGTGTTCATCAAAGTATGGTTCGACATCTTCAAGATGACTTAGCACAACTAAATGAGCTTTGTTAAGAGTGTCTATGTCAATTCTTTTCAGTTTCCATCCAACCGTGCCAACACCCTTCAATCTGCCCTCGTGTCTAGAACGTGGAAGTCCAATGGTATCGACACCTTCTAGGTAATTGGTGCAGAAGTATACAACTTCCTCTGTGATAGTGCCCTCTATAATACTACCCTCTGGGTGACGACGGTTCTTCATTTTCTTCTTCAGAACACCCATGTACCTTTCGAACGGATACATGTAGTAAAGGTACAAAGGACCACACATCATAATCTCTCTTACAAGATGCACGAGGAGATGTATCATTATGTCGAAGAACGATGGAGGAAAATACATCTCCAGCTGGCACATTGTCACAATAAGATCCTTTTGTAATTTAGACAGAGTGTCCACATCAAGAACCTTAGACGAAATGGATTTGAGGAAGACACTGACGTTTGTGATTGTGTGTCTGACAGCATCCGGCAAGATCCCACGTAATGCAATTGGCAAAAATTCTTGAAGTAGGACATGATAATCGTGAGATTTCATTCCTACTAATTTGAAATCTGCCATGGACACTAGGTTTCTTATGTTTGAGGAGTAACCTGATGGCACCTTGATGTTGTAAAGGGTACTGCATAGACTATGTTTCTCTTCTTTAGACAGAGTGTGACAGGCAGGAGGCAAGAATGTGCGTTTTCCATGTTCTTGCGGGCCAAGCTCTATGCGTATGCCCAACTCGATTAATCTTAAATCTTCTCCTTCAAATGATCCTTTGTCTTTCCTTTTATGTTCAAAAGGGTGCTAGTGATACTTTCACCCACGTTTTTCTCGACATGCATCCCATCGATACAATGTCTAACCTCCAGATGCTGCCAGTACTGGAGTTCCCAAAATATTGATTTCTTTTTGCAGACACTTTTTCACCACTTTTGGTTGGGGGCCCGAAGTTGTTGACAATATTATCCAACTTTTTGTAAATCTCTATACCTGTCAAAGGCTGGCGCGCCACGTTGTGATCAGTTTTCCCATCGAACTCTTTCGCCATCTTTCGATACTTATGTCCTTTTGGAAGCATTTTTCGGTGGCCCATATACACGTTTTTGCCACTATGTTTCAAGCGAATGCTACAAGTGTTTTCACCACAAATCGGACACGCCAACACCCCCTTGATTGAATAGCCTGAAAGATTACCATAGGCGGGGAAATCATTGATTGTGCAGTACAACATAGCACATAAATTGAAGTCCTCTTTGCTGAATGAGTCGTAAACCGTAGCCCCTTCATTCCACAAGAGTTGTAGATCCTCTATCAAAGGTTGTAGGAATACATCAATTTTGTTGCCCGGTTGCTTTGGACCCAATATTAACAAAGACAACAAGATGTGTCTTGGTTCATGCATAACCACGGTGGTAGATTGTAAATAACCAAACGCACAGGCCAGGTACTGTGTATGCTACTCAAAGTATCGTAAGGATTCATCCCATCCGTGCACAAGCCTAGCCTTAGGTTTCTCGGTTCGTTACCAAACTCAGGAAATTTTATGTCTATGTTTCTCCACTGTGGTGCATCAGCGGGATGTCTCAATCTGCCATCCTTTTTCCTGTGAACTGAATGCCACCGAAGATTCTCCGCGTCTTTCTCAATGGATAACAAATGTCTGAACCTTGGAATGATGGACAGGTACCACAGTACCTTAGCCGGTGAACCTTTCTTACTACCACTGATGTGAGTTTGTTGTTTCTTATACCGTGACGCTCCACATGCTGAACAGCTTTCAACAAATTCATCCGATTTCCAAAACAACATGCAACCATTTGGACAAGCATGAATTTTCTGGTATCCATACCCATTGGGCACATCAGTTTTTTGGCTGAGTACATAGTCGTTGGTAAAACGTTGTCCACCGGAAGAACGTATTTCAATAGTTCCAGGAGGTCAGTGAAACTTACGTCGCTCCAGCCATGTTTCGCTTTCAAGTTGAATAGCTTGAGGACGACACTCAACTTGCTTAACTTTGTAGGGTCACACCCGGGGTACAACGGTGTTTTGGATGAATCCAACAAATTTTCATACTTGTCTGGCGTGTTAGAGAGTATGTCGTTCCACATCTTCGAGCATAGTCTCAATGTCATCATCCCAGAAATCTGGCTCAACGTTCGCTGTAACGTCTTCTGGATCACCCGCAACTGTATCATCTCCAAGTTCTGTTTCTGTGTTTGCCTGACCATTATCCCCTTCGTCAGGCTTAATAACATCGAACACACTCTGACCATGCCATCGGATTATGTCTTGGAAATCTTTTGTAAAACCGCGGCGGATCAGATGTTCCTTAATTGTTTCAACGCCGCAATATCTCAGATTGTTTTGGCAGTCGATACACGGACAAAATATGTATCCCTTGTCTGTAGGTTTCAGATTGTTCGCCAACACCGTGCATAACTTATCAACTCCTTCTAAAAACTCGTCGTCCAAATTTCCGCTGTAAATCCACGAACGTTCCATCTCCTTCTAGCTATTTATATGAAGGCAACCATTTCATACCGTCACCCGTGGCAGAGTCTTTACACTTTTGTATCTTATCAACCTAAATCCATCCATGAGTATTAAATCCCACCGGTGAACGTGTTTTAATATGTAATTTATTGAAAATTTCGGCAGCATCTCCCTACAGTTCTTCAAATGCACGATATTATGATATTAATCAATAATATATGCATTCGAAGAACAATAAAGAGATATTGCTGAAATAATCAACAAAGTACATATTAAAAACACATTCACACCCTAGGTGTGAGATTTAACAATCATGGACAGTCCCGACAGGGACTACCGAAGATATACCTCTATTAGGTATATCTTGGGCGGATAACTATGTTTGGGTTAGTTTCAAATACTGTATGTATATATGTAAATCTTACCTCTGGTAGACGATTAGCCGATGCAAAGACGGTTGAGGTCGGAAGCCAAAATAAAGTCGTAGTCCTGATGCATAAAGGAAAACGACAACATTAGAATTCATCAAAAAATCAAGGTTAAAATGCTAGCTAAACCGCAGAAAAAATTCGACAGCATCTCCCTTATATTTCTGACGTTTCCCAATCAGTTTTATCAACGTCAAATTCGCACGCACCATCAAAATTACTTATACACTAATTTGCTAAGAGATATATCTACCAGACCAAAGGCTCTCAACTAATTTTATATTTTAAAACTACACTACTATGTATTAATTGTAATACTAAATAGAGCAGTTTACAGTTTGGTTTGCAAAATTACCTTTACTAAGCACCGAAGAGGGCAAGTAGTGCAGAAATCAGCCCACGAACTAGGTTGCAATTAACTGTGAATTTGGGCACAAATATATGAACAAGGTTAGAACATTTGCCATTACAGAAACAAGGTTAGAACTAGCAATCGACATGTATATGAACAAAGTTAGAAAAAAACGACAATCGATCGACCGCATGCATACCAATACGCGATAGAGCTAGACGTCGACGATGACGACAGTGTACATAGATGGGTGGTGACCGGCGGCGATGGGAGTGACAAAGGTGGTGGGAGCGACGGCGACCGTTACTAAGGTGACGGGAGAGGAGGCGGTTTCAGTGAGGAAGATAGCGCGAAAGAGAAGAAGAGTTACTGTAAGTGTGCAGAGTAAACGGGCAAATGTTCTAGTTAAAAGGACTTTAGATCACGGTTTACATGAAAACCGTAATCTAAAGTCATACTTTAAATGACGGTTCCTAAAGAACCGTAATCTAAAGTGTAACGAACTTAAAAAATAGCGCAAAATTATTTGGCATATGCTGGGTTTCGAACTCAAGATTGATGGTGTTGACAGATGTACCGACGGCCATTAAGCCATGAGTCTTATTTGATCAAACATATGTAACACATTGATATAAAGTTATTTTTAATCTAAAATACGCTGGTAAAACGATGTCGTTAACTGTAATTTAGATTACGCGCGGTGTCGAAAAAATCAAATAATGTAGGAAATATTTGGCGTCAGGTCAAAACGACGACGTTGACCATTAGTGGGCGGGGACTTTAGATGACGGTTATTAGTAAAACCGTAATCTAAAGTCCGTTGACCGTAAAGCGCGCGTCAACACGGGACTTTAGATTACGGTTTCACTAATAACCGTCATCTAAAGTCCGTCCTAAAAAAGGCGCGCCTACCTCCGATCGATTATTGCTTATGGTTAATTCAATAAACGTCGTTTAAAGGCTTCCGTTCCACCAGTGTATCTAAAATTATTTTTAAAAAGTTATAAACAATTGAAACTAAAAAAATTCTCTATTAAACTATACTCCACTAGAGACCATAAATCACAAATTCAAACATTCCAATCACATAAATTATAGGGAAAATTACAAGCCTCACCCATGATGTTTGGCGCAATTACACACTCCATCCACGTGGTTTCACAAATTACTTTCCCCACCCAGTGGTTTTCCTCTTTTTACATCCAGCAACTTTTCTAATTTTTGTTCAATTCAAAAGATGCTTAGACGTTATCCGAAATTGATGAAACTTTACATGGATGATGCTAAAGTGATATATTTTAATCTTATGTCAAATCCAGAATTTTTTAAGCTTAAATGTGACCCGTGGGACCAATGAAACATGTGACATGTTCATTGGGTCCCACATGTCACATTTAAGTTTAAAAAACTTTAGATTTCTCACTAAACCAAAATATAACACTTTAACACAGTCTATGTAAAGTTTCATCAATTCGGACAATGTTTAAGCATCTTTTGAATTCAACAAAAATTAGAAAAGTTGCTGGATGTAAAAAGAGGGAAACCACATGGGGGGAAAGTAATTTGTGAAACCATGTGGGTGGAGTGTGTAATTACACCAAACGTCATGGGTGGCGCATGTAATTTCCCTAAATTATATATATAAAAAGGTAATAGCATTACTTCTCTTAGAACAACAAAAACAACATTCACCTAAAAGCTTCAAGTTATTCCTTCCTTTTCATTCGTAAAAGATAATGAACAACTGTGACCATCAAGATGTTCCTTCAAACAAATTGTCGGTTCAAACTGAGAAAAGAGATTGAACTATTTAACTATTCGTAATTTGGACTATATTCAAAGTCCTCATTCGCCAGTATATTATTATAAGAAAATCATCGCTCTTACATGCTGCTATTAAAAAAGTGTCCAATCGCCAAGGTAGCATCGCGCCCTCCAACCGGCATATCTTTGAACTCATGGTCGATGGAAGTTTGTCACTCACCGCCGTTTGGGTTTTTACGCGTCCAATCGCCAATGTAGCATCTGTGCAGGAGTTCATGGCTACACGGCTGATTTACTCCCATCTACAGTGGAGTGTTTGGCATTATGTCTTGCAGTGAGCCATGCTCGCTCTCAGTCTCTCTCCCGTGTTCGAGTGCTGTCCGACTGCCAACCCGTGATCCGTTATCTCACAAGCACAAGGTCCACTTCTCTGCACCCATAATCTACTGCTATTCTCGACGGCATCTTATCTGATTTGTGTGGTTTTGCAGATATCTTATGATTCTATATTCCACGCTCATCCAATTTAATAGCTCATAACCTAATCTCTGTCACTAGAATGTCGCAGCTTGACTGCTGTTGTTGGAAACTTCCGACTTTCCAGCCTTTGTACTAACCTTTGTTTCTTAATATACTGGTTTCGATCTTTTTTAAAAAAAAAAATAATTAAAAAAGTGTCGGTCGTAGGCAATTCGTCTTATTGTTTAGTTTTGAGTCTTTATATAATACTCCAGTAACATTAGCTATTAACTATACACATATATTTGATTTATCAACTTGTCTATTAGTATTAAAATTACTGTATTAATATATATAAAAATAGACATTAAATTCTGATATTGGTATTAAAATATATATACGTTTTTCAATTAAATAAACGTATATACAGGTAAAATTTTCATAAAAATACCGAATAAAAAAAAAATTACATGCGGTGGGTTTTTGAAAAAAATTACGCGGGTGTACCGACCCCTTATAAAGAAGCAGCCACGGTACTGTGGCAGCTTGCCAGAAACCGCCACGGGACCACGGGTGCTTCCACATTTTTTTTCTTGAAGCAGCCACGCGTTTGGGGCGGCTTCTAACTTATCTGCTGGAAGGAGCCACAGAGTTGGGGCGGCTTCTTTACATTTTCGTCCATAAAATTTTTTTTTCCAACTTTTGAATCATTCGTGCTATGCTTTAACGGTTCCAGAACTTGACCAAATTTTGTACGATGATAGTTGAACAGTTATACTACGGATCTAAGTCATTTATCTGGAGTTTTAGGACCATACGGGACCCACGTGACTTCATATAAATGGCACCAGAGTTAACGTTTTCTCTGTTTTTAACTTTTCGGGCAATGTCATATTTTATGTTATTAACCAGTTTTGTATTGATATTAAAGTCCTATGATGCATTTACAGCCATTATAACTTCTTACAGAATTAAGACGACTTCATTGGGTTGGTCATTTGAGCTAGCGTTTTTTTCAATTTTTCAATAAGAGCGCACATTTATGTTATACACTCAACATAAAACACACTTCATTGGTACTTAGAAAAATTACATTTTTTTGTGTGCTTGCTAAAGGCACAACCTGTCTATGCAGGAGCATATATAACATCTGAAAACCACAATCAATTATACCCTCTGTTAGGGCAGTTCCTCCTATTATGACCTGTTTGTAAACAATGTCGACAACGTCTACGTTCTGTACTCGTTTCATTTTCATCCATTTCATTCTGAAGCCTAGAATACCTAGGTCTTCCCCTGACAGTCCGAATGGCATCTGGTGCTGGTACCACCTTAACCCCTGTATATGCTGGCCAGTTTTCTTCATTACCTAGCGGTGTAAAAGGATCACCGCCATATGCCTCGATCATTGTGTCCAACTTGTACACCGGGTGCACGTAATTTTCCCATAACAAAACGGTTCTGCAACACACGGCCATGACATGGGAGCATGGGTATTTGAACGCTTGCCACTCCCCACACTCACAGCTCAGATCATCGAAGTCAACCTTGTACTTCCCTCGGTTCCTCCTCATAGCCACTGAGCCAAAATCTTCGACCTCGTACACTGGGTCGATCTCATTGTAGCGGGTTACATTGTGACTGTTAGACAGTCTACGGTTTTCTTCAATCTTGGAAGTCGCAAGATCCGTATACAATGTGGAACCCGCTATTTGCTGGCCGTTGTAGGTGTCAAGGTTGTCATTAAAATAAGTTACCAACTTGTACAGTGTGCTGGTAACAATGGCTGGCGGTGATGGGTAGAGTTCGGACACTCTTTAGCACTCCGTTGATGCATTCGACCAGATTGGTTGTCATGTGGCCCCACCTCCTTCCTTCATCATATGCCCTAGACCACTTCTCAAATGGCAGGTCATTGAAGAATCGCTCAATGTCGGTATTCTGAGATAGAAGGTGATTATATCTTCTCTGGACGTCAATGCGGAAGCTCAACTTCAAGGTTGCGAGAGCGCAACTTCCTGTTGACGTATTTTGGGTTGCGCACTGCCTACATAGCATGGACACAAAATTAAATGTTATGATGGGTAATACGTAATGAATGCAATATAATAAAGATTAACGTCTTATCACTGTACCGGATCATCTGAGAAAAGTGCATCCGATATATGAGTGGACTGGTACGTGAATAGTTCAGCCTCCTCGGGTCCCACCCCTGCTGGTTGACGCGCTGGAATTGCTGGGCCATCTACAAAAACAATAGGACATAGAAAATTAATAGAGATAACAAGTGCTAAATAGTACTGCAAATGTTAAAGGAATTCAAAGACCCTAGTTGTAATTAAATTAACAGTTCACATCTCGTTGTTTTCAAATAAGTAAGTAAAGAAACAACTTCAATAGCGGGTACGGATTAGGGCACAATCAAAGACCTGAATTGTGAAAAAAAAAATTGCATAACATTATAACAACAATAGCATAATTAATTAAGGCATAAAACCACCAAAATTGGTGATTTTGTAACTCATAAAAAATGGGTAATTTTAATTACGAATTTAAATGGGGTAGTGGGCATTATAAATGTAAAAAAAATTGCATAACATTATAACAACAATAGCATAATTAATTAAGGCATAAAACCATCAAAATTGGTGATTTTGTAACTCATAAAAAAATGGGTAATTTTAATTACGAATTTAAATGGGGTTAGTGGGCATTATAAATGTAAAAAAAATTGCATAACATTATAACAACAATAGCATAATTAATTAAGGCATAAAACCACCAAAATTGGTGATTTTGTAACTCATATAAAAAATGGCTAATTTTAATTACGAATTTAAATGGGGTTAGTGGCAATTATAAATGTAAAAAAAATTGCATAACATTATAACAACAATAGCATAATTAATTAAGGCATAAAACCACCAAAATTGGTGATTTTGTAACTCATAAAAAATGGGTAATTTTAATTACGAATTTAAATGGGGTTAGTGGGCATTATAAATGTAAAAAAATTTGCATAACATTATAACAACAATAGCATAATTAATTAAGACATAAAACCACCAAAATTGGTGATTTTGTAACTCATAAAAAATGGGTAATTTTAATTACGAATTTAAATGGGGTTAGTGGCAATTATAAATGTAAAAAAAATTGCATACATTATAACAACAATAGCATAATTAATTAAGGCATAAAACCACCAAAATTGGTGATTTTGTAACTCATAAAAAAATGGGTAATTTTAATTACGAATTTAAATGGGGTTAGTGGCAATTATAAATGTAAAAAAAATTGCATAACATTATAACAACAATAGCATAATTAATTAAGGCATAAAACCACCAAAATGGTGATTTTGTAACTCATAAAAAATGGGTAATTTTAATTACGAATTTAAATGGGGTTAGTGGGCATTATAAATGTAAAAAAAATGCATAACATTATAACAACAATAGCATAATTAATTAAGGCATAAACCACCAAAATTGGTGATTTTGTAACTCATAAAAAAATGGGTAATTTTAATTACGAATTTAAATGGGGTTAGTGGGCATTATAAATGTAAAAAAAATTGCATAACATTATAACAACAATAGCATAATTAATTAGGCATAAAACCACCAAAATTGGTGATTTTGTAACTCATAAAAAAATTGGTAATTTTAATTACGAATTTAAATGGGGTTAGTGACAATTATAAATGTAAAAAAATTGCATAACATTATAACAACTATACCATATATTGGGAGGAATAATGATAAACTTAGAAAAAAGTTAGAACAAGTAATGGAAGGTAGAAGAGTTAAATACAACTTAATAAACAATTAAAACACTAAAAATAATTACTATAATTATCATAACAATTAAGCACTAATAAACAATACAACAAAAAAAATAATAAAAAACAATGGAACTTACTTGTTACAAATTCGGAGAGAAAGAGAATGAAAGTTTGAGTGTTTTGTGTGAGAAATGTGGGTAGAATGGGTGAGATTGGGTGGGTTTTTATAGAAAAAAAACCTGCTGGAAGGAGTCACACAATCGGGGCGGTTTCTTTGCAAATATATGGATAAGTGGGGTCCGTGCGATCCAGCGACCGACGGCTGTGATTGGTCGGCTGGATTTCCGGATAAAGGGAAGAAATGTAAAGAAGCCGCCCCAACTCTGTGGCTCCTTCCAGCAGATAAGTCAGAAGCCGCCCCAAACTCGTGGCTGCTTCAAGAAAAAAAATGCGGAAGCAACCGTGTTCCCGTGGCGGTTTCTGGCAAGCTGCCACAGTACCGTGGCTGCTTCTTTGCAAGGGGTCAGTACACCCGCGTAATTTTTTCAAAAAAAGACCATCTAATTTTTTTAATTCGGTATTTTATGAAAATTTTCAAGCTTTCGAAAGATGGTATAATAATAATAATTAAGTACCGTCACTCCTGGACTTGTCTCACTAATCTAATTGGCTTTAGCTGTTCAGGTCAACCCGAACCCTTACAGCTACTGCGTCCCTATTTCCTGAAATACCTTGAACTAAAATGTACTACCCTGTCAACACACGCAAGCCAGCGGCGTCAAAACTTATATACGTATACTTTATATGAAGAGGAGACGAAGGAGAGACAGGAATCATCTCCCCTTCGGCCACACACGCCAACCTCACACGAAAGACTACAGTGCTCCTCTCGGTTCGTCTCCCTAACTGTGCTGCGGACCTGCGGTCGTAAATGGCGGAGGAGAAGGAATCGACGTCGGTGCCGCTCAGCGGGCGGATCAAGATCCAGAAGATCCGGATAAGGCTCCGCTTACATCCAACACCAACTCCACTCGAGAGGTTCGACTCTATCCTCTATAATTCGAGATCTATTATGTACCGCTGGTTTCAGATCCTTCCTCTTCTTGTCTTTCTCCCTGGTTCTAATTTAGAAAGCGTGATTACTTCTTGGCGTTCCGTAACTGATTTGCTCGGTTGGCGTCAGATTGTAGTATCAATTTCGTCGAATTCTTGCCCGTGACTTCAGAACTATTATCCTCCAATTACTTGCCATTAGTTACTTCTATACAAAGCGTACAAAACCGTGTGCGAGAGTCGTGATCTTAGTTTGATCAATTGCTCCTTACGCCATCACCGATGAAACTACTTACCTTAACCGGCCGGCCGGAGTGTGAAACCTTAGTTCATATTCATTGTTGCGCAGAAGGTCTGCTTCTTTATTTATGACGCTTTAGAAAGTGCTAACTATATGATAGGAATAGGCTTTAATATTGGAAGAAGGAACAAGAGCCGGAGTACGAGTTAGAACTTAGAACATAGTCGACTGGAGGCAGGCCATTCGGCCCGAATTTGTCGATCTCACCTTTCCATATACTTGTCTTCTCTATGAGATCACTGGAACTCTGTTTCCAGTCCGTATTCTGTGGAAAGCGTGGGGAAATGGGAAGCTTTAATTTGAGATTGGAGATCAGGGAAATGGTCTGTAACGTGTATGTTTTCAGTGCTTGACTGGATCTTTAAAGTGAAAAGGTCTATAATTCCCTAAGTCTGACTCAATTGTTTAAGGTGGATGTTAGATTTAGATTTTCTTGACCTGGTCCTACATGTTATGCTTGACAAAGGTAATGCAACTACTTCTGTAACTTCAACCCCAATGATGAGTTTACACACATTGCAATGGTTAAGTATAGCCTAATAGAACTGAGTCTCCAGTAACATAGATGAAAGGAAGATACTGGTGCCGTTGTCGTCAGAAATTAATTGCACCAACAATTGTGGAGGTTCTTAATTATATTTAATTCCAGAGGTGAGACCAGTTTCCACGTCCAACCGCAACATAAAGATTAAGGTGTTGGATTATATGGTGTAATAAATTACCTAAAGGAAGGATGTGTGGATTGGCTGTAAAGAGCAGGTTCCTGGCCATAAAAAATAAGCTTAAAGCTTTCTTCTAGGAGGGACAAATAGGACTCTGCACTCTTTTTTTTTAAGTATTAGGGTACTTTTCATTCTGAGTGAGAAATGTTTGAATATTTCATATTGTTTTAGAGGCTTGAAATCTATCTAGACATCGATATTCTAGTATTTTGAAATTATTAGCTTTGTATTATCTAATCTAGCAGCTGGTATGTACGAACACAGTGAATTTTTCATTGTGGAACTCTGAGAGCTATTCTACAAAATCACTCGTAGTAAAAGTATTGTACATCGGTTATGTTAATGTCTCTTTTTCAAAGTGTGATATGAGTACATTTGCATTTAGTGCAACTCTGAGTATTTATATCTTGTTTTAACCAGGCATGCTGTTATGTTCTTCAAAGTTGGATCTCCAGGAAGTTATGACCGGATGGTAATTGGCTAAACTTTTTATTGCTTAAAAGTAAGAAATTTCTCGTGTAATCTGAAGCTAACATGCTTTTACTTGGGCGGCATGCGTGTTGTTCTGTTCCCTGTGTTGCAGTCACTTTTTCATAACTACAATTTAGATACGCGCGGTGTCGAAAAAATCAAATAATGTAGGAAATATTTGGCGTCAGGTCAAAACGACGACGTTGACCATTAGTGGGCGGGGACTTTAGATGACGGTTATTAGTAAACCGTAATCTAAAGTCCGTTGACCGTAAAGCGCGCGTCAACACGGACTTTAGATTACGGTTTCACTAATAACCGTCATCTAAAGTCCGTCCTAAAAAGGCGCGCCTACCTCCGATCGATTATTGCTTATGGTTAATTCAATAAACGTCGTTAAAGGCTTCCGTTCCACCAGTGTATCTAAAATTATTTTTAAAAAGTTATAAACAATTGAAACTAAAAAAATTCTCTATTAAACTATACTCCACTAGAGACCATAAATCAAAATTCAAACATTCCAATCACATAAATTATAGGGAAATTACAAGCCTCACCCATGATGTTGGCGCAATTACACACTCCATCCACGTGGTTTCACAAATTACTTTCCCCCACCCATGTGGTTTTCCTCTTTTTACATCCAGCAACTTTTCTAATTTTTGTTCAATTCAAAAGATGCTTAGACGTTATCCGAAATTGATGAAACTTTACATGGATGATGCTAAAGTGATATATTTTAATCTTATGTCAAATCCAGAATTTTTTAAGCTTAAATGTGACCCGTGGGACCAATGAAACATGTGACATGTTCATTGGGTCCCACATGTCACATTTAAGTTTAAAAAACTTTAGATTTCTCACTAAACCAAAATATAACACTTTAACACAGTCTATGTAAAGTTTCATCAATTCGGACAATGTTTAAGCATCTTTTGAATTCAACAAAAATTAGAAAAGTTGCTGGATGTAAAAAGAGGGAAACCACATGGTGGGGAAAGTAATTTGTGAAACCATGTGGGTGGAGTGTGTAATTACACCAAACGTCATGGGTGGCGCATGTAATTTTCCCTAAATTATATATATAAAAAGGTAATAGCATTACTTCTCTTAGAACAACAAAAACAACATTCACCTAAAAGCTTCAAGTTATTCCTTCCTTTTCATTCGTAAAGATAATGAACAACTGTGACCATCAAGATGTTCCTTCAAACAAATTGTCGGTTCAAACTGAGAAAGAGATTGAACTATTTAACTATTCGTAATTTGGACTATATTCAAAGTCCTCATTCGCCAGTATATTATTATAAGAAAATCATCGCTCTTACATGCTGCTATTAAAAAAGTGTCCAATCGCCAAGGTAGCATCGCGCCCTCCAACCGGCATATCTTTGAACTCATGGTCGATGGAAGTTTGTCACTCACCGCCGTTTGGGTTTTTACGCGTCCAATCGCCAATGTAGCATCTGTGCAGGAGTTCATGGCTACACGGCTGATTTACTCCCATCTACAGTGGAGTGTTTGGCATTATGTCTTGCAGTGAGCCATGCTCGCTCTCAGTCTCTCTCCCCGTGTTCGAGTGCTGTCCGACTGCCAACCCGTGATCCGTTATCTCACAAGCACAAGGTCCACTTCTCTGCACCCATAATCTACTGCTATTCTCGACGGCATCTTATCTGATTTGTGTGGTTTTGCAGATATCTTATGATTCTATATTCCACGCTCATCCAATTTAATAGCTCATAACCTAATCTCTGTCACTAGAATGTCGCAGCTTGACTGCTGTTGTTGGAAAACTTCCGACTTTCCAGCCTTTGTACTAACCTTTGTTTCTTAATATACTGGTTTCGATCTTTTTTTAAAAAAAAAATAATTAAAAAAGTGTCGGTCGTAGGCAATTCGTCTTATTGTTTAGTTTTGAGTCTTTATATAATACTCCAGTAACATTAGCTAATTAACTATACACATATATTTGATTTATCAACTTGTCTATTTTAGTATTAAAATTTACTGTATTAATATATATAAAAATAGACATTAAATTCTGATATTGGTATTAAAATATATATACGTTTTTCAATTAAATAAACGTATATACAGGTAAAATTTTCATAAAAATACCGAATTAAAAAAAAATTACATGCGGTGGTCGTTTTTGAAAAAAATTACGCGGGTGTACCGACCCCTTATAAAGAAGCAGCCACGGTACTGTGGCAGCTTGCCAGAAACCGCCACGGGACCACGGGTGCTTCCACATTTTTTTTCTTGAAGCAGCCACGCGTTTGGGGCGGCTTCTAACTTATCTGCTGGAAGGAGCCACAGAGTTGGGGCGGCTTCTTTACATTTTCGTCCATAAAATTTTTTTTTTCCAACTTTTGAATCATTCGTGCTATGCTTTAACGGTTCCAGAACTTGACCAAATTTTGTACGATGATAGTTGAACAGTTATACTACGGATCTAAGTCATTTATCTGGAGTTTTAGGACCATACGGGACCCACGTGACTTCATATAAATGGCACCAGAGTTAACGTTTTCTCTGTTTTTAACTTTTCGGGCAATGTCATATTTTATGTTATTAACCAGTTTTGTATTGATATTAAAGTCCTATGATGCATTTACAGCCATTATAACTTCTTACAGAATTAAGACGACTTCATTGGGTTGGTCATTTGAGCTAGCGTTTTTTTCAATTTTTCAATAAGAGCGCACATTTATGTTATACACTCAACATAAAACACACTTCATTGGTACTTAGAAAAAATTACATTTTTTTTGTGCTTGCTAAAGGCACACCCTGTCTATGCAGGAGCATATATAACATCTGAAAACCACAATCAATTATACCCTCTGTTAGGGCAGTTCCTCCTATTATGACCTGTTTGTAAACAATGTCGACAACGTCTACGTTCTGTACTCGTTTCATTTTCATCCATTTCATTCTGAAGCCTAGAATACCTAGGTCTTCCCCTGACAGTCCGAATGGCATCTGGTGCTGGTACCACCCTTAACCCCTGTATATGCTGGCCAGTTTTCTTCATTACCTAGCGGTGTAAAAGGATCACCGCCATATGCCTCGATCATTGTGTCCAACTTGTACACCGGGTGCACGTAATTTTCCCATAACAAACCGGTTCTGCAACACACGGCCATGACATGGGAGCATGGGTATTTGAACGCTTGCCACTCCCCACACTCACAGCTCAGATCATCGAAGTCAACCTTGTACTTCCCTCGGTTCCTCCTCATAGCCACTGAGCCAAAATCTTCGACCTCGTACACTGGGTCGATCTCATTGTAGCGGGTTACATTGTGACTGTTAGACAGTCTACGGTTTTCTTCAATCTTGGAAGTCGCAAGATCCGTATACAATGTGGAACCCGCTATTTGCTGGCCGTTGTAGGTGTCAAGGTTGTCATTAAAATAAGTTACCAACTTGTACAGTGTGCTGGTAACAATGGCGGTGATGGGTAGAGTTCGGACACTCTTTAGCACTCCGTTGATGCATTCGACCAGATTGGTTGTCATGTGGCCCCACCTCCTTCCTTCATCATATGCCCTAGACCACTTCTCAAATGGCAGGTCATTGAAGAATCGCTCAATGTCGGTATTCTGAGATAGAAGGTGATTATATCTTCTCTGGACGTCAATGCGGAAGCTCAACTTCAAGGTTGCGAGAGCGCAACTTCCTGTTGACGTATTTTGGGTTGCGCACTGCCTACATAGCATGGACACAAAATTAAATGTTATGATGGGTAATACGTAATGAATGCAATATAATAAAGATTAACGTCTTATCACTGTACCGGATCATCTGAGAAAAGTGCATCCGATATATGAGTGGACTGGTACGTGAATAGTTCAGCCTCCTCGGGTCCCACCCCTGCTGGTTGACGCTGGAATTGCTGGGCCATCTACAAAAACAATAGGACATAGAAAATTAATAGAGATAACAAGTGCTAAATAGTACTGCAAATGTTAAAGGAATTCAAAGACCCTAGTTGTAATTAAATTAACAGTTCACATCTCGTTGTTTTTCAAATAAGTAAGAGTAACAAACCTTCAATAGCGGGTACGGATTAGGGCACAATCAAAGACCTGAATTGTGAAAAAAAAATTGCATAACATTATAACAACAATAGCATAATTAATTAAGGCATAAAACCACCAAAATTGGTGATTTTGTAACTCATAAAAAATGGGTAATTTTAATTACGAATTTAAATGGGGTTAGTGGGCATTATAAATGTAAAAAAAATTGCATAACATTATAACAACAATAGCATAATTAATTAAGGCATAAAACCATCAAAATTGGTGATTTTGTAACTCATAAAAAAATGGGTAATTTTAATTACGAATTTAAATGGGGTTAGTGGGCATTATAAATGTAAAAAAAATTGCATAACATTATAACAACAATAGCATAATTAATTAAGGCATAAAACCACCAAATTGGTGATTTTGTAACTCATAAAAAATGGCTAATTTTAATTACGAATTTAAATGGGGTTAGTGGCAATTATAAATGTAAAAAAATTGCATAACATTATAACAACAATAGCATAATTAATTAAGGCATAAAACCACCAAAATTGGTGATTTTGTAACTCATAAAAAAATGGGTAATTTTAATTACGAATTTAAATGGGGTTAGTGGGCATTATAAATGTAAAAAAATTGCATAACATTATAACAACAATAGCATAATTAATTAAGACATAAAACCACCAAAATTGGTGATTTTGTAACTCATAAAAAAATGGGTAATTTTAATTACGAATTTAAATGGGGTTAGTGGCAATTATAAATGTAAAAAAAATTGCATAACATTATAACAACAATAGCATAATTAATTAAGGCATAAAACCACCAAAATTGGTGATTTTGTAACTCATAAAAAATGGGTAATTTTAATTACGAATTTAAATGGGGTTAGTGGCAATTATAAATGTAAAAAAATTGCATAACATTATAACAACAATAGCATAATTAATTAAGGCATAAAACACCAAAATTGGTGATTTTGTAACTCATAAAAAAATGGGTAATTTTAATTACGAATTTAAATGGGGTTAGTGGGCATTATAAATGTAAAAAAAATTGCATAACATTATAACAACAATAGCATAATTAATTAAGGCATAAACCACCAAAATTGGTGATTTTGTAACTCATAAAAAAATGGGTAATTTTAATTACGAATTTAAATGGGGTTAGTGGGCATTATAAATGTAAAAAAAATTGCATAACATTATAACAACAATAGCATAATTAATTAAGGCATAAAACCACCAAAATTGGTGATTTTGTAACTCATAAAAAAATTGGTAATTTTTAATTACGAATTTAAATGGGGTTAGTGACAATTATAAATGTAAAAAAAATTGCATAACATTATAACAACTATACCATATATTGGGAGGAATAATGATAAACTTAGAAAAAAGTTAGAACAAGTAATGGAAGGTAGAAGAGTTAAATACAACTTAATAAACAATTAAAACACTAAAATAATTACTATAATTATCATAACAATTAAGCACTAATAAACAATACAACAAAAAAAATATAAAAACAATGGAACTTACTTGTTACAAATTCGGAGAGAAAGAGAATGAAAGTTTGAGTGTTTTGTGTGAGAAATGTGGGTAGAATGGGTGAGATTGGGTGGGTTTTTATAGAAAAAAAACCTGCTGGAAGGAGTCACACAATCGGGGCGGTTTTCTTTGCAAATATGGATAAGTGGGGTCCGTGCGATCCAGCGACCGACGGCTGTGATTGGTCGGCTGGATTTCCGGATAAAGGGGAAGAAATGTAAAGAAGCCCCCCCAACTCTGTGGCTCCTTCCAGCAGATAAGTCAGAAGCCGCCCCAAACTCGTGGCTGCTTCAAGAAAAAAAATGCGGAAGCAACCGTGTTCCCGTGGCGGTTTTCTGGCAAGCTGCCACAGTACCGTGGCTGCTTCTTTGCAAGGGGTCAGTACACCCGCGTAATTTTTTTCAAAAAGACCACCTAATTTTTTTTAATTCGGTATTTTATGAAAATTTTCAAGCTTTCGAAAGATGGTATATAATATATAATTAAGTACCGTCACTCCTGGACTTGTCTCACTAATCTAATTGGCTTTAGCTGTTCAGGTCAACCCGAACCCTTACAGCTACTGCGTCCCTATTTCCTGAAATACCTTGAACTAAAATGTACTACCCTGTCAACACACGCAAGCCAGCGGCGTCAAAACTTATATACGTATACTTTATATGAAGAGGAGACGAAGGAGAGACAGGAATCATCTCCCCTTCGGCCACACACGCCAACCTCACACGAAAGACTACAGTGCTCCTCTCGGTTCGTCTCCCTAACTGTTGCTGCGGACCTGCGGTCGTAAATGGCGGAGGAGAAGGAATCGACGTCGGTGCCGCTCAGCCGGGCGGATCAAGATCCAGAAGATCCGGATAAGGCTCCGCTTACATCCAACACCAACTCCACTCGAGAGGTTCGACTCTATCCTATAATTCGATCTATCTATCTATATCGTTTTTCTGGTTTCAGATCTCTTCCTCTTCTTCTTGTCTTTCTCCCTGGTTCTAATTTAGAAAGCGTGATTACTTCTTGGCGTTCCGTAACTGATTTGCTCGGTTGGCGTCAGATTGTAGTATCAATTTCGTCGAATTCTTGCCCGTGACTTCAGAACTATTATCCTCCAATTACTTGCCATTAGTTACTTCTATACAAAGCGTACAAAACCGTGTGCGAGAGTCGTGATCTTAGTTTGATCAATTGCTCCTTACGCCATCACCGATGAAACTACTTACCTTAACCGGCCGGAGTGTGAAACCTTAGTTCATATTCATTGTTGCGCAGAAGGTCTGCTCTTCTTTTATTTATGACGCTTTAGAAAGTGCTAACTATATGATAGGAATAGGCTTTAATATTGGAAGAAGGAACAAGAGCCGGAGTACGAGTTAGAACTTAGAACATAGTCGACTGGAGGCAGGCCATTCGGCCCGAATTTGTCGATCTCACCTTTCCATATACTTGTCTTCTCTATGAGATCACTGGAACTCTGTTTCCAGTCCGTATTCTGTGGAAAGCATGGGGAAATGGGAAGCTTTAATTTGAGATTGGAGATCAGGGAAATGGTCTGTAACGTGTATGTTTTCAGTGCTTGACTGGATCTTTAAAGTGAAAAGGTCTATAATTTCCCTAAGTCTGACTCAATTGTTTAAGGTGGATGTTAGATTTAGATTTTCTTGACCTGGTCCTACATGTTATGCTTGACAAAGGTAATGCAACTACTTCTGTAACTTCAACCCCAATGATGAGTTTACACACATTGCAATGGTTAAGTATAGCCTAATAGAACTGAGTCTCCAGTAACATAGATGAAAGGAAGATACTGGTGCCGTTGTCGTCAGAAATTAATTGCACCAACAATTGTGGAGGTTCTTAATTATATTTAATTCCAGAGGTGAGACCAGTTTTCCACGTCCAACCGCAACATAAAGATTAAGGTGTTGGATGTTATATGGTGTAATAAATTACCTAAAGGAAGGATGTGTGGATTGGCTGTAAAGAGCAGGTTCCTGGCCATAAAAATAAGCTTAAAGCTTTCTTCTAGGAGGGACAAATAGGACTCTGCACTCTTTTTTTTTAAGTATTAGGGTACTTTTCATTCTGAGTGAGAAATGTTTGAATATTTCATATTGTTTTTAGAGGCTTGAAATCTATCTAGACATCGATATTCTAGTATTTTTGAAATTATTAGCTTTGTATTATCTAATCTAGCAGCTGGTATGTACGAACACAGTGAATTTTTCATTGTGGAACTCTGAGAGCTATTCTACAAAATCACTCGTAGTAAAAAGTATTGTACATCGGTTATGTTAATGTCTCTTTTTCAAAAGTGTGATATGAGTACATTTGCATTTAGTGCCAACTCTGAGTATTTATATCTTGTTTTAACCAGGCATGCTGTTATGTTCTTCAAAGTTGGATCTCCAGGAAGTTTATGACCGGATGGTAATTGGCTAAAACTTTTCTATTGCTTAAAAGTAAGAAATTTCTCGTGTAATCTGAAGCTAACATGCTTTTACTTGGCGGCATGCAGTGTTGTTCTGTTCCCTGTTGCAGTCACTTTTTTCATAACCTGGTGGTTCATTCAATTTGTTGATGGCTTCTTCAGTCCACTTTATGAAAGGCTTGGGATTGACATATTTGGTTAGTTCATCTCTTCTTTTTCTTTTGCTTTTTGTCAGCTCATTTACTAGATGACTGTTTCCATTCTCTGCCACTCTATTTTATTATAGGAAATATGGGCAGGTCTATTATAGGTGCAACTAAGAGATAAGTATTGTTAGTTGTCCTGAAAGACCATTTGAAATCACTTGGGCTATAATCTATTTTGTGCTGCATTGCAAGATATGATTCTGCCTACATGAGCCTTCTTGTCTTTTGGCCCTGTGTGGATCTGTGTAATAATCTGCAAAATTAGTGAGCGGATGCTTTACCTCCTGCTGATAATTATACTACCTCCGTCCCACTTAGACCTTCCTGTTTGCTTTTTGACACGTTAAGATAAAATAATTTTATAAAACAAGTTTTTACAACATATAGGTTTTGACATAAGGATTCCATTGCAAAACTTAGTTTTGTAAAATCATGTCATCTACATGTTAAATATTGAAGTCAAACGACATGTTCAAATAGTAAAGGAGAAGGTCAAACAGGGACGGAAGGAGTATCTTTCTTTGTATGAACTAATTCAAGGCTAATGTAACAAGTTATCATTTTCATCACATATATTAAAAAGTGTGATAAATTTTGTTTCATGGATTATATTAGCTTGAGTAACCTATTATATTTGATGTACTGATATAAATGTCTGATAAATACCACTGGATGCTCAAATGATTTATACAGTTTGTGACCTTCTGTGTTTACTTGACTAACTCTTTAACCTTTCCGCTTTTACAAAACAGGACTTGGATTTGTGACATCCTTACTGTTTGTGTTCCTGGTCGGGGTATTTGTTTCATCATGGCTGGGCGCCTCTGTATTCTGGATTGGAGAGTGGATAATTAAAAAATGCCATTTGTGAGGCATATATATTCAGCTTCCAAACAAATTAGTTCGGCTATATCTCCAGGTAATATCCAAATGCTTGAAGTGATCTGTAGGAGTTGCCAACAATCGCATGTCTTTGCTTGGTAGCTTTTGGGGTTGTTGTAATGTGAAATTTGAGAAACGTCCTTGTGTTATCAATGTTGTCCTGTTTTTTGCTGTAATCAATATTGATCTAAAGTTGTGTTTTATCATGTATATAGATCAAAATACTACTGCTTTCAAAGAAGTAGCAATTATTTGCCATCCACGTATTGATCTAAAGTTGTGCTTTTGGGGTTGTTGTAATGTGAAATTTGATAAACGTCCTTGTGCTATCAATGTTGTCCTGTTTTTTGCTGTAATCAATATTGATCTAAAGTTGTGTTTTATCATGTATATAGATCAAAATACTACTGCTTTCAAAGAAGTAGCAATTATTCGCCATCCACGTATTGGAGAATACGCATTCGGTTTCATCACATCTTATGTTACTCTTCAGGTATGTGGTTTTACATGGATATCCTATCTCTTTGTAGCCTCCGTTTGCTCCCCCTCTTAGATAATGGCACATTATTGGGGTTGCAAAGAGCGGAACGAATGCAATATTTTAGGTTTAGAATGCTTATTTGTGCAAAGCAACGTTCTGAGGAAGCAATGTTTGTTTTGGGGACGTGAATTCTATTTCATTTTATATTTATTAGAGGTTTAAACTCGTAAATATGGAAAAGGCTTTTTGTTGGATGCTCCCGCTTAAGAGTTTCATCACACATTATATGCAAGTTTTAACCTTCACCTAATTTTGAACTACAGACCAAGTTATGATCTTTCACCTCCAATATAGAATTCATTATTAAGTTGGTTTCCTTTGAAAGAGTGCTTGATTAACTCTGTGTCAGTAAATGCTGCTTGTTTCGGTGTAACCCGTTCATCAACCTGCTTCTTTGGTCGCAGGGAGATTGTGGGGATGAAGAGCTGTGCAGTGTATTCGTTCCAACCAACCATCTTTACATCGGCGACATCTTTCTAGTCAATGCCAGTGAAATCATAAGGCCAAATCTCTCCATTGGAGAAGGAATAGGTTGACATGTTCTCCTTTCTTGGTTCTTTATTTGCTGAATTCTTTTCTTGTTAGCTAGCTGCATTGCACAAATGTTTATTCTGCTGAGGATATTTCATTGAACTTTCTGTTATGGACCTACCTTTCCACTCGCTGAGTTATAGACGCTAACATATTTCTCCCCTTTGATTCCAGAGATCATTGTTTCAGGGGGTATGACGATGCCTCAAACCATCTCTCCTCTGGAGAGAATTGCTGCGAGGAAGAATGAAAGGGTAATACCCTTGAACAGGCTTTCTTGATTGCGGATCACCACCATTTGGAACAAAGGGTTTTTTCCCCTTTCTCCAGAAGCTGAAGGGCTGTGCAATTAAGTGTAATTTGTCCGTAGTAAACGGAATTTGTGAGTATGGGTTCTCAAGAAGAGATTCCCATGACCTGTGATTTGTGCCTTTGTATCGGCGTATCATCTTATTAGAGGCTTGGAGCGTGTATTGTCCCGGTAGTGCTGTGCAGTGTGTAAATTTGGCGTCACTCGTCTGTATAACTTCATTGTAAAAAGCTTTGAGAGGAAAGATGTAGGAGATTGTTTCGCACCGTTATGCCCCCTATCTGCGTAAATCTTCACTTGCAATCATCGATGAAATCAAGGAACGGCCACCCCCGATGTTGTGTAATGTGCGCATCGATTCCTCGATTATGTCGGTGGTCTGTTGACCAAGGAGGCTAACGGAATCCAGCTCGCTCCCGAATTAATGAATATTGCGTCTTGAACTGAACTTGGCCAGCAATACGCACAGACCGGATACCAGATACCATGTGCAAATTACAAGTAATTTTTATATAATATATCGTGGTCGCTTGTTAATGAATTAATTAAATGTATACCAAAGTATAAATTAGATTCTCAATTCCTCTATTTTTATATAGTGTCATATATACAATAATTTATATATAAATTATACCTGGTGCTGTTAGATTAAATTTAAAAGTATATATTAAATTACTTCTCTTTTTCTTAATAGATATTCTCTATGACAACATAATAAAATGTGATAAATTTTGGACTACCAAAACATTTTATTTATGAAATTCACATGAGGGTATTTTTAAATAGTATATAATGTGTTTAAAATTTACATAATTTAATACTAAGTAGTAAATGTTGTGTTACATGGGTTTTGGTACGTCTTGTATAAAGATAGTTTACTTAGAAAAGTATATCAAATCATATTTCTATAATTTTAAAACAATTTATATAACATTTACATAATTTAGTAGAACGAAGTAAATCTTATGTTAAATGAGTTTAACACCTAAGAATTGGTCATACATAATGCAATTATATTCGACGTTTGGTAAAATTATGTATCCCACCCATGAGGTTTTAAAATAGTTCTCCCCATTCATGTGGTTTCTATATTTTACATCCGGCAAGTTGATTTTTTCTATTTTCGGTTGATGTAGGAGATGCTTAAACGTTGTCTGAAATTGATTAAATTGTACATGGACGATGCTAAAGTGATATTTTGGTCTTATGTGAAATCCAATATTTTTTAAGCTCACATGTGATATGCGAGACCCAATAAAAACACGTTTAGGTTAAACTTTTTTGACATAGAACTAAAATATAACAATTTAGCATTGTTCATATAAAGTTTCACCAATTCATACAACATTTAGCATCTACTAATTTAACATAAATTAGAAAACCAACTTGTCCAGAAAATCAGAAATTGTCGGAAGTAAAACGATGAAACCACATGAGTGCATAATTTCACCAAACATCATAGGTGCAGAGGTAATTTTTCAAAAAATTATTCTATCTTTTTGTTTCTTCGTCGTTGTATGTATATCACTTGGTTTTTCTCTATAGATTTTGAAGAGGCAATCCATAATGTTAGACGTCGAACAATACTTGTTGTGTATAGTAAACATTTACAAGATATATTACAGGTTATTTTTTAAGGAATAATTTGTATTTTTTCTATTAGTTGAGGTTTTTATATCACAAGTTTTTCTCAGAGAGTTTTTAACAAGTCATGTCTAGTGAGATAGGGTTGTCAATTTCGGATTTTAGATCGGGTTGACTTCAACTCGAATCAGAACCCGACCTGCTCATGTTTCACTTCAATCCAAACCGACCCAAACCCGAAACAGGTTTTGATTTGTCAACTCAAAACTGACCCAACAACCTGAAATCGACTCAAAATCAACGTGAAATCAACCCAAAATTAAAAATATTGTACTATCAATACAAATCTACTCAAAATCACCAAGACAACATAACCATGATTGATATATTTAGGATTATATCGCATAACTATAAGAATATATACTTCTTTTATTTTTTAAGTATGTTTTCGGGTTGCGGGTTGAAATTGGTTGGTAGGTCAAACCCAAAACAACCTGGATTTTTAGCTACCAACCACCTGAACCCAATCCAAATATTTTTCGGGTTGAAAATTACAACCTAAACCCATATTTTAAACGTGTCGTTATAGGTCAAGTTTTGGGTTTATGTCAATAGTGACAGCCCCAAGGGAGATGGAAGGGGACTATTGTAAGTATATATTTATGATGAAGTTTGAATTAATATTAGTAGTAATTGTGGGTAACCTTATAAAATCTCTACTATTGTTATTAAAGACTTCTTATATAACCTCTTATTAATAGTTAAAAATGAAGTTTTCTTAATTTATAGTATACCTCTCATCTCTATCCTCTTAATACTAATTTCTTATGAAAAAATAATTAAAGTAGAGAGGATGTCTCCTAATTTTGGTCCTCATATGTAATTTATGTATCTATCTGCGTTCCTTGTTGACTATCCTATATATATTTTGACATGTTTTTCATTTCTTATAAACATGTAAAATAAAATAATTTCATAAAACTGAATTTTATTATATATAGTTTTTTAAATAAGAATTTCATTACAAAATTTTGTTTTATAAAAATATATTATCTTGATATTAAATATTGAAATCAAATAATATAATCAAATAATAAACATGATAATAAATAGGAATGAAAAATGCATTAAAA
The DNA here is from genome assembly GCA_023374045.1 of Limonium bicolor. Classification (NCBI taxonomy): domain Eukaryota; kingdom Viridiplantae; phylum Streptophyta; class Magnoliopsida; order Caryophyllales; family Plumbaginaceae; genus Limonium; species Limonium bicolor. The sequence continues at coordinate 438,616,556 of CM041776.1, forward strand.
AATTCATACTATTAAGTAAAAATGTTACGATATTTATAAAATAAAATTTTTATTAATGAAAGTCCCATAATATAATGATAAAAAAATCTTATTTAAATTACTAACATACCGTTATTTTTTGTTTAGCAATGCCTCGGCCCCAGCTGGCTTTACTGCTCTCGCTCCTTTGGCGTCTTTGGTTTGCCCGCTGCCAGTTTTCACATGGTAGGTCCTTTTCGCTTCTGGTCCAAGCACACAATTTTCTCTCACTCAGCTCTCTCATGTGTTTTGCCTCTGCTCCCCTCCTTTCGCTGGCTGACGCCCGTCTTAGTCTTCCCAGTTGGGTTGAGATCTCAGTTGATGCAGAGCTGGATAAATTTGGCAGGTTTGGCATTGCGGCCATTGCAGCTCACCATGACTTAGTCATTGCTGCTGTTGTCTGGGGTGGTTACACTCGTCATGATCCTTCTCATATGGAGGCTGCAGCAATACTTCTAGCTCTTCATCTTGCACGGCGTTTTGACTACCGCAGCGTGAGGGTTCTGTCCGATTGCAAGCCCGTTGTTGCTTATCTTGCAGCTTTTGGCCCCACCAGTATCTCCCCAAGCACCGTCTTATTGCTCAATGATGCCTTGGCACATTTGAGTCCACTAGTGGATTTTCAATGCTTCACACGTTTAGATAATGTTTTCACTGCGCACAACCTAGCTTCTTTTGCTAGTAAACATCAACTCCCTGCGAGTTGCTGGAAGTCTCCTGACTTCCCTCCTGCTGTATTAACTATCTGTTCTTAATCGAATGTCATGTTTGGTTTCAAAAAAAAATAAAAAAAATAAATTAAAAGTATTTTTTGACATATGCTTATCCCGCGACAAAAATTACGAACAAGCCCTCATGTCATGGGACGCGTAAGGAAGACCGAAACCCCCCGTAACGTTCTTCCCCTTTATGCCACTCGTCGTATCTCAGATACGCACCTGTTCTCCCCTCTTATGCTTCCCCGCCCATTCTGGAACCTCCAAAAACCCTAGAAATCCTGCACACACCCAAATCAATCCTCATCGATGGACTTCGACGACGAGTACGAGTATTTGGAAAAGGTGGTTGAGGATGCGGACAGCAAAGATGGGTCGTCTAAGAAGAAAGATAGCAGTGAGAAGAAAGAAAAGGGGTACCGGCGAAGGGAGGAAGCCGAAGAGGAGCTTTGAACTAGCAGAGAGGAAGAGAAAGAAGTCGAGAGGCGAGGAGGATGAAATGGGGAGAGAAGGCGCGACGAGAGAGAGAGGAGGAGAGAAAAGGAGGATAGACATAGGAGTGATAGGGATGAACACAGGGATAGGGATAGAGACAAGGACAGGGACAGGGAGAAGAGAGATAGAGAGAGGGACAGAGATAGAAGAGAAAAGGGGAGAGAACGGGAGAGGGAGAAATCGAAGGACAGAGAACGGGAGAGGGAGAGTCGAAAGACAGAGAACGGGAGAGGGAGAAGTCGAAAGACAGAGAAAGGGATAGAGAAAAAGAGAGAGAAAGGGAAAGAGAGGTACGGAGTAGCAGCAGGTCAAGACGGAGCAGTAGCAGATCAAGGCGACATGACAGCAGAGAACGCGAGAGAGAGAAAAGAGTTGAGAGAAAGGGAAAGGGAGATTGAAATGAGAGAAGGAAGGTAATAGTTTATCCTGCTCCGTTAGCTGTTCTTATAATTTGGATTGTACATAATGCCGATTCATCTTAAGTTTTGCAATGTGGGTGCTCTGTATGTTGCTCTGGTCCGATTGCAATTTTGAGAATCTGAGATGCCTGTTTGGGAGTTTCAACTTTATATATGAATGGTCGTTGATTGGTCTCTGGAATAATGGAGTGAACTGATTTTTTTTTTTTAGTAACTAAATTCATTACTAATTTTTACGCCTCATGTAACTTGAGAACATTCTTATGGGAAAACTAATATATGATGTAGCATTTAGATAATGGAGTGAACTGATTTTTTTAGTAACTAAATTCATTACTAATTTTTACGCCTCATGTAACTTGAGAACATTCTTATGGGAAAACTAATATATGATGTAGCATTTAGATATTGGCGGAGAGGATGCTACCCTGTGTACTAAACAAGAGGACCAAGGCCTTTTGGTGCTATATTTTTTTCAGTTGTGTACTACTCTCACTAATCACCATGACTAGTTTCTAAATAGATATTCTATCTTGTAAATGAGTGTTGAGGTGAGGTTTTTACCTTATGCACATCCTCTTTCGAAAGTTAAAGATAGAAGAAGAGAGATACATGTGTAAGCTTAAGATTTTGTGAAGATGAAACAACAACAGTGTCAATCAGAGTATACTGTAGTATCGTTCGCAACCTTTCTCAATACTACTTGTTTTCATGATCTTGCCATAAAACAGAAAGATAATGACTTAGTGCTATAACTGAACTTGAAATCTTTATGTTGTAAACACATAGATACCATTTATACCCAGCGTGATGTGTTCCAAATATCAGTTTGTGGTTATGCTTGGTAGGTTTTAACTTCTGGCGATCATTAATTAGATATTGTTTTTATTCATCGGTTTCTAAAAAGACCTTATAGTTGCTTGTTGGTCTTCCTTCGATGTAGTTACCATTTATAATACTTTTAGATGAGGTTGAACGTGACTGAGCTTTTTTTTTTCTCTTGGGAATATTTGGCCTAGTTGAATTGTGGACATGTAAAGTTAACTAATAATGGCCTTTTTTAAGTTTAACATGGCCAGTTGATGAACTTTTGCTGCTGTTTGTTGTATCTCCAACAATTTTTACCATCATATTGTACCTTCTTGTTTGCAGAAGATTTAAAGACAAGAAAGATGCAGCTGAGCCTGAAGCTGATCCAGAAAGGGATCAGCGAACTGTTTTTGCTTATCAGGTTTTTTTCTATTTTCTTTCTTGTCCTCTCTGTTATCCCTTTTGATCATTATGTTTACATCTTTTGTACTTGTAACTGACCTTGTGATATTTCTTGATATTTGTGTCTGTTATAGATGCCTCTCAAGGCGGCTGAGAGAGATGTTTATGAGTTTTTCTCAAAGGCAGGAAAGTTAGTCAAATAGTGCTGTTCATCTGCGCTCCTTAAATTTCTGAAAGCTGATGGTTAAACTTTGACACTCTTTTAATGTATGTTTATCTTTTAGCATTTCTGCTTGAGATGTGAGAGCTTTTGTGTTTATATTTTGTTCCTAAGGCAATCCGAAATTCTGTAAGTGAATGTGTCTTCTGATCCACATTATTCATCCTGCAGGTGAGGGATGTGAGGCTCATTATGGACCGTAACTCCAGACGGTCTAAAGGAGTTGGGTATGTAGTCATTTTCTTCATTTGTTATCTTATCTCAGTACATGCATTGCTGCTTGATTGTAGGTTCTAGCGTATGTACTCCTAAAATATTAGCTTAACTCTATTCTTAAATGAACTAGCAATGCGATAAAGAATTCCATGATGATGGATGATGGGAATACCTTGCTCTCATGTTTAATCAATGCATGCAGCGTTGTCAAGGTAGATAACATGAAACTATGTCGCCTTTCTCATTCTCTGTCCTTCTATCTTAACTTACCATGAGCACATGGATCTATGAGCATGTAGTAGCAGTATTGTTTAGTTCTAGCAATCCTGCTTGCTAATTTAAAGTTGTTTCCATTTAGGGAAGTTTTATTAAGGACCCATCCTTGTAATGGTGGACTGGGCTGACAAAAGACCATTCTAAGATGATAGAGTGGAGGCTTTTGAGGACTAAAGAGGCCAGATTCTGTGCTAATTTTGTATTTTAGCTGTGTCCCAATATCTAGCTTATAGTGCGTGGGTTGTAACACTCAAACCTTCATTTTGCAGTTGGCATCATTTCGCATGCAGCACATGGTATTTTTGTTTGTAATTTGTTATATTTTGAGAGAGCTCTACATCTCCATTAATATGGTACAGTGTGAACTGGAAGGTCTGGTATCTTTTATCCTCTGATTATTCATTGTACCTCCCATTTGTTTGCATGTTTGGAATGGGTTCTCTGAATCCCGAAAAATTGATTCAGATATATAGAATATGTAGGATGGAATGGGGGCTGATGGTGTTACATTTCTCTTTGCCCTTTTTTGTGTAGGGACCATTCAACTTTGTAGAGTGTAGTAGCACGTGAGCTGGCCATTTCTGGTCATGGTGAGGTTGGATTATTGGAATATATTTGAAGTGGGACCTTTTGATTAATAGAGTGCTGTGTCGCATTATTGGAAGTTAGTTAACCAATGGGTTACGATCAACTGGTTACTGTAGACTTTGTTCTGTTCAAATATTTGTCCTCTACGTAAGGTGATCCAGCTAAATGGATCTTAACCTCTCAGCTTATCTCTTTCCCAGTCGAGTGTTTGTATCATTTATAAATGCCATTGAACTGATCTGCCTTGGCTAACATTATCTTTTGCTTGCAAAATCAGATTCTTCTTAAGAACCTCCCCTTCAGCAGTGTCTCTTCTTATGGATTATCTTCCCCCCAAAAATATTGTCTAAAGTGTTGGTAGTTTTACTTCTGCTTTCACCTCTTTGGCCTTTGTTATTTCATTAGGTGCCAATCATTTTATTTTTTTTGGCCCAGGGTTAAATTGAATTTTATGACGCTATGTTCTGTGCCAATGGCAATTCGCGATGTCTGGTCAACTACTTCTAGGACAACCTGTAATGGTCAAAACCATCTGAGGCTGAAAAAAATCTGTGTTTTTTTCCAAATCCACTGCAGACAACAGGAACCACAAGTGTTTACCGGTCCATAATGGACCTACCGATAGGAAGTTTATGTGGGGAACTTGCACTTTAACATGACAGAACAGCAGTTGCGACAAGGTTAGGCAAAACTGATCGAACTCTTGTTTTTTACTATCTATAGATACTGTGTCTATCATCTTTCTTTCTTACTGCTTATCCATTGCATCCTTTCTCTTGTAGTTGCTGGTGAAGTTCTAAGAACTTGTATGTTTGAATCCTAATAATGTTTGTGTGGTGTACATTAGATCTTTGAGCCATTTGGTCCAGTGAGCTGGTGCAGTTGCCCTTGACCTTGAGACTGGCCAGTGCAAAGGTTTTGGCTTGTTCAGGTGGTGAAGTTCTGACATTCTTCCATTGATCTTTGTATTAAAATTGTTGGCGTGATGACTTGCATATTTTATTGACAGTTTTGCTCAAGTGAACATGCTAAGGTGCTCAAACTCTGAATGGTAATTGGAGATTGCTGGTAGAGTTATCAAGGTGGACAATTTCTTGCTTTATTATTATTGAATGCCATGTTAGGTGTTTGATCTTTTCTGTGTGGTAGACTGAGTCCTACTAAGCTCTATATTTGCATTTCTCTGAAAGTTCTTTGATGCCTTGATGTAAAAATTTGTCAGGTTTCATCCGTGACTGAGCATGGGGGTAGCAATCAAAACGCTGGTACAAACTGCTGCAGATTTTGATGATGATGATGGTGGCGGTTTGTGAGTCTGCATGACACATATTTTGCTCAAGATAGTCAATGTGTTCTGATAGCTTGATATTGTCTTCCATTAAATCTCCAAGACAGAAATATGTGTGGTTTTGCTTGATGAGTATATTAAAAGGGATTGTTTGCAGTGGTTAGGGTCATCTATCATTATCCTTGTTCACTCATTTAGCAAAATGAAATTGTTTGGGTTTTGTTTTATATCATGCTTTTGAATATTTTTTGGGGCTTGGCTGATGATGTTTCACGTTTGTAGGCCCTTAATGCTCAGTCAAGAGCACTTTTGATGCAGAAGCTGGACCGCTCTGGTACTGCATCCAGGTCAGCATCCTGCTTATTGTTACTATTCACGTATTTTGTACTGGTAATGTGATGATCATATTAAAAACCATGCAGCATTGCTACAACTCTTGGAGTTCCCATGCTTAATGGCACCACTACTGCTCAGCCAGGCCTTCCCTTGCCTATAAATGGACAAGTTTTGATGCCTACTGCAACCCTCCCTGGCAACTACTCACCTCTGTGACTGCTGAACCTGTTGGAATCCCAACAGAGTGTTTGTTGTGAAGAACTTGTTGATCCGGCCACTGAGACAGATCCAGAGTTTCACTTGGACATCAAAGAAGATGTGGAGGAGGAATGTCAAAGTTTGGCCCGGTGAAGCACATCTACGTTGACAGGAATAGTGCTGGTCATGTATATCTACGTTTCGAGAACAAAGAGGCAGCAATGCAAGCCCAGCGTTCAATGCATAATAGATGGTTTGCTCGGAGGTTAATCTCGGCCATCTTCATGGTAATACATACTCTTTTTTTCTCATGTCCCAGTATCTGAAAATTTATTTGATGTTTCGTTCATGTTCACGAAGTGTGTGGTTCAATACTAATATTTGTGTTCCAATTCGTTGCAGCCTCCTCAAGATTACGAAGCTCGGTTTCCTGTTGGTTGAAGTCTCATCGAATCACAATTTTGGATGCGGTTGTGTTCTTGTTGAAGTGGTGATAGATTTCCTGTTAAAATGTTTAGTTTTCATGTCAGTGTAAAGTTAAAAGGCTGTCCTCAGTGATTTAGAAAGTGTCTAATCAAACCTGTTTTAGGTTTACTGGCTTCATTTGCGTATGGTATCCTGATTGCATCCCAGTGCAAATATGATCTTTGTCTCATTTCATCAGGTGTTTTTGTCATGTATGTGCACGATTGCTCAGCTCGATCAAGGGAGATGGGTAGCTAAACTGGTATGATGGTTTAAGCGTCGGATGAGTTTATAATGATTGAACTAAAACAGGATTGGCTTTCAATTTTATTTTAAAATTTGATAACGATGTTTTTGATGATCAATGGTGGAGATTTTCTTTCGATGATGGTGTACTCTAATTTGTGAAAGCTAACATATTTGTAGGATTTATGTTATAACTGTACCTGTGTCATCGTTTGTCGATTAAAGCACTGGTCGAGTTTTCACTGCAGATCAGGAACAATGCTTGCCATTTCGGAATGTTGCTTAAATCTTAAAGTTGGAGTTGTATTATAATTTTCCTCAGACGTAGCTCTGCAAAATTGAATCTTTAGAGCTGTCGAAGATTGATCTGTACCTCAAGCTTTGTGTTCTGATTGACCTGAACTTAATGACTAGAATTTGAATGCCCCAAATTGACCAACCCAAAATAACATGAAATAAAATTATACAAAATTGTCTTAACCCGAATGTCTACAATAATTATGACAAAAAATTGATTAATAAAAATCCCTTTTTGCTACATATATAATATATTTAGTACATTTGTTGTGGTATAATTTGTTCATAATAAAAATACAGGTTTTGTAAGTTTACGGTGGTGCTGTTTTAAGTATCTATACTTGTATAATAGTTTAAATATGATCCGAACGTGTAAATATCCAAAAGCCAAACAGATCTTGACTCAAACGGATATGACCCAAAACCAAAACCTTAATGGACAACCTGTTTGAGAGGTCTAATTTGTATATACATGTTCTTAACCCTTTTAATATAAGATAAGAAAATTTGCACTCTAAAATATATTGTCCCAAATTAATGGTATCTTTCGTAATTGTTGCAATTTATTTTAATGATTCTAAATAAAATAAATGTACAAAAGTTTTTGAATGGGAGTGAGTATTTTGATAACAAATAAATATGTTTACATGTCTTACTTTGACTTATTTTGAATGGAAGGCACAACTTTATAATGTAAAAAAAAAATTATACTAAGGCTTCATAGGGACTAGACCCCCTAAGCAAACTAGTTACGTTTAACTAAAATTTCGCTAGAACTCTATTACACTTACAAGCAAAACTTCCTCACCGTACAAAGTCTTCATCAACCTACGACCATTAAACACACGATCTTGCATAGTCTTCATACTTTGTATACTCATGCCTGAAAACGCAGCTGTATCCATCTTATGTACCATGCTACTTTTTGGTTTCGATGCTAGCAAATACCTCATACAGGTATAAAAGCTCTGAGGTGAACAAATGTCCAACCATTTACCCATTACCCTATCTGGAGTAGTGCCTGAAACTGATAGAGAAAGAAAAGGCGATCCTGGATTCCACCACCTTACAAAACACATAGTTTGACAATCTCTCGATTCTAGCGATCTTATCTTTAGTGGCTAAACAGTTTTACATATCGTCCTACAAGTAAAAAACATCTAGGAATATTAAGATTGTGCCAAACACATTATCCCACTGTACATCCTCCTCTTTAGGATAAAACAAATCACAAATGTGATCAGAGAGTTGAAGCAGCGTTTTAGACGTCACATCTCATACATTGTTTAACTGCGGTAGTTTTTTTTATATAATTAGGTATTTGTCTTTTATTGAATTTAAATGTAACCTGACAAATGTCAGTCGGGTGAGTTAAAAACTGGGCTCATTAAAACCTCCTTAGGCAAAACCCACTGGGAAAAGCCCAAGGAGGAAAAAGAGTACCAAACCCAACCCCCCATGTTCACATCGTTTAGCATTCAATGTTACAAATCCAGCATACAGGCTCTTGACATTACACTTTACACCAATACACATCATCCTACTCGCATATGGACTATGTCAGACACACACAATACTCCTAATCATACATACACTTCTAATAACCCTTTTACTGAAGTAACCAAACCTCCCCCCCCCCCCCCCCCCCAATCTTTGAGCAATACCTTACCACGCCTTCTTTTTCCCCCCGCAAGCATGTGATATTTGTGTTGCAATCCCATTGTTATGTGTTCCACCAATTCTAGTAAGGATAGCATTCAATTTTACACTTCTTCCCTCATCTACCTTTATATAACCCTGGAGCCAGTTCCTTTTATGATTTGAACCCTATTGACTCCGTCTACCTCTACTCAATTCTAGTAAGAATTAGTTCATTTCATCAAAGCAAATTAGTTCATTGTGATTAGAGAATGAAGCAGTGTTCCAAGATAAACTTCTATCCCGATCACTATGACTGACAAATTGAAGTCAGTGAAATAGGGTAATTTAGTTCACCTCCACTACATAACATGTCCATTTAAACCTTATATCATAGCTTTAGGGAATAAAAAATCTTATACCTGATGTCAGTTGTCAGGTGAAGTTAGAAAAAGTAGAGAGAAAAAGTAGGTAGGAGAAAATGTAAAAAACTGATATGACAATTGATGTAGTGATGTGTGGAGAGAAAAAGTGAGCTGATCAAATAACCGCGTTTCATAATCTGGGAAAAGAATGAGGCCATGTTTCGGCTCTATTTGCTTCAGCATTTTTGAGATCAACCCAGCAAAATCAAATATCCCTAGCCTTTGTGATGACAAAGGGACTCCTAAGCATCTCACAGGCAGACTACCTTCCTCAAATTTCAGCCCTAATTTCTCATCCTCATTTAGCCCGCCAGAGGAAGCCGAGTATTTACGTGGACTAAAATTTCAGCCCAGACATACATGAGAATCGATCCAAAAACACATTGCACTTAAGTGCCCATTTACCCTTTCCCATACGTATTTTCCGTTCTTATTTTACAATATATCCCTGAAAACTTTTATAATTCAAAATATATATTTTTTCAATACGCGTTCATAAGATACAGTAAAAAACTTTTGAAATTTATAATATACTCATGTTTTTGTGAAATAATCATTATTAATGACTATTTTACCCCTGAAATTGTAATTTACAAAGTACTTTTTCAAGTTCACAATATATCACTTTTTTATTCAGAGACACTTTATGAAATTTTACTATAAAATATTAATTACTACAAAATATAAATAATTATAAAAATATTCAAAAATAATAACAAAATTATAAAAAAAACTCAAACATATATAAAATTGAAATAAAATTAATAATTCTTAAATATTAAACATACACAAAACTTCAAATAAAACTAATTTGTTTTCTGTTTTTTTTTATCTTTTTTGACTATTATTAGTTTTTATTCATTAATATTACACTTATAGTTAGATAATGATTAAATATTATATAATAAGTATATATATTGTTTAATTTATATATAGAAAACTAATCCAATATGAGATAACTGAAACTATACACAACTACCTCAAATTATGTTGAATTTTTTTGTTTTCGAATGAACATATATATACTTATTATATAATATTTAATCATTATCTTCCATAACTACAAAATTTTATTGAAAAAGAAGACTGGTAAATAGTAAAAAAAAAACAATGAGAAGAAAAAAAATAATATGTTGAACTTTTATGTATGTTTACTGTTTAAGAATTATTAATCTTATTTAAATTTATATACATATTTGCCGCTTTTTTATTTTTTTATTGTTTTTGTAAATATTTTTTGTAATTATTTATATTTTGTAGATATTATTTTTTATTTTATAAATTTCATAAATGCCCTTGAATAAAAAAGGTTATATATTGTAAACTTGAAACATAATCTGCAATATCAGTGTAAAATAGTCATTATTCAAGATCATTTCACGAAATAGAAGATATTATGAATTTTAAAACTTTTTAGAATTACCTTGAAAAGATGTATTGTATGAATTACGAAATTATTTAGGCGTATATTTGGTGTTTAGTGTGTCTATTGACATATATTAAATAAAAGAATTTTAAAGTTTTACTCTTTTTGTAATAATTAGCTATAATTAATTTATCATTTGACATCAACAATTGGATATATTATAGGGCTTACCAGACTTAGGCTTTTAAACTCATATATCATTGTATGATTGTAGAACTTTATACCACATATACAATTTTTTTTTGAATAAAGACTACTTGTTCACATCAAGCCGCAAGAGCAGCGCCTATACACGCTAGCAATAACATCAACAACAATAATATTATATTGAGTAAATTACTCGAAACCCCTTCAGAAATGAGCATAATACAGTTAACCCTTGTGTTTATCATAATTATTGGTAACCACCTTGAGGTTACGGTATCTCTGACCACGAGCCCCCGAACTCTAACTTTGTTATCAAAACATTAACTACATGCTGACCCATAAGCTTAATCACATTATTAATGTCAGCCTGACAACAAAACTGCTTAATCAACATAATTTAACTCTCCTTCATCCCAATTCAGATGCATTTTCAAGGTAGGGTTGACGTTTTTCGGATAATAAGAATGCTGATTAAGCAGTGTTTTTAGTCAAGCATGTCATTAATAATGTCATTAAGTTGATGGGTAACGTTTTAATAATAATGGAATATAGTTCAAGGGCTCATAGTCAAAGATATTATAACCTCGAGGTGGTTACAAATAATTATGATAACTACAAGGGTCAACTGTATTATTCCAATACTCAAGAGTTCCGATTAATTTACCCTATTATATTCAACAACAAATTACGCTGGCGACAACAGCAACAACAACAATACTATATTCATCTACGGTTCTTTTTTTTTTATCAGAAGGGAAACTAACATATTACTCAAATCGAAACAAGATCCTCATCCAGGAATCTCCTGGTTACATCAGGAGGGCAAGGCAACAAGAGGAAACCCCTAGCCCTGTTAAGTCCTACCTTAGCAATAGAATCAGCAACCCAATTAGCTCTCCTACTTATTTTAGTAACAGTACAATGGGCAAAACTAGACATTAATAAAACACAATTCCTTATGAGCCCTCTCTGCAAATGATTACCATATCTCTTCCTTGGTCCTTGATCAGGCCAACCGCAAGTTCTGAATCAGATTCGATCACTATTTGGTTTAAACCTGCTTGCTTGGCCATAGTCAAACCACCGTGGATAGCCCATAACTCAGCCTCTAAGACATCAGTTTTTCCCATCCGATGAGAGAAGCCGCCAGTCCACTCCCCCCTCGAATTCCTACAGCAACCACCAGCCGCTGCTGGTCCCTCCTTGGTGACTGCTGCGTCAACATTAAGCTTCCATATACCAACCGGAGGTGGCAACCATCTGGGGCTCGCTTCGCATACCATACCTCGCTCAGAACCAGGAGCCAACACTACAGTCTGTTTCAGATATAACTGTAGATTTGAAATAAGAAAACTCAGTGGCAAATCAATCTCAGTTAAATTATATGAAACTTCATATTCCTCCATTTCCACAAAGCAAAACAAGTGACAGCAAATATACAAGACCAATCGGCATTCAGGCTATTAAAGACAACATGACATTTAAAATTCATGCGAAGCCAATCTCTGAAACAGATCGGAGCTTCGCTCCAGCTGTAACATCGATTACCAAGAAGCAGAGACCAAACTTTTATGCTAACCGGGCATTTCCTAATAATGTGCTCGATATCCTCAGTACCATTACACGCATCACAACCATTGGTTTGCAGAAGCCTAAGTTTAAATAAAAAGTCCTTGGTCTTAACAGCTTGATGAGTAACCATCCAAGGGAAGGTCTTAATCTTTTCAGGGACATTCAGTTTCCATAAAAGTTTCCAGGAAGGATTACTCTCACCCTTAGTTCTAAGAACATTATAAGCAGAGGAACCGTGAGATCCCTGACCTGTCATGGGGGCCACACAATAGAATCACACAAGTCAGAGTCAAAAATAGCTTTGCTGGCCAGGCGATCCAGAATGTGATCAGGAAGAAATTCAGAAAGACATTCCCAATCCCAACCATTCCCATTTATCCAATACCTATCTACTGTATCATTCCACCCAATTCTATCAGGAGTTCTCGCGAAAGTACTAAGGGGAACATCAGTGAGCCATAAATCAGACCAGAAACTTAATGGTTCTACCATTCCCCCAGATTCCATCTAGCTTCTTTGGCTATAAACTCTCTATTAGCCGTGATGTTCTTCCAGTTACTAGATGCAACTCTAATCTCCGGATTAGGATATTTGGCCCGAAGAATTTTACACCAGAGGTCATCCTTCCTACTAAGAAATCTCCATGTTAGCTTAGCCAACAAGCATTATTCACAGTTTTAAGGTCTCTAACACCTGAACCCCTTCCAGTTTTGGTTTACAGATTCTCTCCCAAGCCACTGTGTGTAATTTTCTTTTCATTTTCACCATGACCCACAGAAAATTCCTACTGATCTTCTCAATTCTATTGCAAACCGAAGTAGGGATCTTTTGGGTCATCATATTGAAATAGGGATAGCGTTAGCAACAGAGTTGACAGAACTAATCTACCAGCCATGGTTAAGGACTTAGCCTTCCAACCACTAACCTTTGACATGACCTTATCAAGCAGATCTTTAAATTTCTCTGTTTTAGTGCTCCCATGCATTAAATTAATACCAAGATATTTTCCTAAATTATCAGCAAGGGGAATTCCTACCTGCCTACTGATCTCAACCTTCCTAGAAGGGCTGACGTTCCTAGAAAACAGAATCCTAGACTTATCCAAGCTTACCTTCTCACCAGAGATCGAACAAAACTCATTGAGGACATTCAGCATGTTTCTAACATTTGACAGCGAGCCACTACCCATGAAAATTAAATCATCAGCAAAGATAAGATGACTCAAAAAGGGGACCACTCCTACTGAGGCGGATTGGGGACCAGTTTTTACCCAGAATAGCGTTATGAATAAGATGGGAGAGCCTCTCCATACAAAGAACAAAAATATATGGGGATAACGGATCCCCCTGTCTAATTCCCCTAGAAGGGAAAAACGTATCAGATTGACACCCCTCCCACAGAACTCTCATACTAACTGATTCTACACAGGACATCACCGATTAATGAAATTAGATGGAAGATTTAAGCACTCCAAGGTATCCCTAATAAAGGACCAAGAGAGCCTGTCATAGGCCTTCTCCAGATCGATCTTTAAAACAGCCCATCCATCTCTACATTTGGTTTTTCCCATAGAATAGATAACCTCCTGGACAATAACCTGATTATCCTGAATTTGTCTACCTGGAATAAAGCTATTCTGAAGAGGGGAAATGATATCAGGCAAGAACACCTTGATCCGGTTGGCTAAGATCTTTGATATAATCTTATAGGAGACATTGCACAAAGCAATGGGTCTAAACTGTCTTATGCTCTCAGGGGAGATAGATTTTGGAATAAGACACAGTAAGGTGGGTGTTGATATCCCTATCAACCTGAGCCCTAGCAAAAGTTTCAAACACCAGATCTACCACATTCTTCCTAACTAAATCCCAATGATTTTTGTAAAACCACGCCTGATAACCATCAGGACCAGGAGCTTTAAAACTACCCATATTCTTAATCACATTAAAAATCTCATGCTTCTCGGGCCTAATACCACAAGCATTAAGGTCCTCAGGATTAATAACCGGAAAATCATTCCCCACTGGCTGCTGAACCATACACTCCTTGCTTATACAGCTTGCTGAAAAATTGAAGGGCTAGATTCATAAGGCTTTTTTCCCCTACCACCTGGTTCCCATCATCATCCATAAGAAAACACCTTAGCTCTAGCTCTCCTCACAAGAACTTTCCTATGGAAATATTTGGAATTTTTATCCCCAAAGGCAATCCAATTATCTCGAGCTTTTTGGAACCAAAGCATCTCTTCCCTACTTTGAATCACCTCTAACTCCTCCTTTAATCTACTCTCCAAACTCCTAAGGTAAACGCTCTGCCTCCTCTCAAGAAATTTCTGGATACCCCCAATCCTAGCAATTAACCTTTTTTTTTGTGAAAAATATATTTCCAAAAGTGTGATAATTCCAGCTCTTGAGGACCTTACTCAGACAAGTCAAATTCTAGGGGAGGCTCTTATTGTTAGACCAGGAATCAGCTATAGTAGATATATAGGTGGGATGGTTAGCCCAAGCCACTTGGAATCTAAAGGCTTAGGGCTGATAGCAATAGAAACTGTACTGGAAAAAGTTGAAACAATAGGGGCGTGGTCAGACCCTACTCTAGGAAGGATATCTACCCAGCTATGCGGAAAAGTCTCAAACCAGTCATGGGATACTAAGGTTCTATCAAGCTTCACAAAAATAGACCCATTGGACCAGGTATAGTTGTTGCCCCTTGCAGGAAGATCAATTAAGCCTCTAGAATTAACCCACTCACAGAAAGCCCAGCTTCCTCTGTTCAGAGTCCTAAGTCCGCCTTTTCTTATCCGAGAGAGACAAAATAGAATTGAAATCACCAGAGATGAACCAAGGGCAACTATAACTGTTTAGCCTATCCAATTCCCCCCACAACCGAATCCTATCCAAATCAGGAGGTTTTGCATAGACAAAAGTACCATAGACAGTCTTATATGACTAGTAATTTGAGTATGAACAAATTGATCATTGGTGGAGCAAACAACTAAGTTAATTCTATTACTCCAGCAAAGCCACAGGCCACCACTAAAGCCCACAACATCGATTCTAAAGATATGAGGCAACCCAATTTTGCTAGAAATATCCTGAGCCCTGGGTCCACTAATTCTAGGCTCACAAACAAAAACAATGTCAGGATCATGGTTTCTCATTAGATCTCTAATGCAGGAACAAAACTACATTTAGCAGCTCCTCTAACATTCCAAGACAAAATTTTAAGTCTACTTAACATAATTAGAAAGTGAATCCAAAAAGAGAACAGCACTCCATCAACCAGCAGAAACATCAGGGGCACGGGCATCCGTAATCATCATGCCCACATTATTATTTGGTACAGAAGAGACCAAGGCAGAATTCAGAATATTAGAGGAATTACTATTAACAAAATCAGTATCAGGGAAAGATTGACTTAGCTGGATAGTTCTCAGCTGTCACCATGGAATCTCCCTCCTTCTCTGGATTACCAATCTGCTCAACACTGGAGTCTGCGGTTCTTCCCAAAGTTTTTCCCCTGATTGCCTAATTGATTGCCTTGTAAGTTCTTCCCCAGGCCACTGGTCAGATCAGACTGCCCTAAGTCATTGACCATTGTCAGAGCTTCAAATTTATTTTTTGACTTGCTGACCCCCTGAGATACACTTTTCTGGTTGTGCAAAACTCTGAGCTTTAGTGGAGGGATTTGCTTGTCACTACTGCCCACATCTTTTCCTCCTTGCCCCATCTGCACCCCTTTCGAGTTTTTGGACAACTTACTGTTGCTTGTGTTCCTCCTCCTTTCCACCTTCATCCATGGGCCGAAGTTCTCCTTGGACAAGTCTTCCGTTTCTTCTTGCACTTTCTGGACCATCCTATACCCTCCTTCATTAACTTTGGCCTCCGCATCGACCGTAAGGGGGCACTTCTCCCTCATATGCCCATAACGCTCACAGTTGAAACAGAGCAAGTGAAGTCCCTCATACACCACCCTTTGTATTTCCTTATCCACCTTAAACTTCCCAATGAGTGGTTTAGACAGATCTACTCCGATACACACTCTCCCAGCATACGCATTCCCCATTCCAGATTTCAGGAGTTCCACCTTACGAACTTTACCTAATCTGTTTCTACCATTTGTAGGCATCCTCTCTCAAAATACTCCGCTCTTAGATCGGGAAACGAACCACACATATTAAATCCTTCAAAGCCTCAGATCGAACATCAAAATTCCTACTCACCTCCTAACTGTTAGATAATGATCCGCCAACTTCCAGGGACTCCATATAACACCATATTTCTATCCTCCCGCAATTCAAATTTTACAGTATAATAACCATTACCAATGAAGAAGACATCAAAGCTCCCATTTGTTGCCAACGTTGTTTCAACCGTTCAATCATAATGGACAGAGGAAAGTTCTTACCCAAAAACTTGACAATAACTGATTCTTCCAAGATCTGTTGATTCTTGAACGATTTTCTTTGGAAAGCTAATAATCGGGCAAAGAGGATCCTCCTCACCAAGTTCGTCATTATCCGCAGATACCCCATCCTCTGACATTCATCCTCTGAGCAATCTAACAGATCCGCATCATCCCTGCTGCAGACCATTTCACGGTAGGACGGTCGAACTACCTCCTTGAGCACGCCAGCGACTCTCGGAGCATTAATCGTAGAGGGAGTTGCTTCTCATCCCAGTCTGAAACAGCTCTTTTTTTCTTGACTATCTTTGAGAATCGCTCACCGATCTTTGCGCTTGGAATTCAAACTGCATCCCGACATCACTTTCCATCAGGGAAATCGAAAATAGTACCCAACACTCACTGCTTAACTACCGAACAGCACACCGCTTCACAAAATTTGAAAAAAAAAGTAGAGGAAGATAGCAGTACAGACCAATCCTCCGCCTACATTCGCGCGCTTGCTTCTGTCTCTTCTCTGCTGATCCGAAGAGACTACAGGATAGGGAAGCAAAACCACTAATCCTTCTTCTGCCTAATCGGGACAACTAGCGCCGTGACAGAGCTTTTTGAGGGGAAGCAGACCTAACTATTCAGAAGAGAGCGCCGCGCGTGTAAGCGCGTTTTCTAAACATTCTCTCTCCATCTACGGTTCTTCCTCACTGAACAAGGTACGTTCCGCATCAAATTTCACTTTTTAATTGAATAGCTAATTACTAAAAGCATACAAAAGTTGGTTTAGTGATAAAACAAGATAGATAATGTATTTTTAGATTAGCCCATACTGCTATATAAATTTTTAATTTTGTCCTTAATTTTGTTTTTAATTTCATATTTTGATACTTTTGTTTGTGTCATATGCTTCCAAAATTTTAATTTTTTGCAGGGTTCAATTTTTATCTAGTCATTTATTTCTATATTTAGGACTTCAGCAGTTCAACAATTAAATATAAATTTGCTAATTGTTATCAAGATTTTGATCATCTTACATTTGTTGAATTGGAATAAAATCATTACAGATATGGTCTTTTATTTGGTTTTTAAAATAAAAATAGCTTCATTATGGAGCAAATGCCTACCCAAGAAAGAATTGATATACCGAACAAGGAAAATAGGGTGGGTAAAAGATGTCAACAAAGTCGGGGTGTTGATTTGGATAATCTTATAATGGATTCAGGAGAAAGGATAAGTATCCTAAACTATCGTCCAAATGATCGAGATGAAGAAGTAAGAAGAGCATACATATTCAAAGGTTATTTCAGCCTCGATAATACAAATTTCCTCAGTGGATAATTATAGGTTTCAATCGTCGCATTAATTCGAATTGGTTTAATGAATTCAAAAGTTGGTTGAAGTATAGCATTTTGGAGGATGTTGCCTACTGTTTGCCTTGTTATTTGTTTAAAGATGAGATCGGTCCTCATACTAAAGTGTAAACACCCCATCTCTAAATACAATGATCGTCGCCCTAAGTCCATCCTGTACATTAACAACGCAGCAGAAAATTTCTACTAAATTGGTGGTTACCGCCGTTAGTCACCCACGTGACTAACTAGGCCTATTCTACAAGTCACGGTCTGACTAACCGGATAATTACTCGAGCATCTAAAACATTACAATTCATAAACCACAACGTATACTGAGTATCTCATATCCTAATACATCATACTAACACCTCATCAATTTACTAAACGAGTGTACATGACAACTCGTGTAACAAATGTAAAAGCAACCTGAAGTACTCTACCCGCTCCCACTCTCAGGTTGAGTCCTCGTCTGGCACCTACCTGCAAAGTTTAAATCACAGGCCCCAAGGGGCTCAGCACATGGCTGGTACAGAAAACGTGCAGCCCACAAGCTAGCGGGTTACACACGACTACTTTGTCGAATACATGTAATTGTTTATTCATACAAAAATAATAATAGAAGTACAATAACAAACAACACATTTATGTGAAACATTCACAACTCAAATAAATTGAACATCGTAATGGACGCCCATTAATGATATAATAGATTGCTAACTCCTGAGGCCTGAGAATTGTTTAGTTCTCGTGTTTGACCATACCTTATAAGTGTCAACCGTTCTCTTATTAGAACTGGTTGTTCTCTAATGAATTGTTTATTCTTGTCGGGTCAAGGTAACCCTAGCCAATGAGTTATTAGCTCCATGGGTAATAAACATTAATTCTTAAGTATGAGGGGTGTAGTGTAGGCTTGACCCTCCTGCGCCTCCTGAATTTGCCTCCCACCTCGAACTGTTCACTCGAGCTGGTCGGGTCAGTTTGTCGACCCTAGGCGGAAGACAGATCTGATACAGATACGACCTCCTAACTTGAACATGCATGACCGGAGTCAGTCCCGGATTCCTCTCTCCCCAAGTTCCAGTTAGCTGAAGTCTCTTTGACAATTGGTTAGTAAAACCTCTCTCGGTATTAACCAACTAACAATAGGGAATATTTGTAACCTTATACAATTGTTATTAAACATAGTAATGAACAAGCTCTGAATCAAGTCGTGTTAGCGTGCAATGGACACACAATAACAATACAGTAAATCGGTTTCATGCTTAATCATGTTTGGTCGTATCACAATAACACATAGCACACAAACCGAGGTATAGACCTCGTTAGCAAACAAGCTACAAGAATCTCATACCGTACACCGGAGATTGGCTAGCTCTTAATCTCTCGTTCGCCTAATCCGCCAAACGCCTCTGACTTATCTAGATCTGTAACCAGAACTAGTATTAGTATCTGTGTCTTAAAACTAATTTGGTTCTCTTTTCAACTTAAACCTCTTTCTAGGTTAACCCGGGTATAATAGTATACCGTTAGACGGGTTCGTTCATTTAGGAGCGTTTTCGAGCTCAATTCCAATTCATTAACATACTAACGTCGTTAGCAGTTATTTAGTTGCACAGTTAGCAACTTTAGACTTATACGGACCTTGTATTAGGTTTTCGTATTTTTCACTTCATTCATATTTCACTATTCATTTATACGGTCTCGTATTCTACTATTATTTTTATACGGCCTCGTATTTTACTATTCACCATATTTCACTATTCACATATACGTATTTTACTATTCACGTATACGTCTCGTATTTGACTATTCATATATACGTAGTTACTATTCATGTATACGTATTCACTATTCATGTATACGTATTTACTATTCATGTATACGTATTTACAATCCTGTATACGTATTTACTATTCATGTATATGTATAGTATTCACGTATACGAGTACTATTCATGTACACTAAAAAATTTTCGTATACGCCCGTATGATACGGGTATACCCTCGTATACCTTAATTTATATACGGGTCTCGTTTAAACCCGTCTTAACTCTGTTTCTTTTACAACTTGTTTCTAAATTCTTTATTTAATTTCTTAACCTTCTTAAAACACATAAAAATGTGTATTTATATTACTTCCCATAGTTTTCTCTTAATCTATATTTTACTCTTAATAAGTTCTAAACTTGTTATTTTTATTTCTAATTTCTTCCAAAGTCTTACTTAATTAATTTCTTTAATACTTTTGGTAAATTACCAAAATATACCCAAGTTTGACCAGTCTTTTATGGTCAACCCCCTAACTTTCCATTATTACAACAACACCCCGAAAGTTAATTTAACTTAACTTTTTATTCCTTTATCCTTTTAATATCTAATCTTTTGCTACAACTTTTATTCTAGCTCCTCTAAACATTTTACAAACTGTCATTGACCAAGTTTGACCACGTTTGACCAGGGAAATTACCATTTTACCCTTGTGGTCTTTTCTTTTATCCTAACTCATTTATTAACCAATTTAACTAATTAATTTCTAATTCTCGTAACTAATTTTCCTACAGATTTTTGAACATCAAAATCATTTTTAACATCTCCAAATCACCAGATTTAATTATCTAATGTTATAGTATATATATATACCATATTTTATTAACCTTAAAGATACCAAAAACCTTATAAATTCCTTATAACACTTATAAACTCTTATAAATTGTAAACTTAATTCTATAATTATTTTCTCATCATCTAAACTCTCAAAAATTCCATATTGACCTCAATATTTTCGGTAATCACCATTAGGTACTAAAACTTCTTAAACATATTACTCTTAATAATACTACTTCCTTTAATTTAACTAAGTTAGATATTTTTTTCTAACTCAATTAATACCCATAATTTTCGGCCACCATATAAATTATAGTATATGAATTTTTCTTGTATATTATGATACCTTATATTAAAGCTTATATCATAAGGAGTATAAATCTATTCTTAGATTTAATAAACATTAACTTTTAATAAGCTAAAAACTGAATATTAATCACCAAAATTTCGGCAATAAATAATAAGATGAACAATATGTTAGATCATATATAGATCAACATTAGAACCTTGAAATAGGTAGTTATAGGATTTACCTTGTATATTAACCATTAGCTTAATATTTAAGCTTGATTTCCTTAGAAATTTTGACAGCAATTGCTAGAGAAATTGGCTCCAAAATTATACAACAAGATGAAGAATAAGATGGGTTAGTATCCCATGCCAATCGGATGTAACAAAAAACCAAAGAACATGAAGTTTTCAAGAAGGCAATGTTTTACCTCGAGAATCAAGGCACTTCTTTGTGGTTTTTCCTGAGAATCTGAGGGCTCATGAGCTATGGTTGTAAAGATTTTGAAGAGAGGATTCCAACGAGCTATCAAGCTTGTGATTTGGAGCTAGGACGAGAAAGTTATGATTTCTATAAGGCAAGGTGTTCTTTAAGGCTCAAAACTAAGAACATTGGAATTGTTTGTGTTGTTTCTTCAAAGAGAGGATGAGCTACGACCTTGGGAGCTCTCATTTGACAGGTAAGAGTCTGATTAATGATTTACCAAGGGGACAAGATGATATGGCAATCCAAGGAAGTCTTGGTTGTTTGAAATAGTAAAAATAAAGCATTTTTGTCCTTGGTGACTCACCAATGGAGGTCGGCAGCCTTTAGGCTCATTTGATCTTATTTTTTTTGTTTTACCTTGTATTTATGTAACATTGATGAATTAAACTCGTTCATAATGACTTATACCATGTGTTAGGTATGTTACATAGCCAAAATGCCTTAAAAACACCATTTTATGTGCTTCCGGGTTCACATTGATTATGCAATTTGTTTTGGCTAGTTTAAATGTTTCCTTAATATATTTACAACCTTTAGAAACTTTGTTCATGAAATAGCATGTTGCTAATTCCAATTTAAACCAAGTCATTTAGTGGTTTCTCCTTGACTTTCGTCAGTTTAGTACCAGTTTTTGTGTGGACTTGTATACTTAATTTGTGTGTATACGCTATGGCTCCTATGACCATTTAATTGTTGTTCACTTATTCCTTATTGGTATTTAGCTCATTAGCCTTTAGTTCCATGTATACATGCTTAAAGCACATTTCCTTTAAAGTACATTTTTGTGCTCTAAGGTGCGTTTCCGGTTTAAACGCTAATTCCGCTTAATGTGTATTACTAATCTTAGAGTATTTCATATTTGAAATCTCTTGGGAATTTATTGGTAGTCCCTAATTTATTTATACTCTTTAAAACACCTTTTGCTCTAATTGTTCCTAAAGCATGTTTTGGTGTAAATGGTTGTTGTTTAACACTTATTCTAATGTTTCTAAGGCACGTTCTAGCCTTAGTATATCCTAATTAGATAGTTCATTAATATATTAAGGTTTGGGGTATTTCATAAAGGCAAAGCTATTGTTATTGAACTTTTTAGATATTGGAATAAGAAACAAAACCTCAAATCACTTGTTGGCAATCTTGGTAGTTCACATAATATTGCGGTGCAAATTGGTGATGCATTAATGAACCAAAACCAATCGATTCAAGCAAATTTGAATATGCAATCCGGAGTAATGAAGGTAGAGTACAAGGTTCGATTGAATGCATCACTTGATTGTGTAAGATTTCTTTTAAATCAAGGTCTTTCTTTTCGAGGTCATGATGAAACTGAGTCGTCGTCAAATAGATGAAAATTATTGAGTTGTTACAGTTTCTTACTCATCATAATGAAGACATATCAAAGGTAGCTATGAGAAATGCTCCTGGAAATAATCAAATGATGCCCCCAAAGATCCAGAAAGATCTTGTGAATGCAGTTGCAAAAGAAACTGTAAATACTATCATTGAAGAGCTTAATAGTGATTATTTTGCCCTTTTAGTTGATGAGTCTTTCGATGTATCGAAGAAAGAGCGGATGGTCGTTGCTATAAGGTTTGTTGATAAAAAGGGAAGGGTTATGGAGAGTATTCTTGGAATAATTCATGTTCAGGATACTTGCTCTGCAACACTTAAAAAAGCCATTGATCGCTTATTCAATGAAAATGGATTGAGTGTGTCGAGACTTAGAGGACAAGGATATGATGGGGCAAGTAACATGAGAGGTTGGTTCTCTTTTCTATCTAGTTAATAGTTAGTCAATGTTGTGGATGCTTCCAATAGGAGGCGGGATATTGTACGTGAAACTCAAGGTGCTAAAGTTGTTGAAACACTAAATTAAGGAGAAGTTAAAAGTGGAAAAGGAATGAATCAAGATGGTTTTGAAACGAGATAGAGATACAAGATGGGGATCACACTATGGAACTCTTGTGAGTTTAAATTTCTTACTGTGCACAATTTTGAAGTTTTGGAATACATTAGAGATGAAGGGCTTGTAGGAGAAAAGAGCCCAAGCACGTTGCCTTTTCGCTCTTTACGTACCTTTGACTTTGCATTTGGTTAAAGTTGATAATGAAAGTGCTGAGGATTACCAATTTTTTGTTTTTGGTTTCTTTACAAAAGAAAGACCACGATATTGTGAATGCCATGAATTTTGTCAAAATTTGCAAAGGAAGCTTACAAGATTTGAGTCATAATGGATGAGATTCACTTATGGAAAATGTTTCTTCATGTTGTAACCAATATGAGATTCCCATCTCAATATGGATGATCCATATGTCTTTTAAGATAGACCAAGGAGAGGAGCTACGAAAAAGATCAATCTCACCACTATCATATACCCTTATATCAGTGAATAACTTGTTGCTTCATGAGTTGAACAATCATTCTGGAGAGAAGTACAAAATTGCGTCTTCATGTGGTCTGTCTTAGTCCACTTGATCATTTGAAGCCTTTGATTTGTAGAAATTGGTGAACATGGCTAAATTTTATCCAAAAAATTTCTCTCAGCATGCTCTGAAGAGATGTTAATATAGATGCTCAGTTCACTAACTTGGACATACTTCATGATGTTTCTTAAAATCTAGTGAAAACCAAAAAACATGAGAGATATCCCTTGATTATCAATTTCTGAAATTGGCTTGATTCTTGTAACAACTGTAAAAGTTGTGAAGACTCATCTACAAAACTAATTAGCGATGAATTCATGAATGATATTTAGTAATCATAGAGAAAAATGTGCTTTCAAAATCTAATCTGCTGTATAAATTATAATTACTTAGTATTTAATGTCATTTTCCTTTTATTTATTAGTACAATCATACATGTTTTAAGCGCTGATCTTATATTGATACACCTCCGCCACTGGGTATTTGCAAAAAATGTAGCCTTTCATTATTGTATCGCAAGCTTCTTCTCCCAGTTCGATAAAGATGGATAATAATCAAATTATCAACGCTGGAAGCACATTCACAAGATTAAGTAATAAAGGTAAATTAGATAAAATTCCATACAGATAACTCATGGAAGAATAGTCATCCCTCAAAAATTCCTCGATGTTAAATTCAAATTTATCAAACTGTGCAAATTATACGGGCATTCAATTCAAAAGAGACGGGTATTGAAATGAAAAGAGACGAACACTTTTACGAATCAGAGCTAAGGAAGAATCAAGCAGCATAGCAAAATAGTATTCCAAGCAAAATTGAGTAATTTCAACAGAGACGACAACCGTATCAGTAGAAAGTAGCTTGACTGCAGGAAACGAGAAAGTACGAAATACTAGGTTGGAAACACTAACCCAAAATCTAAATATAGAGACAAAATACAGAACGGCCGTCAAATGGACTCGAAATAGCGCAGACGTTCAATAGTCCAGCTTAAGCCTTCATGCGACCATAAAACTTAGCCTTCTCTTCAAGGGTCTGGAACCTTCCATGGCCCAAACTTGGATGAAGTGTCAATGAACTTGAGTTTGATCTCCTCAAGAGCCAAACGAGAGGTCTGCTTCAACAGAGATTGCCTTAGTGTGACAACTCTCTTCTTGGGTCCAACACAGCACCCCTTGATCAAAAGGTAGTCATCTTTAACAATACCATAGTGAGGGAATCCACCCATCGGAGTAATATCCTTCTCAGTCCTGTTCAGAAAACAAAGAAATCAATGAGTTAAATCACAATCATTTCATATAAAAGAGTATTGATGATGACTAGGGCAGGAGGATTCACTCACCTATCATACTCTGTCATGGCAGCGTGAGACTCTTGGCCAGCCTTTCCAAGCCTGTAGATCTTCTTGTTCATCTCTGTCCTGTGATGGTACCCATTCTGACCAGCCTGGCAACAGTGTAAGAAACCCTAGCAGGATGCATGCCCAATACAAGCAACCTTTCTCAGACCCCTGTGAGTCTTACGAGGAAGACGGGTCACCCAAACGGGTTACCACTCCCTCATACCCTTACCTTTGGTCACACCAATAATGTCAATCATCTCATCCTTTTGGAAGATAGCATCAACAGGGACCTGCTTCTCAAAGAATCCATAAGCAAAATCAACTTTCTGGGCAATAGTTCCACCATTGACCTGAATTTCCATAAGATGGGCTTTCTTCTGCTTCAACCCTTTCATCTTCCTTATCTGTAAGTTAAAGTCATAACCAAAAGCTAAGTACGATCCTTGTGAGACTAAAATTCATATATTCATCGACAGGGGCAAATATGAACCGTTGATTTTCATATAGAAGATGCAAAATAACAATTGAAATCGTAAATAAAAGATGAGATTTTCTTCATCACAGAGAGTGAGTATGGCACCTGAGTGTGAGCCAACACACGGATAATAGTCGCGTACTTCTTCAGCTTCTCCATTGGGTTTGGATGTCTTTCTTTCCCTCTTCACTCTCATACTTCCTGACGTACTTGGTGAAGGCCTTCTTCTTTGACTTGGCCCAGTTCTTGTAGAACCTCCTCTTCACATCCTCACTCAAATGTTGGGCCCAGACAGTGTTCAAAGATCTCATACCACGGGGAGTCTTCACATATCCCACGACTCCAACAATCACCATTGGAGGAGTCTCAATAATAGTGACAGCCTCACACGTCTCCTTCTTGTGAAGCTCTACAGGTATTCAAGCACAAATATAACAAACAAAAGGTTTATTAAACTCAAATAAATGAACATAAACAGAAACTAGTATGCTTACTTGATCCAGGCTTTTCCACCTCTCTGACAATGTGGGTCATTCCAGCTTTGTATCCCAGGAAGGCAGTGAGCTTGGGTGGTTTGCTTGGGTCATCCTTTGGGAAGCACTTCACTGTAAACAAAGGACATTCACAATAACATCAGTGCTCACACATTAACACATCAACAAAGGACATTCGCAATAACCAATAATAATCAGTGCAAATTTCAGACTTTAAAAGCTACTCAGGTTACTTTTTATTTTTATCAAGCCAATCTGTCAAGGGAATATCATGCATTCTAGCACAGCTAACGAATCTATATAAAACTTAGTTAAATCGATCATCAGGTGAGATTTAAGCTTACACCTATCACATACATTATATTCAAATGACATGCGGCGCTATAAACATCTACAAAATCTACAGTTTCTGGCCTATATTGTACTGCAGATTGAGAAAGATCGCATAACAGCAAAATTAAACCACCAAACTGGAAACGGGTAACAAGACAGGGGTAATAAGATGAAACCTCTTCCTCTCATACGAGAAGCCCTCTTTCTTGGTAGGAATCCAAGGGAACCATGCCTTGGGTGCTCGAACTTTCTGTGAGACATCCTGCTCCTCTTCTCCTCACCTACAGAAGATAAAATTCAGAACTCCGTTATTATAAAGAGGTTGCATCGTGAAAAATTGGGTAGAAAATGCACATAGGATTAGACCTCTACCCTCAGAGATCAATTGAAGTTTAGTCCTCAATCAATGAAAAGCGAAATCTAGAGACCAACCAAATGAATCAAAAGCTATGGACAGGGGATTTAACTCTTACCTGGCTGTGCCGCCTTCGAGCTAACAAAATCAATCAAAAACCCTAAACCGTCGAAACTTTAATACTCGACATGAGATCCCGGATCTATTTAGCACTTATTTCTCCTCGGTTGGCCCACTAAGTTGATTTTGGATCCAGAACTATGATAGAAACTGGGCCCAATAAGGCTCAACCCTTAGTAAGCTGGGCTTAACTAGCTCATTTTGTATATGAAGCAAGCCGATAACGCTCGCCATGCATTTCAAACGGTAGTTGAGGATAGGAACCGGGTCGGGGTTAATGCATTCGTTTGAAGGAGATTTTGTTAGGGATATGATGGATTAAAAGAAGATTACTATAACAATCTCAGATAGAGGATAAAATAAATAGAAATATCCCATATACCAAAATACATGAAATACAATAATTTTATTAAAAATGACACTAAAATGTAAAATTAAACAAAAAATAAGGTAAATATATAAAAATATAAACATAAATATAAAAATCATAAAATATAAAATAATAATATATAATCAAAATATAAATAAATATATAAAAAATAAAAGATTATAAAAAATGATAATCATAAATTATTAAAACAAAAAAATATTCATTTTTAAAATTATGCAGTACCATAAATTTTACCAACCATTTTTTATTATTTTTTCTATCAATTTAAATTATTTCTTCAAAGTACATTATTTTTTATTTTTAAATTAAATTTAGAAATATTAGTTATAATTAATTCAGATAGAAATATAAAATAAATTTGAAAAACTAAATTTCTAAATATGAGTTAAAAATATAAAAAAAATTACTTGAAGAAAATAATTTAATTGATCGAAAGTAATAATTAAAAAATATATGGTAAAAATTTATGGTACTTATTTGGATAATTTGTATAAATTATGGTACTTAATTGGTAAAAAAATTGGTATAAATTATTTGTTTAGAACGCAATATTTTTTTATGGTACTGAATAAATTTAAAAATTTGTTTTAAAATTTTATGATTTTTCATTTTTTTAGATTTTTTAAATTTTTTTATATTTTTTTTATTTTTTTATTAATTTTTTTGTGAATTATTGTGAATTTTTTAAACTAGACTTATTATTGAACTATAAAAGTACTCTATTAACTAGTAGGGGTATTTTTGTCTTTTTTCCATCTGGTCAATGACTATAGTGGCATTCACGGACTTTACGAAAATATAGTGGCATTTTGTGACTTACTTTTTTTTAGTGGCATTTCATGAATTTAGCCAAAAATATAGTGCATTTCATGAAATTACATTTACCCTATTTTGAGTTTGTCATGAGAAAATTATAAAATGTCCAAATTTATTTTAATTGAAGTTAAAGAGGCCTTATTTTTCTATATTAGTATTTTTTATTTTTTAATTGTATCTAATATAATTCTATAAGGGACTCATTTTAGATTTAGCACGGTGCCCCGAAAATCATTTAAGACGGTCTTGTTTTTAGTTCTCAATTCTTTCCATAACCATAACTTTAAATTCCCAAAAACTTCTAGAACATTTTTAAAACTTTTAAACCTAGAATCATGAAGGAGCAATGAAAGCAAAACCCCAAACCATCCAAGAACTAACAACCCCCCAACCAACCATAACAACCAATTGGCTAAACCAAACCAATCAATCTTCAGCGGATTATAAAAACACTTCGTGCTAAGACAGAAGTGCAAAGGAGCCCACAGGGCATCAACAATTCACAAACCGGATACATAAAGGACTGCCCAAAACAACAACAAAGACAAGAAACAAGACCACAAAGTTTAGCCCGTAAACTAACCCCGAACCAAAACAATCCTCAAATCCCCATAGAAAACCCACTTCACATAGATAAGCTAACTAATAAACTGACCTTACTTTAATAAACCTAAGATAACAACACCTAGAGTAATAGCTTCTAAACCGTAAAAGGCGCATTAAGCAAAACAAAAGAACCCAGTACCATAAACGAAACCACTACAGATTGCACAACACAAAATAGAAACGGTAGAGAAAAAAGCAAGACCATGGTAACCCTGGCACTTTGCCAACCTAGCTAACCATGAAGATCTCCAATCATTGTGCCCGGAAGCCCCCGCTTGGGGTAGTGTAGACACAAAAAAATCTCACCCCATAA
This sequence comes from Limonium bicolor, assembly GCA_023374045.1. Lineage (NCBI taxonomy): Eukaryota > Viridiplantae > Streptophyta > Magnoliopsida > Caryophyllales > Plumbaginaceae > Limonium > Limonium bicolor. The sequence goes on from CM041776.1 coordinate 438,645,553, forward strand.
GTAAATCCTGAAATAATAACTAAAATAAGAGGTGTTGTCGCCTTTCTTTTCAGAACGTATTAACGTGTGTGCCAAAACAAAACCATCTTTTTATGACAAGATTCTTAAATCAATTTTTCAAAGCATTTCACAAAATCACATTTCTTCGAAAATGAATTTCCAACAATCGTCTGGTTTCAAATCCGTCCCTATTTGTTTATTTACTTGTTCTACTCTCTTACTTTATGTTATCCTATTTATCTTTGCGTATTTATGTTTCTATTCATTTTATATTGTTCTTATTTTATGCCACTTTATTACTTGCTTATCTTATCTTATTTTATTGTTATTTATTTACATTTTATTTAATAGTATTTGCCCGTTATTTGGTTTTTAATCATTATTGTTTTAGTGTTATTTCTGTCATTTTATGTACATTTTCACTATTATATTCCATACTAGCATGTTTTGTTTTGTCACTATTTCGATTAAACTTCCTCTCATCTCATCTTATTTTGTTACTTATTTCATATTTTGTACATATTTGATTCAATTTTCATTTTTTGCACTCCCTTGTATTTTTATCTCTACTACATTGGTACTATTTTATCATTTCATGTATTCATATTATGTCATTTCGTTTATTTCACACTTTATGTTTTTCATGTTCCACATTCTATTATTTCATGAATTTTCAAGAAGAAAAACATTTCACTCCATTAGATGAAACTATTTCGTCTCTTTGTAGATTTCCGTTTAAAACGCTAGCATTTTTAAAGATATCATCCAGTTCGAATTAGCACTTTATTATTATTTTTTGCGCTTATATACCGAGTTTTGAAGTAGCTTAGTTGGTTAGTGTATGTATGAAGAGTCTAGAACGCCCGGGTTGTTTTATTTTTTCATTGCCCTAACCTTATTTGATCTGTTGACCGGGATCCAGTAGTCCACTCCCACACCAAACAAAAACACACTCGACAAACCATAGTTATTTTCTTGTTATAGAGTGCCCGACACCAATCCCTGGACAGATCGATCGCTCACACTCTGTTCTTCTTCCCCATGAAACATTCTTTTTCTCTCGATTGATACAAAAAACAAGCAAGAAACCAAGGCTCACTTCTCCTCCTCTTAGACATATTCACTTAATCCCCAACCTTAGTCATGGCTGCGTGCTTCCTCGTTTCCGTTTGAGAACCTCAACTTTGGTGTTGCTCTCCCGTTTACTTTCGTTGTTTCCGATTCTTCGCCGACTATCCAACACAATCACGCCACCACCATTTTCTTCTTCTGAATCATTTGCTTCCTGTTTGCTCTCATCGTCTCAAAAAAAAAAATTGGACCAGCAACCATCGTCAAGCTCCATCCACCGGCGTTCATGATTGGGACTAGCGATTGGCAAATCGACATCCAAATAATCAAGATAAGTCTCGTTACATTTCGTTCTCTGTTAAGCGTCAATGGAAATCTGACCTAATTCGTATTCGTGGTGCTAGATCTCCAACCTTCGTTGGTTTGATTTCCTTGTACATCATCGCATCGCCTAACCAAGGTCCCCATGCCTATGTGAAATCTTTGGGCTCGACCTGAGATCGGTATTGTTAGTGCTTCGTCCCTCTGAGATTTTCACTCTTTGATTCAGAGACCTTCATGTTCCGCCTTTGGTACCTATCCTTCTTAATTGAACAACTTACCAAATCTTGAGTTCTGCCAAGTTGAAATACCCAAACCTTAATATATTAATGAACTATCTAATTAGGATATACTAAGGCTAGAACGTGCCTTAGAAACATTAGAAGAAGTGTTAAACAACAAATTTACACCAAATATGCTTTAGGAACATTTAGAGCAAAAAGGTTTTAAAGAGTATAAATAAATTAGGGAACTACCAATAAGTTCCCAAGAGATTTCAAACATGAAATACCTCTAAGATTAGTATAAAAACATTAAGCGGAATTAGCGTTTAAACCAAAAACGCACCTTAGAGCACAAAAATGTGCTTTAAAGAAAAATGTGCTTTAAAGGAGAATGTGCCTTAAGCATTTATACATGGAATTAAAAGGCTAGTGAGCCTAAATACCAATAAGTAATAAGGGAACAACAATAAAATGGTCATAGGAGCCATAACGTATACACACAAACTAAGTATACAAGTCCACACAAAAACCGGTACTAAACTGACGAAAGTCAAGGAGAAACCACTAAACGACTTGGTTTAAATTGGAATTAGCAACATGCTATCTCATGAACAAAGTTTCTAAAGGTTGTAAATGTACTAATAAACACATTTAAACTAGCCAAAAAATTGCAAAATCAATGTGAACCCGGAAGCATAAAATGTGTTTTAAGGCATTTTTGGCCTTGTAACATACCTATCACATGGTATAAGTCATTAGGAACGAGTTTAATGTATCAAATATTACATAAACACATTAGAGAAACAAAAAAATTCAGGTCAAATAAGCTATAAGCTGGCCGACCTCAATGGTGACTCACCAAGGCATTATTTGCCTTTACTTTATACTATTACACCTAATCAAGACTTCCTTGCATTACATTATTATCTTGTCCCCTTAGTGAATGATTACCCAGACTCTTACCTATCAAATGAGAGCTTCTAAATTTGGAACTCATCCTCTCTTTGAAGGAAGAACACAAAACAAAGCAAAACTTCACGATTTTGAACCTTAAAGAACACCCTTCTTGTAAGGATCATAACTTTCTCGTCCTAGCTCCAAATCACAAGCTTGATAGCTCGTTGGAATCCTCTCTTCAAGAGCTTTACAACCATAGCTCATGAGCCCCAAGATTCGCAGGAAAAACCACTAAGAAGTGCCTTTGATTCTCGAGGTAAAACATTGCCTTCTTGAAAACTTCTTATTCTTTGGTTTTGTTACAGCCGATTGGCATGGGATACTAACCATCTTATTCTTCATCTTTTGTATAATTTTGGAGCCAATTTCTCTAGCAAATTGCTGTCAAAATTTCTAAGGAAATCAAGCTTAAATATTAAGCTAATGGTTAATATACAAGGTAAATCCTACAACTACCTATTTCAAGGTTCTAAATATTGATTTATATATGATCTAATCTATTGTGTACTTTGTTTATTATGACCGATTTTGTTAGGTGTTAGATTTAATTTTTAGCTCCTAAAATGTTAATATTTTGTAAATCTAAAATTAGATTTATAATCCTTATGATATAAGCTTTAATATAAGCTATCATAATATATAAGAAAAGTTCATATACTATTTAAGTGGTGGCCGAAAATTAAGAGGGCTTATTTGAGTTAGGAAAAATTATATAACTAAGTTAAATTAAAGGAATTAGTATAATTAAGTGTAATATGAAAAATTTGTGAAGTTTTGGTCACATATCATAATTGCCGAAAATGTATATGGTCTATTATGAGATTTATGAAGTTTAGATGATGGGAAAATAATTGTAGAATTAAGTTTACAATTTATAAAGAGTATATAAGTATTACTAGAATTTATAAAGTTTTTGGTATATTTAAAGTTAATAAAAGATAGTATATGTATACTACAACATCAGATAATTAAATCTGGTGATTTAGAGATGTTTAAAATGATTTTTGATGTTCAAAAATATGTAGGAAAATTAGTATGAAAATTATAAATTAATTAGAGTTAATTTGGTTATTAAATGAGTTAGGATAAAAGAAAAGACCACAAGGGTAAATGGTAATTTCCCTGGTCAAACTTGGTCAAACGTGGTCAATGACAGTTTGTAAAATGTTTAGAGAAGCTAAAATAAAATTTGTAGTAAAAGATAAGATATTAAAAGGATAAAGGAATAAAAAGTTAAGTTAAATTAACTTTAGGGGTAATATTGTAAATAATGGAAAGTTAGGGGGTTTGACCATGAAAGGCTGGTCAAACTTGGGTATATTTTGGTAATTGACCAAAAGTATAAAAGGAATTAATTAAATAAGACTTGGAAGAAATCAGAAATAAAAGTAACAAGTTTAGAACTTATATAAGAAAAATAGAGATTAATAGGAAACTATGGGTAAGTAATGTAAATGACACCTTTTTATGTGTTTGGAAGGTTAAGAAATTAGATAAAGAATTTAGAAACAAGTTGTAAAAGACAGAGTTAAGACAGGTTTAAACGAGACCCGTATATAAATTAAGGTATACGAGGGGTATACCCGTAATTTAATAAGTATAGGAGAAATAAATACTTAAAGTATTTTTAATGAAAATACAAGTTATATTGGAAAAAGAAATAAATACGTATGATACGGAGTATCATACGGACGTATACGAAAATTTTGGTATACATGAATAGTACTCGTATGCGTGAATAGTAAATACGTATACATCAATAGTAAATACGTATACATGAATAGTAAATACGTATACATGATAGTATACGTATACATGAATAGTAAATACGTATAATGAATAGTAAAATATAAGTGATAGAAATATGTATAATGTATAGTAATACGTATAATGAATAGTAACTACGTATATATGAATAGTCAAAGACGAGACGTATACATGAATAGTAAAATACGTATACGTGAATAGTGAAATACGGTGAATAGTAAATACGAGACCGTATAAATGAATAGTGAAATACGGTGAATAGTAAAATACGAGACCGTATAAATGAATAGTGAAATACGAATGAATAGTGAAAAATACGAAAATCTAATACAAGGTCCGTATGAGTCTAAAGTTGCTAACTGTGCAACTAAATAACTGCTAACGACGTTAGTTTGTTAATGAATTGGAATTGAGCTCGAAAATGCTCCTAAATAAACGAACCTGTTTAACGGTATACTATTATACCCGGGTTAACCTAGGAAGAGGTTTAAGTTGAAAAGAGAACCAAACTAGTTCTAAGACACAGGGTACTAATACAAGTTTGGTTACAGATCTAGATAAGTCAGAGGCGTTCGGCGGATTAGGCGAACGAGGGATTAAGAGCTAGCCAATCTCCGGTGTACGGTATGGGATTCTTGTAGCTTGTTTGCTAACGAGGTCTACCTCGGTTTGTGTGCTATGTTATTGTGATACGACCAAACAAGATTAAGCTTGAAACCGATTTACTGTATTTTATTGTGTCCATTGTACACTAACATTACTTGATTCAGAGCTTGTTCATTAACTTTGTTTAATAAACAATTGTATAAAGTTATAAGTACCCTTACTGTTAGTTGGTTAATACCGAGGGAGGTTTAACCAACCAATTGTCAAAGTGACTTCAGCTAACTGGAACTTGTGAGGAGAGGAATCCGGGACTGACTCCGGTCATGCATGTTCAGGTTTAGGAGGTCGGCATCTGTATCAGATCTGTCTTCCGCCTAGGGTCGACAAACTGACCCGGCCATCTCGAGTGAACAGTTCGAGATTGGAGGCAACTTCAGGAGGCGCAGGAGGGTCAAGCCTACACCCCTCATAACTTAAGAATTATGTTTATTAAACCAATGGAGCTAATAACTCATTGGCTAGGGTTACTTTGACCCGACAAAATAAACAATTCAGTTAGAGAACAACCAATTCTAATAGGAGAATGTGTGACACTTATAAGGAATGGGCGGCCATTACGACGTTCGATTTATTTGAGCTGTGAATGTTTCACATAATGTGTTGTTTGTTATCGTACTTCTTATTATTATTTGTATGAATAAACAATTGCATATATACGACAAAGTAGTCGTGTGTAACCGGCTAGCTTGTGGGTTGCACGTTTTCTATACCAGCAATATGCTGAGCCCCTTGGGCCTGTGATTTAAACTTTGCAGGTAGGTACCGACGAAGACTCAACCTGAGAGTGGGAGCGGGTAGAGTACTTCGTGTTTTTTTACATTTGTTACACGAGTTGTGCATGTACACTCGTTTAGTAATTCGATGAGATGTTAGTATGATGAATTAGGATATGAGATACTCGGTAAGTTGTGGTTTATGAATTGTAATGTTTTAGATGCTCGAGTAATTATCTGGTTAGTCAGACCGTGACTTGTTAAGAGAATAGGCCTAGTTAGTCACGTGGGTGACTGACGGCGGTAACACCAATTTAGTAGAACTTTTCCGCTGTGTTGTTAATGAATGAGATGGACTTAGGGCGACGATCATTGTATTTGGAGTGGGGTGTTACAAAAAGTGGTATCAGAGCGTAGTTACGCTCTGATGACTGGAAATTACCGAGCTTAGGAATTACCGAGTTAGGAACTTTAGACTTTGGGATAAGGGTTGAGTATTAGTGCGAGAGGTGCGTTAGTTAGGATTCCCGATGTGCATCGGATATCTGTAATACCTGACCCGCCCTCCGCGCCCCTGGTTCTAGATACCAGAAATGAACGCCAGAGAGAAGACAATCTTTCTCTTACTCGGGAAAACCCGATCTAGCAATTACTTAGCATATGCAATACGAGAAGCACCTCATTATGCAATAGTCTTTCAAGACTTGAAGGTCCTAATTGGAACGCGACGTTGAATCAGGCGCTACCCATGGAATCCTACAATGAGAATAATAATTACCGGCAACATGGGTCGACATGCTACGCAGTCGATATAAACCCCGCTATATCAGTAAGAAGAAAAGCACTACAAGTGCAATAAGAGGACAAGAGAAGCGACAGAAACACCGGACAACAGTCCAAGGGAGCAATAACAGTGGGATAATACCGCGCAAGAGCATAGGGACTACCTAAAAGTCAATTATGCAGTGGATAACTCCGAACCTATACAGAAAGGGGTTGCAAAGACCTAACTGCAATAGCCCAGACGACTACGAATGCATATGCAAGTCATACTCCAAGATAGGACTATGATGTAGTGCCAAAGCAGAGTCAATACTCGATAACCTCGACAAAGGTGTGGAAATGAGAGTGAGAACCATGGCGAAAGCAAAGAAAAAAAGGTTTCCCTCAGAAAGGATGAATACCCTGATAAGTAACTAAAGAATCAAAAGCAGTCGGGAAGCTGCCCAGATAATCAATTAACCAAAGCCAAAAAGGGCAAAGAAGGAGTCTCATGGACTACCACCTACATGGAATTTAGGAGAATGTACCATTACCGACGTACACAGTGCCGATAGCCCATCTTGCATGGCGCACTTGCCTTGGCAAGTGCCACCGCAATGAAGCTATACGGGAAGCCGTGAAGACCAAATGGTAAAAACCCACAGATATAATACATATTAACATCGGATTACAAATCCTTAAGACTGAAGAGCGAAACAATGGAAGGGCCTGACGGCCTGACCATGACAACTAAATCAATACACCAGTCAGCAGGGAGCTGGACTTGGTCAGGAAAGTAAACGATGTGAGCATCAACAATAGGCAACCGACACTACAGGTAAGAACACCAACCAAAAACCTAGCCTAACCTTGAATGGAGGAACCGAAGAGATTACTCAACAATGAGAGAAGACCTGATGTAAGTAATAACCTACGAGGAAGGTATTACGACATACGATGAAGATGGAGGACATAACAACTTTCAAAAAAAATGGGATGAACTTCCAGAATAATACTATTACAAGCACTCTTCATTGAGAATGTTGATAAAACCCAGAAACTGAATCAGAGAAACAAATTTAAGCAATGATCTACCTAGGATCAAAGACGTGCAATCACAAAAGAGAGAACCTCAAAAGGACTACACCATAGAGTTGGTATAGTTGAGCAGAAAAAAGACCACAAATGATGGTTAGTATTGCTTGCTCAACTCAATAACACCCAAGTATGATTAGTCATTAACGGGTGGCGTAGTCAACGAAAGTTGAACAAAGTATTGACATGGCAACACATGATATCCAGGGTAAATATCCGACTTAGACACCTGGAGGCAGAGGCCTAATGAGAACGAATCCTTAATTGCTAAAAGACGCAAGTCTATGAGAGCGAAGGTATTGTCACAAACACTGATTAACATCGGATTGCCTAAGCGAACTTCCACAGCAGGAAGAAGTTACAACGACTTGTTGTTAAACCCAATAGTACATCCAATGATGTGACCCAACATTGACAGAGCTCAGAGAACAAGAAAATTACGTGGATAACCTACATATGATTAAGAATACAACAGTGAACCAAACACCGGCTATCACTTGAGACTAATCAAGCATTAAGAGCCTACGAGCCAAGGATGTTAAAAACATCAGAGCTCGAGGCACAGGGAAGCATAAAAGGCTGATCTAGGCCATGAATGAACTACAACTCATACATACGAGTGGTTATGAAACCTATACTAAATTGGGGAAGAATTGCCAAGAAAGGGGCACCTATGAGAATGTTGAGATAGTGCTATTGACAGGGGCGGAAACGAACCATTCCTTTTAGGGTGGGGATACCTCTCCTTGTTGTGAGGCCATGAGTGGGAATAAACCCCTCAAAAAGGGCTTTCACTTCTTAGAGATTGAATACTTTCTATTGGAGAATGGGAACCGTAGACCTTGAAATTACCTTAGAACATTCCAGTTACACAATAATAATATGGAAGGCTGCAGAGACAGACCTCGTATCCAACACCCAGGATTAAGAATCAGCAATCGTCAGAGAGAAAACATTGTGAGTGCGCGATATGACACATCAAATGACCAACGCTCAAAAGAGCTTGTGATTCAACGGATGACTTCTTCAGTAACGGTTAAATTACATGGTAAATAACATCATAAAGGATGAAAGAATGTGAGAGAAATTAGCCTACTTACGAACTGAGATTGAAGTAGAACACCTTCATATTAAGAGATAATCATTTTACAACACGATACGGCAACTGCCAAACATCGAAATTAGAGACCCCCAGTGTGGTTACACCATGAAAGGGATTGAAATAAGACAAGACGTTGAAGTAAAACAATTGAAGAATTGTGCCATCAATGGGCAGTATGAGAAAGCTAAAGCTACTTCGATAGCGGAGGCCATGAGAATAATACCTATCAGGTAGATTAAGTTACAGTGTGCAGCAAAGCAACCACTATATATAAGCCATCAAATATTGACATGAAAGGCAATCAGATTAATGAATTAAAAACCGATGTAAGAAGGGGATGAAATGGGAGACAGACTGTGCAGTAATGCCAGTAGCTTGGACCATGTAAGGAGTTGGAAGTGCATTCCTAGTAGATCGACATGAGAAATAAGATGAGAGGCTCTAAGGAAAGAGACCTCAAATTACTAAAGGATCGAGTCCGTGCTAAATACAGAAGGTATCATGCAGTTATGAACCCAGTTGATGGATATTCCTTGATTAAGTTCAAGAAGAATGACATGTGTGTTATTCATGAACTGACGAATAGAGGAGATCGACAATAGAATACTTCACAATTAGCTATAACTAAGCGTGTGACGAACACTACGAGCATACTTAAACGAGATGTGGGACGACCGCACTCCAAAGGAGCTTGTGGGCCCGATGGACTTACTTATAAGTTAGTCGGGTAAGTAGTAGCATGTATCATTAAGGTACCCCATATATGTAAACTAGTAGTGTAAGAAACACGAGAAGTAGTCGACTCCGTACGACATTCAGCGATGCAAACTCACCCAGAACAACAAGTTACCGTGAACAATGGAGGAAGAAGAACTCAGTTAAACCAATGAGATTAAAAGAGTCAGAGAACTCATTCCAGGAGGAAACAATTAAGAATTACGAAAGCGAGAAGCACTAATTAGTAAGCATGAACAGTTCATAAGTTTCAAAATTTTGAGGAAACTGTAAGAGCAATATGCACTAAACAGTAAGACCAGATAATACAGAAATCTCAGATTGAGGGTCAGTTAGTAGGAAACAATCAGACGCTGGAAGGCGTAATAAGAGTATGAACATCAGACCTCCAGAGAACTAGATAGACAAGCTATATAACTCATAGAGACCGTGTATAAATAAAGATACCACGCGTCCATTAAGAGAACTATATTACTAAGTTATAAGGATACAAAGAGCTGTAAACCATATTGAAAGGATAGGAAGGGCAAACTAAGCCCCAAGATTATCAGAGTCGCGCAGCAGAAGCTAGTGGACCATATCTTAAAGGTTTGATATACCTAACAAAAGAGAAGAAGGAAGTATGTGTCTACATCCTCCAGTCGAATAAATATACCACTTACCTACCAAATACTTTGGAGCATTAGAGACTACACTGGAACACAGTTGTAAGATTGTTATGAACACCAATAAGAATCCTTGATACAGAGACTAAGCCATTACCATGGTGAAGACCCTCTGACCCAATCATAATGTAAGATAGACTACAGGAAGCTAGAAAGCTCCATGACACCTAAACATCTTGAACCTATGTTCAAGGATGATATAATTTGATTACGTGGGCGTAATCCATTTTAGGGGGGGGGGGGGGGGGGTAGAGCGTACATCGCTTAGCCTATGTTTCACGTATTAAGTACGTAACCTACAGTGTGCATAGCACAATACAATTAGTTGTGATGTTGATGTATGTTATATAAAACATGTGTTCATTCTTATGTGGTTGTGGTTATTACACATAATTAAATGCGAATACCAGATGTATTAGAGGACGACCTCGTTAACTTCGGTGCGAGAATTCAGGAAAAGAGGAGTAGAAACTCCAGGGAATTCAATCCCTATGATATGTATTGATGTGGAGACCAAATATGGTAATGTTATGAGGTATGAATCGGCATGAGACCGATGTAGAACCTAGTAGGAATTAAATTCTCTAAGTAATTGCTGAGAGGTGATTTAGAATGACTTATGGACTGAGGTTCTATAGTTTGGAGATGTATTGATTTATGATTATGACTAGAAGGACAAAAGATATAAAATGATACATGAATAATTATTTGATTGTTTGAAGTTGACGTGGGAGGTAGAACTTGATCTTGGCCAGATCAAGGAAAACTGAACAAAATTGGGGTGAAAGATAGTTCAACACTGATGCTGATCACATCAGGGTCGGATGATTCCTGAAACTCCCTACAAGTGGTCACAAATATACCACGTTAAGAGTAGATGTAGTAGCATAAAGTTGAATTGGAGTTGACATGTGTTTTTGGTATTACTCGCTCATGAACTCGAGGACATGAAAAACTTTGTCTCCGGACCGGTTACATGAGGAGTATACATCAAGGAATATACAAAGAGTATTTGATTACTAAAACATGCAAAGACATGTTGTGTGACAAGTGTGGTAAATATATATATATACATATGGCAGACCTTGTGAGTCAGAATGAATATACAGATATTGACTGATCTATATGATCTTTTAGTGTGAAGTTACCTGTGTGTTCTAAGAGATAAAGATACATAGGAACTTGGGGACAAAGTTCTTTTAAGGGGGGTAGATTGAAATACCCCAAACCTTAATATATTAATGAACTATCTAATTAGGATATACTAAGGCTAGACGTGCCTTAGAAACATTAGAAGAAGTGTTAAACAACAAATTACACCAAAACATGCTTTAGGAACATTTAGAGCAAAAAGTGTTTTAAAGAGTATAAATAAATTAGGGAACTACCATAGTTCCCAAGAGATTTCAAACATGAAATACATCTAAGATTAGTAATAAACATTAAGCAGAATTAGCGTTTAAACAAAAACGCACCTTAGAGCACAAAAATGTGCTTTAAAAGAAAATGTGCTTAAAGGAGAATGTGCCTTAAGCATTTATACATGGAATTAAAAGGCTAGTGAGCCTAAATACCAATAAAGGAATAAGGGAACAACAATAAAATGGTCATAGGAGCCATAGCGTATACACACAAACTAAGTATACAAGTCCACACAAAAACCGGTACTAAACTAACGAAAGTCAAGGAGAAACCACTAAACGACTTGGTTTTAAATTGGAATTAGCAACATGCTATCTCATGAACAAAGTTTCTAAGTGTTAAATGTACTAAGAACACATTTAACTAGCCCAAAAAAATTGCAAAATCAATGTGAACCCGGAAGCACATAAAAATGTGTTTTAAGGCATTTTTTGGCCTTGTAACATACCTATCACATGGTATAAGTCATTAGGAACGAGTTTAATGTATCAAATATTACATAAACACATTAGAGAAACAAAAAAAATTCAGGTCAAATAAGCTATAAGCTGGCCGACCTCAATGGTGACTCACCAAGGCATTATCTGCTTTACATTATACTATTACCACCTAATCAAGACTTCCTTGCATTACATTATTATCGTCCCCTTAGTGAATGATACCTAGACTCTTACCTATCAAATGAGAGCTCTAAATTCGGAACTCATCCTCTCTTTGAAGGAATAACACAAAACAAAGCAAAACTTCACGATTTTGAACCTTAAAGAACACCCTTCCTTGTAAGGATCATAACTTTCTCGTCCTAGCTCCAAATCACAAGATTGATAGCTCGTTGGAATCCTCTCTTCAAGAGCTTTACAACCATAGCTCATGAGCCCCAAGATTCGCAGGAAAAACCACTAAGAAGTGCCTTTGATTCTCGAGGTAAAACATTGCCTTCTTGAAAACTTCTTATTCTTTGGTTTTTGTTACAGCCGATTGGCATGGGATACTAACCCATCTTATTCTTCATCTTGTTGTATAATTTTGGAGCCAATTTCTCTAGCAAATTGCTGTCAAAATTTCTAAGGAAATCAAGCTTAAATATTAAGCTAATGGTTAATATACAAGGTAAATCCTTCAACTACCTATTTCAAGGTTCTAAATATTGATCTATATATGATCTAATCTATTGTGTACTTTGTTTATTATGACCGATTTTGTTAGGTGTTAGATTTAATTTTTAGCACCTAAAATGTTAATATTTTGTAAATCTAAAATTAGATTTATATTCCTTATGATATAAGCTTTAATATAAGCTATCATAATATATAAGAAAAGTTCATATACTATTATTTAAGCGGTGGCCGAAAATTAAGAGGGCTTATTTGAGTTAGGAAAAATTATATAACTAAGTTAAATTAAAGGAATTAGTATAATTAAGTGTAGTATGAAAAATTTGTGAAGTTTTGGTCACATATCATAATTGCCGAAAATGTATATGGTCTATTATGAGATTTATGAAGTTTAGATGATGGGAAAATAATTTTAGAATTAAGTTTACAATTTATAAAGAGTATATAAGTATTACTAGAATTTATAAAGTTTTTGGTATATTTAAAGTTAATAAAAGATAGTATATGTATACTACAACATCAGATAATTAAATCTGGTGATTTAGAGATGTTTAAAATGATTTTTGATGTTCAAAAATCTGTAGGAAAATTAGTTACGAAAATTAGAAATTAATTAGAGTTAATTGGTTATTAATGAGTTAGGATAAAAGAAAAGACCACAAGGGTAAAATGATAATTTCCCTGGTCAAACTTGGTCAAACGTGGTCAAACTTGGTCAATGACAGTTTGTAAAATGTTTAGAGAAGCTAAAATAAAATTTGTAGCAAAAGATTAGATATTAAAAGGATAAAGGAATAAAAAGTTAAGTTAAATTAACTTTAGGGGTAATTTGTAAATAATGGAAAGTTAGGGGGTTTGACCATGAAAGGCTGGTCAAACTTGGGTATATTTTGGTAATTGACCAAAAGTATAAAATGAATTAATTAAATAAGACTTTGAAAGAAATCAGAAATAAAGTAACAAGTTTAGAACTTATTATAAGAAAATAAAGATTAATAGGAAACTATGGGTAAGTAATGTAAATGACACATTTTTATGTTTTGGAAGGTTAAGGAAATTAGATAAAGAATTTAGAAACAAGTTGTAAAAGAAACAGAGTTAAGACAGGGTTAAACGAGACCCGTATATAAATTAAGGTATACGAGGGGTATACCCGTAATTTAATAAGTATAGGAGAAATAAATACTTAAAGTATTTTAATGAAAATACAAGTTATATTGGAAAAAGAAATAAATACGTATGATACTCCGTATCATACGGACGTATACGAAAATTTTGGTATACATGAATAGTACTCGTATGCGTGAATAGTGAATACGTATACATGAATAGTAAATACGTATACATGAATAGTAAATACGTATACATGAATAGTATACGTATACATGAATAGTAAATACATATACATGAATAGTAAATACGTATACATGTATAGTGAATACGTATACATGAATAGTAACTACGTATATATGAATTGTCAAATACGAGACGTATACGTAAATAGTAAAATACGTATACGTGAATAGTGAAATACGGTGAATAGTAAATACGAGACCGTATAAATGAATAGTGAAATGTAGTGAATAGTAAAATACAAGACCGTATAAATGAATAGTGAAATACGAATGAATAGTGAAAAATACGAAAATCTAATACAAGGTCCGTATGAGTCTAAAGTTGCTAACTGTGCAACTAAATAACTGCTAACGACGTTAGTGTGTTAATGAATTGGAATTGAGCTCGAAAACGCTCCTAAATAAACGAACCCGTTTAACGGTATACTATTATACCCGGGTTAACCTAGGAAAGGTTTAAGTTGAAAAGAGAAACCAAACTAGTTCTAAGACACAGGGTACTAATACTAGTTCTGGTTACAGATCTAGATAAGTCAGAGGCGTTCGGCGGATTAGGCGAACGAGGGATTAAGAGCTAGCCAATCTCCGGTGTACGGTATGGGATTCTTGTAGCTTGTTTGCTAACGAGGTCTACCTCGGTTTGTGTGCTATGTGTTATTGTGATACGACCAAACAAGATTAAGCATGAAACCGATTTACTGTATTGTTATTGTGTCCATTGTACACTAACATTACTTGATTCAGAGCTTGTTCATTAAATTTGTTTAATAAACAATTGTATAAGTTATAAGTACCCTTACTGTTAGTTGGTTAATATCGAGGGAGGTTTAACCAACCAATTGTCAAAGAGACTTCAGCTAACTGGAACTTGTGAGGAGAGGAATCCGGGACTGACTCCGGTCATGCATGTTCAGGTTTAGGAGGTCGGCATCTGTATCAGATCTGTCTTCCGCCTAGGGTCGACAAACTGACCCGGCCATCTCGAGTGAACAGTTCGAGATGGGAGGCAACTTCAGGAGGCGCAGGAGGGTCAAGCCTACACCCCTCATAACTTAAGAATTATTGTTTATTAAACCAATGGAGCTAATAACTCATTGGCTAGGGTTACTTTGACCCGACAAAATAAACAATTCAGTTAAAGAACAACCAATTCTAATAGGAGAATGGTTGACACTTATAAGGAATGGTCAAACACGAGAACTAAACAATTCTCAGGCCTCAGGATTTAGGAATCTAACTTACATCATTAATGGGCGGCCATTACGACGTTCGATTTATTTGAGCTGTGAATGTTTCACATAAATGTGTTGTTTGTTATCGTACTTCTTATTATTATTGTATGAATAAACAATTGCATGTATACGACAAAGTAGTCGTGTGTAACCCGGCTAGCTTGTGGGCTGCACGTTTTCTATACCAGCAATATGTTGAGCCCCTTGGGGCCTGTGATTTAAACTTTGCAGGTAGGTACCGGACGAAGACTCAACCTGAGAGTGGGAGCGGGTAGAGTACTTCGTGTCATTTTTACATTTGTTACACGAGTTGTGCATGTACACTCGTTTAGTAATTCGATGAGATGTTAGTATGATGAATTAGGATATGAGATACTCGGTATAAGTTGTGGTTTATGAATTGTAATGTTTTAGATGCTCGAGTAATTATCCGGTTAGTCAGACCGTGACTTGTTAAGAGAATAGGCCTAGTTAGTCACGTGGGTGACTGACGGCGGTAACACCAATTTAGTAGAACTTTTCCACTGCGTTGTTAATGAATGAGATGGACTTAGGGCGACGATCATTGTATTTGGAGTTGGGGTGTTACACAAGTCCTCGTGGCTTGGTCGGTAGAAGAGTGGTATTCTAGAACCAAAGGTCTTGGGTTCGAAACCTACCAACTACCGTAACTATAAAAAAAATCTTGAGTTTTGGTGCTTGTGTTTGTGTGTACGCCTACATCATCAGTCATACTTTATGTTTCCCATTTGTACTAATTCGTATTTGTTTTGGTTTCATATGCTCTGAACCAAGACAATTTCTGGCCAGTGAACTTATTGATTAGGGTGAAATTCGCGTTAATCATAATGCACTTGTCGCCTATTAATCTGGTTTGTTCTGGACGCATTCATTGTCTGATTGAGCTCGATTTCGATCTGTTCATTCCATCTCTATTCTTTGGGTTGGCTGATATTCTTGGATTTTTAATACGTGTTGTACAGCTCTTGCCATGACTTGTATATCGTTTGAACTGAACCAGGTTTTTGAGTTTCATTTGGAACATGAGAGATTGATTTTCCCCTACTGCTTGGTTGAGATTCATAATCGTTCTGGGTCATTTATGTTTTGCCAACTGTGATTATCGGATTTCATTTATCGGTTGTGGATCCCTTGGGTGGTTTTAATGGCAAGCATATTACTAATAACTTTGTGAACTGATAAACCTTTTGCCCCAATTATGTTGATCCTTTATTTCCTAAACATTACGTGGAAGCTTGACTTTCGATTTATTAAATGTTTGATTCTCAAACTGACTAAGCCTTGTCTCCTGCTCATTGATAGTGACTCACTAGTGGCTTAGTGGCTATCGCTTATCATTTGTTTACTTTGATTGGACCTTTCAAACATGGTCCTCTGTTTGCAAGAGCCTTTTAGGAATGGAAGTCTAAGTACCTTGAATCTGGTAGATACTATTGGGAAACACTACTCGCTTTTTGGGCTGGAATTGTAATTCCCCGCTTCTTCTTTGCACTCTACTATGATGGTTTGATCAATGACCCTTTCTTATCTCTCTGCTTTGTGACTTGACTGAGGTATATACAAAAATTGTGAGGCTTGGGCAGGATTCGTGTCGTTCGGTTTGACCTTGGACTTTGTACATACAAAACCGATGAAACTTGAACTTGGCTTTGGCTCTACATATTAATGTGAATTTGTGAACTTCAGCTTAGTATTTGCTCTTCATGGGCTTGAAAACCCTCCTGGTCAGCCTTTCTTAACTTGGATTTGTAAACTCACATTGATTGCTTTCTACATGATTAAGCTTCAGATTTCTTCACATTTACTCTCGTACATATTTATCATTAATCTTTACTTACGTCCTATTTGTGTTGCTTTCATTATTAATTGATATTGCATTTGAGCCCTAGTTAATTATCCTCTAGAACTCCTTAACACTTTAACAGAAAAGCTTGGGATAAAATACCCCCCACCTAGCGAATTTCTGATTCGTTTCGTGGGGTAGTATTTTCCTATAGCTTCAAAAATATCCAAACCATCCCATATTTATATAAAAACAAAATCTTTAAAAAACATGCCTTTAAGGCCATTGTAGGAAAGTTTTGGATGTGAAACCACCCCACCCTAACGAATGTCCAATTCGTTTTGTGAGGGTGGGATCCTCCTTTTCTTTCAATTGACCCAATAACAAGAATAAATTCAAATCCAAAATCAAATCCAAGTCCAAGGCCAAAATAAAAAAGCCCACTTAGGCCTAAAATAAAAAAACCCACTTCAGCCCAAATAAAAAACCCACTTCAGTCCAAATTGAAAAGCCCATTTCGGCCCAAATCGAAAAGCCCACTTCGCCCAAATTGAAAAACCCACTACAACCCAAATCAAAAAGCCCATTCAGCCCAAATTGAAAAACTCACTTCAGCCCAAATTGACAAGCCCAACACTGCCCAAATTCAAAAGCCCAATTTGGCCCAATTTCAAATCTGGCCCAATTCTTACTCGGCCCCCACCAAATTTGTCCCAAAAGCCCAAAACTGGCCCATTAAGCCCAATTTCGACCCATTAAGCCTAATTTCGACCCAACTTTGATCCGACCCAACCTTGACCCGACCCAATCTTGACCTGGCCCAACTTTGACCCGGCCCAACTTTGGCCTGACCCAACTTTTACCCGGTACAACTTTGACCCAATCCAACTTTGACTTGGCCCATTTTTTCAATCCCGATCTGTTTTCAAAGCCTGGCCCGTTCTCCAACCCCGACCCAAATTCAATTTAACACAATTCATTTCAATTCAAACCCTATTCATTTTCAATTCAGCCCAATTCAATTCAATTCAAACCCAAATTCAATTCATCCAATTCCAACTCAACTTGTAAATCCCATTTAAACTCCAAAAATCCAAAAATCTCTTTTCTCAAATTTCAAACAATCATTTTATTCAAATAAACCGTTTTCGGGGACATGGAATGTCTAACACCTTACAAAAATGTTTTATCCTAGTTAGACATCACTTGTCTTTCTTCCAAATAAAAATCCGAGGCGGGGCACTGGGGCAGTAACATCCCTTGTCGCAGTCTGGATTTCTTTAGGCGGGGCGTTAGGGTGACTAACCTCCCATAATCGCAGCCTAGATTTTCACGAGGCAGGGTGCTAGGGATCTAACCGCCTTCCTAGTAGAAGTCAGGATTTTAGAATCGTCTAACTCCCTTCTACTTGACTTCAATATTTTCAATTTTCAATGTTTTAAAACCCGGATTTAGAGACGTTATTAGGGTCCGACCGAGGAAATCTCATTCATGGTGTTTCTCTCTAAACCCTAGTTTTTGACATAAATACATTGCCCCATCTTTCGAACCTCGGCACTTACCATTAATTAAGTGTCGCCTTCGGGATCACTCGCCTTTTTTGAAATAAAATAAATTTTGAGAGACGACCTTGACAATCATTTCTTCAAATAATTCATCCTATCATCATCTCACTTCAAATCCTGAAATAGCCTAAAACTTCAAGCCTCTTAGAATCTCAAACCTGAAAAACGCCAAATCGCTTCACACTCAAATCATCTTCCACATTACCTCAAACTCAAATCATCTCCCAAATGCTAACTTCTTTCAAACTTCTAAAGCCTCATAGGCCCGAGTGCCTTATAGACTCAAACATCTCAATTTATCCACCATATTAAGATTTCAAACGTCTCACAGACCTGAGCGTCTCACAGACTTCAGTATCTCATTTCTTCCACCACATGAATATCCCAAATGTCTCATAGACCCGGGCGTCTCACGGACTAACCTCCCAAAGCCAAAACTTTAAACACCTCAAAAACCTTCAAAACCCCAAAAATCTCCAAAGTCCCAATGACTGTGAACTACATAAGGTCTGATCTCAATATGAAGTTGAGTAGGTAGTCCATCTAGGGTGCGGCCCCATTCCAATAAAAAAACCCTTTTCCCACTCTAAGGCGGTACTCATACCTCTCCAAGCACTCAAATCTTTTATGACTCACATTAAACCCTCATGCCTCTAGACTTTAGGTCTTCTTCATTCATTTAACCTTTAAACCTTTCCTCGATCTTCCATTTTACATTCAATCAACTATCAACCCTTTCATTTGGCGCTAGCTTGGTAGAAAAGCTCGCCTTATCCGCACTCTTTACTCTTTTCCTATCCTAATCCCATCATAGTGGCTCCTAAATGAATCTATTTAATAAGGTTTTGAAAGAAGGCATTCCCGACAATTGAAGACCGAGGTTTCCTCGGGCAAAAATCCGAAGTTGTGATCGTTGCCACTTCTAAGGGGTGTAACCCAGTATAAACCCACACACACATTCTCTAGTATGACCAGATAAGTCCTATCAGTAGGCAACAATTTCATAGTCAACCAACGGTTCTTAGAACCATCATTCTCTTTCCTTCCTAGTTCATTTTAGGTCAAACTAGGTGGTGACTCTAGTCAAATTCCGCCTTATAGATGCATCAGTCCGCGTGGAGCCCATTGAGAGCGGGTGTAGTGCTCACTAGCATTCCCCTCAAGCTTTTTGGGAAAGACGGACGATAAAGTAGGTATTTGAGGGATGCCAGAATAACGGGTTTTCACCCTCCACAGAATGGTAGTTTAAGATCTAGGCTTTTCAGTCGAGAACCATTTAGATAGACCCCCCTCATACCGAAAAAATCACCCTCCACAGGTAGGGGTTGCCTCTTCTTCATGCTAGAAAGGTGCAATCGAGGTGTTCTCCTTCATGTGTACTAAGTCGATCACCAACCAGGGAGCCTTGTTGGCCAAATCAGTCTTACCTTTCTTTGTAATGAGGCCCTTTTTGTGGTTGAGCACGGAATCCTCTAACTGCTTACTTATCAGAACCAGATCAAAGTTGTGATTTTCCCCATTGTTGGTTTCGGGGGTTCAAATGCGTCTTTGCCATTGTCAAGCATGGGAGGGGATTCCTATGAAGCAGATGAGCTCGAATTAGTTATATATTGTCCTTCACTAGAGGTTTCACGCTGATCGCTGGAGCTTTGATATGGTTCCCTATTAGTTTTTTTGCCAGCTAACCCACAAAAACTTCCAAGCCTCCGGGTCCTCCTTAGGCAAAGGATCTTTCCCCATACGCAAGCCTGAAGCATAGAGCCAGGGGCAAAGGGATACACTCCCCTAGGACAGTCAAGTTGGACTTGGCAGTCCCTTATAGTGTGCACAAACAGACCACACTTGAAGTAGATCGGGGCATCCTTTCAAATTTGACCCGCAGGGTTGACTCAACACCTTCCAGAGAGATCTTATAGCATCGTAAGATGGGTCGATTTACACTAATACTAAATTTAACCCTTAGGAAATCACCACCAGACCGGATGTTATCTCCTTCGGATCCATGAAGGTTCCAAAACAATTATCAAGGTTGCGAGCATAGTCCTTTCTATGAAGAAGCAAGGGGCATCATGGATCCTGATCCAGATTGAGAATCAGCAGAATTCATGCTTCGATGGGGCCTTCATTATCGATTTGCTACAGAATCAAGAGAGCACCATCGAAAGACCAGGACCATCTTTCCAGCATTGCATGCTCCATGTTAATCCTTTTGAACTCTCGGAGGAACAGGTTCTGGCCCGCTTGGTGTATTTTGAGTTCTTCATTCAACTGCCACACTTTAGATAGGGTGCTCTCCATCACTCGTACATCTGTGCCCCTCGATGCAAATAGCTTGCCCAACAAGCAGTGGTAGAGGAGAGGGCCTGATCGTGATCCATAAGACCCTCAATCGAAAGGGGAACCTCTTCGTCCTTCGTGAGGGAAAGCTTTCCATACTTCATAAGATCTTTCATCAACTTTTGTTGGGAGGAAGAAGCCATATCAACAAGGATCTGAATCTGGTGTAGACAGGTTGGAGCAGACGAAATAAGGGGATGAAAAAGAGCAAGGCGAGTAGAAGCAAGGAAGTGGGTAAGGAGGCTCGCCAACGAGCGAGGTCACCTTCATGTAGAAGCTTCGTGCCAAGGAAGAAGCGAAGAGTTAAAGTTGGGATTAGTAAACCAAGAAGGGCTAAAGAGCGAGCGAAAGAGGAGCAAGGAGATGAAGATTCAAGTATAGGAGAGGAAAATAAGCAATGAGGGTGAATAAGCCTCGCCACTTCATTAAAAAGCACAATGAAATTAGTACACATAATCGCTTCCCTGGTTAAAGAGTAGGGAGCAAGCTGGAAGTGGAAGAGAGAAAAACTGCTCGCCTCGGAGAGAAAGGAATTCCTGTCACAAATATAGTTTCCTTCCAACTTTGATGACATTTCATTTCTTCCCTCATTCAAATGAATACCAACAACCAGTTTTATTTCAGCCAATTTTCAACTATCTAGTTTTCAAAAGAAAAAAAACCATTAACAATACAGAACGTACCCAAGCAAAACAAAAAAAATAAGAAAATACTAAGGTCCCGTTGGGTGGTAGTTGAACGCATGGTGGGCTGAAACTTGAGCTTAATCATTAATGTCGACTTGACGGGTCATCCTCGGACAACAATAAAGCTATGTTTTGTTGTGTTTGGGACATTACCATAAATGTTAGTTACCAGTGTTCATGAAAAACCATCAATTGATGTTCGATTGCCAGAGTCCTAATTAGACTAATGCCCTTACTTTCACTAGGTCAAGTTCGTTGTATGGGAACATTTGTAGATCCTCATTACAGTACAAAACATCCCGATGAAACATATCTAGGCCGCGTTATTTAATGGCTACATTCCCCTAGCCCTACATCCTCAATCCAAAAGTATCTCTATTGATTTTTGAACTTGAGTTTTCCCGTTAAGAAGTGCTAACTCATCATGTTAATGAGTGAGAGGTTGGATGACTTAACTTTGACACAAATAACATGAAGTGTGATGTGTATGGGTTGTTGAATAATGCATGTCTAACTGTGAGTGTAATATTCATGGATGATAACAAACAAATTAATTCTAGAAGATACAAAGTACAGAACGTGATTCACCTAAAGGAGAACGAGTCATGCTTTGTGCCACTTCTTATTTCTAAACCCTAGCCATTAAGCCCATAACCTTTAGATAAACTGGGTGAAATTTTCATTGAAATGCACATAGTCATGCAATATATTAAGATGCACATCTTTAGTGGAAATTTTCCCAATGATTGTAATTCTTTATCAAATTATTAACATAATAGTGAAATTATGATTCAATGTCACATGATGTTTCTAATTACTTACTCCATCCTTATGTTTTCATTGTTTTTACCCTTAATAAGTGAAAATTTTATCTATTTTTTTATGATTTTATCTTAATTCCAGTAATTTATCATTATGCTAATAAAATTGCACTTACTGTTAGTTAATTTCAATGTAGAGATTTTATATAGGTTAGAATCTAATTTATGCATATATTGTGATCTTGGGCTCAAGTTGGGGTGAGCATTCGGTTATTCGGTTCTAATCGAAAACCAAAAATTAGGAATAAAAGTCCGGTTCTCGGTGTTTGTTCATTTATAACTGAATAATCAAAATTCATTTTGAGATCCAAAATAATTGAAAACCGAATAATTGAATTTTTTTTAAGATCAGAACCGATAACCGAACCAAAAACTGAAATTTCATTAATTCGGTTAGTCGGGTAAACCAAATAACTCAACCATGGAACCGAAAACCAAACTAAAATTTATTTCAGCTTTACCCGAATAACTAAAAAAAATTAACGATTATAATTTTTAGTTAAAAAATTGAAATAATATCAGTTTTTGGTTATAACTGAATAACAAAAACCGAATGCTCGCTCCTGGGCCCAAGGAGCGTTAGTGGATGTGAACTAATACAAACTAGTATTATTCATACAATCTCACTCACCTCTACTTATCTCTACTTTTGTGATAACCATGTATCCCTACTTTACAGCTTCAGTTATTCCTATGAATTTTCAAAACACCAGACATTATATTAGAATACAAAACACAATACAACCATATAGGCGATGGCAAAGAAAATATTGTCTTCCCGAGGTGGAGGTCCCTCATTGAGGTGTTTTCTTCCTCTTCTGAAATCTCCTTGCATGTCGAGCATTGGATCTCCACTCTAGCAATCTTTTACTATTTCTGACTTCCTCTTTTTCTCCTTTTCTCGGCGATACCATTTGCGTACGGAATGAGTCTCCTCTCAATCAATTGCAGGGGGTTGGAAAATCCCAAAGCTGATAATTGGGTAAAGGAGGTAATCCGCTCTGAATTTCCCTAAATTTTCTTCCTTAGTGAAATGAAGAGATCCAGGAAAGAAATGTAGTCTTTTAGTAGGAAAATCCAAGGTTTCAATGGTTTTGTGGTGGATTGCATTGGTAAAGGGGTGGTATTGCCTTTTATTGGCGAGATCACTTTGATCTCTGCGTCGAATCCTACACGAACCATCACATTGATTGTTGTATTGAGTTTGGATTTGATTCTGGTTGGTGTTGTACTGGTATATATGGCTGGCCTCTAGCAATTGATAGATGGAGGACTTGGAATCTCTTTCGACATATACGTGATGATATCTAGGCGCCATGGCTTGTCTTTGGGGATTTTAACAAGGTTCTTTTTGGGGTATGAACAACAGGGGAGAAGAGATCAAAACAACAAGAATGAAGGAATCTCACAGCTGCTTAAGTGATTGTGACCTGAGAGATTTGAGTTTCTCTGGTAACATCCATACTTATACTAACAAACAGGAGAATTATAACAACACCATGTCAAGACTAGACAAATTTGTGGCCAATCTGGTTTAAAATTGCAAGTTTCCCCATGCCCGTGATTTCCACCTTCAATAGAGAAGATCAATCAAGCTCATTATTCAACCATTGTGGAGAAGAGGAGGAAGAACCTTCAAATTTGATAATATTTCGGTAGAAAAATAGTGCTTTCCGCCCTATTGTTTGAGATATTTGACATGGGATAAATGGAGCGAGTAATTATATTGACAAAGTGAATACTGAATAGATGTGGTAGAGCTCTTCAGGCTATAGGAGGAAGAGAATCTCGTATACAATCATTTCACGTTGATGAAAATAAAGTTGCTATTGACAGGGTGGCTGATCAGTAGCCATCTACATATGCATTGAGTAGATGGAAAGCTCTCACCTGTGAATTAGATACTATTCTTCTTAATGAAGAGTCCCAGTGGGCTCAACGAGCACACTTTAGGTGATTGAGGGAAGGTGACAGAAAGACCACTTTCTCATTAATCGTGTGCAGTCTAGGAGGAGGAGAAACTCTATTTACGAATTGATCAATGACCATAGAATCAGGGTTACGAGTTGGGAAGGAGGGAAATATACCGCTCGAGATTACTTTGTCTCGATGTACCTCTCAACAAATCCAACCCATAATCGGCATGTTATGGCTTGTGTGGAAGATAGTGTCCCGGTTGATTGCCAGGCAGCTCTTGGTGAACAGTATTCAGTAGAAGAAGTTATGTATGCTCTTAAGCAAATGCATCCAAACAAAGCCCCTAAGCTAGATGGTATTAACAGTGTTTTCATCAAATCCTTCTAGGATATTATTCGGTTGGATTTCATGGACACTGCATTACAAGTGCTCAATTTGGATCCCATGCCAGATGTGGAGGTTGATTTTTCAGTATGGGGGGTCTAACTAAATGGTTATGACTAAAAAGTTTAGATTATAGAAATTTCCATTCTCTGGAGGGTGAAAACCCACTTCTTAGCATCCCTCAAATACCTACTTTAACGTCCGTCTTTCCAAAAATCTTTAAGGGGAATGCTAATGAGCACTACATCCGCACTCAAATAAGCCCCAAGCGTGCTTATGCCCTATAAAGGAAAATTGACTAGAGTTGTCACGTAGTTTGCCTAAAATGAACTAGGAAGGAAGATTGAGTTATAAGAACCGTTGGTTGACTATGAAATTATTGTCTACGGATATGACTCATCTAGTCATTACAAGATTTTGTGTGGGTTCCTACCAGGTTACACCCCCTAATGGTAACGACCACGACTTCGGATGGTAACCGAGGAAACCTCGGCCTCCAATTGTCGAGATTTCCTTCTTTCAAAACCTTTTTAGAGAGATTCATTTTAAGAGCCACAAGGATATGGTTAGAAGAGGAGATAGAATAGAAAGTGATGAGGGGAGATATTCTGCCAAGCTAGCGCCTATTGAGAGAATAAAGGGTATACGGGTTTTGAGATAGCCAAAGAGCATTGGGTGTTTTGAAAGATGTTTTAATTGCTTTGAGAGGCTTGAGAGTGTAGATGTTGGAAAGGGTTGAAGGACCCTTTGGTCTTTTGTGAAGTCAAAGAATATTTTGGTCTTTTGAAATGTTGGATTTTTGAAGTTATCAAGAATGGGTGATGTTTGATAGATGTTTGAATAATTTGAGAAACTAAAGGGTATTTCGGATTTCTTGTGGAGCCAGGGTGTTCTAGTTTTTCGAGACATTAATCTTGAGCTGATTTGAGAATTATAAATGTTGGGTTTCAGGTATGAGGTTGTTTGAAGTTATTCGATGCATTATGGTCATTCTGTAATGTTGAGGGGTATTTCGGTTATTTGTGACATTCGGTATTGGGATGGTCGAGTTGTTGAGGTGGTTGGGAATTGGAAGTATTTTGGGGGAATGTTCGCTTATTTGAGGTTTTCGGGATGATCATGAATTGAAGGTGTTTAAGGGAATGTTCGGGTCTTTGAATTGGTCAAAAACTTGAAAGTTTGGAAGTTATTTGGAGAAAGTGACGGGATTGAGGAGCTCAAGGGTCTCTTGGGGCAGTTGGTCTTTGAGGTGATCAAGATTAAAAATGCAAGAGGTCTGAAGAGCATAGGGATGTTCCGATCTTTTGAGAGTTGATGAATTTTGAGCATTTATGATGCTTGAAAGGGTGGTTGAGGTTATCTGTTGGTGTCTAGGGTTTTCAAAATATTGAAGGTTCTTTGGGTGAGAGATTCTTTGAGATGTTGGAACCTTGGAAGTTTAAAGTTCTGAGAAATTGAGATTAAGAGAAGTTTGGGGTTTTTTGATTTTGGAAAGCTTTAGAATCCTAAGAGGCTTAGAGTAAAGAGTTTTAGGATTTAAAGTCTTCATAGTCCTACTAAGATGCTTGACTCCCTTGCTGAGTTTAAGTCCAAGTCCTTGTCCTTTGAAAGGCTTGATCCGCTGACATGTTCGAGTTGCTTGGAAGTTCATGATTTCTAGGAGAAATTAAGGGAAATTTAGTAAAGTTGAGGGGATAAAGGTTCGGGGTTGAATTGATGGATGTGGTTGATTGGATTAGAAAGAAAGGTCTTCAAATTCTCTCTCTAAATCTTTAAAACCAATATTTAATTTATTTTGAAAAGAAGTGGATGATCCGGAAAGATCACCCATGTACCTTCTCGAACATGACACTTAATTATGTAAGTTCCAAGGCTCGAAACATGAGAAATATTTATTTATAAAACTAGGGTTTAGGGAGAAACACCATTAGATGAGATGCTCTTGACCAAACCCTAATAACGTCTGTAACTTGTAACACCCTTACAACGCCCCTATCAACTACCGAAATTGCAGCGGAAATAACTAACAAAACAATAACTAAACGCTTTGGTGTTACAACGCCGTTAACCACCCACGTGGTTAACTAGGCAGAATAAATACAAGTGTATCGGTCTGATGATCAGACTCCCGAGCATAGAATCTAACAACCATATATATAAACATAGCCAACCATACCGAGTACTTAATTTACAACACACCTACCAACCGTAAACATCCACCACTGTTTAACAACGGTACCAAAATGTAATGCCTCGGGAGCACAGGCGCATCCCGGGCTCAACAACCAACATAGCCAAAAGTACATCAACGACCTAGGATCTAGAGCCACTCCGCTTCTTCGATCCTCATCCTGCAATAAATATGGAGCCCCCGAGGGGGTCAGCAACCTTTGCTGGTATGGCTAACGCGCAGCCCATCGGCTACCGGATACGCGCAACCATTTGTCATGATAACATGGCATTCATTTTAAAACATCCAACATATATATATATATATATACCATAGCATAGCAAGGGAAATTGCATAGCATCATAACAATACATAACACCATAAAATCGGTTCTCACAAGGAACCTCCACCATAGTTGTAACTGTGAGCCTAGATTTTTGCAATCCCATGTTAAGCTCGTTACCAACCTCGTTACCGTCCAGTTATATCGAACGGTTACTTATACCCAAGGTGTCGGATATAATCCCAAGCACCCGAAATAACATCGTATGCCCCTGTGGCCCGACGTGAGTCAGTAACTAGCTTTGGATAATCTAAGGGAAGGTAGAACCAAATTGGAATACCACCTATACATCCCAGAGAGCCGAACCGGATATGATATCGACTCCCGTCCATCACACGCGTGGCCGAACAACCGGACTCCTCACTCCCCCCGATTAGCACTTGTTAGTGATCACACATATTTTGTTAAGTCACATACAAGCAATATTTAGGTCTTGTTAGACACCAAGGGAAAGGAGTCACAACCTTACAACATCTTAATGTATAACAACTGTAAACTCTTTTCATGCTTAATCTTATAAGGTCGTAACACACAGAAAAGCAAACAACATCCAAGCCGGTGTAAACCGTAGACAACAACTGCAAGAAACCATACCTTGGTCCTTGCCTCGATTGGTTTCCACTCCGAGGTCCTAACACATTAGTAACGTCGGTTAATTATTTATTCAATCCAAACTTGTTTAACATGATTGTATGACATGTTTTAATGTCTATTCTACCCTAGGTTACCTTCATTATACACCCTAGGGTTCAACTACATAAGTCACATTCTTTTCTGTTTTTTTTTTACAAGTTTAGGTCCGACCGACCTTACCGACCGAACTTGTCCAAGTTCGGTCGATTCCAGAACACATTTCCGTCAAAATTTTCTACTCCGACCGACCTTGTAAGTTCGGTCGCATGTTCGGTCTTTTCCCGAGAGTTTCTCCCTTTTGTAAATTTAGCCCGACCGAACTTACCAAGTCCGGTCCTATGTTCGGTCGGTTCCAGTAACTCAATCCGTACACAAATACAAGCCCGACCGACCTTGCAAGTCCGGTCCCCAAGGTCGGTCCATTCCAGAAGCCAATTCTGCAGGGTAAACTGGGCTCGACCGAACTTGCAAGTTCGGTCGCAAGTTCGGTCTGCCCCAGACCTTTGTTTTCCTTTTCACACATCCTCCAAACTTCACCCCATATAACCTAGTACCCCCTAACCTCATTTGGGCACTTTAAACACACCTTAAGACATCCTTAAACACTCATAAAACTCATTTTCTAATTCCTTAAACCTTTACTTATATCTTCACAAAATTCCTAACACTTACAATGTTTTCTCCTAGTTTTTCAAGTGGTGTTTCATACCTATGATAACTACTATCCCAAAAGCTTTCTCCTTATTTAACATCATCTCCCAAGCATCATCTATTACAACTAACTCCTTATGTCATTCTTTAAATTCTTTTCCAAGTTTACACTTTCTCCTTATTTTACCAAAGTTTGCCTAAGTCTTTACCTAAGTCCAAAATGACTTTGGTACATACTAAAATCTCAAGATCATGCCTAAGTCCTTATTACACTCTAGAGCACTTAAGACATTATACCTTCACTTGTAAAACACCTAGTCATTTCCTAACACCTCTAACTCACCAAACCTTATGTAAACACTTAGAACTTCTTGCTTCTTACCTAAATTTTGACATGGATTCCCCTAGAACATTACTAAGCCTAAACACTTTGTTTTCTCCATTAAACACACAAGAACACCTAGAATCAACAAGAACACTCTCATACACAACTTCACCAAATTCACACTACATTACAATATAGTGCATAATTTAAATTGCATGGCACTTAGGCCCTTAAAATGCATGGCTCTTAGGCCCTTAAAATGCATAACCCTTAAACACTGAATTTCCACAATATATAAGCCTTTGACCTGCAATACACTCAACACATATGCCTTTTACTAGTCTCTTGAGAACACTTTACTAAGTCATTCACCATTTGCTCTTTAGGTAGTTTTAATAAGCATTTATAAGCTCATTTCTCCTAAGGCATTAAACAACATTAGGTTAGTAGATTTACCGCTTTTCCAAACCACTTCTTTCTTGTTTCCTTATAAAACCGGTAAGGTATTTGATTTCCTTGTCAAGTTCTAAACAATATACAAACATTATAATGAGTATTCAAGCTATAAGCTTCATCTCATTGCAAACCCTAATTTTACATTGTTTCAAAAACATTAATGTAGTTGTTTTACCTTGATCTTTGAAGGAGTTTGAATATATCAAGAGAGGACTCCACCTAGTCCATGAAGAGTTGAAATGAAGCTAGAACAAAGTCACACAAAGAGCTATCAATGTGTATTTTCGGTCAAGGTAAAACATGGAGGAAACATGATTTTTCTTTGAGATTCCTTACCTAGAAGCAAAGGAGAGTAATAATATGTCAAAATACAAGCTCAAGCTCCTTCAATGGTGGAACCCATTGGCACCGAAATGGGCTCTTGAAGCTTTGAGAAGATAGAAATGAAGAGCTTGATGAGAGGAAGAGATTGGTGGTCTTAGAATTTGATTTGGACAAGTGAGCTAGATTTTACAAGTGGTCAAAGCTAGAGTTTTAATGGTGGTGGTGGTATTACCGTGAGAGAACAGCAAGAAGGAAGGAAGAAGAAGGTTGGGACCGTGGGAAATGAAGGAAATGAGAATGAGATAGAATTTGCTTTTAAGAAGATATTTGTTCTTATAAAGTAAAAAGTAGTTATATTAGTCATCTTTATTTGTTTAACAAAATACAAGTGAGTGGTGAGTCACCACACTTAAGAAACCGGCCCCCTTTATTAATATGAGGGTACTTTAGTCTTTGTTTGTCAATTTAATTACTTAATACAACATATGTTATAAACTAGCTTATAAAAACACTATTCACCAAAACAAGGCACTTAGAAGTGAAATTTTTGATTTCCCATTAATATAGCCACCCAAATGTGATACTATATAGTACACATATATATTTAAGAGTAATGATGGACATTTAGCCACTCAAAACTCATTTACAAGACAATTTTTCAAAAATGTGCTTTAAGACTTCTTAAAGCACATTTTGTGTTTTAACTTGTTTTCAAGCTTGGTTTTCTTTGGTAATTGATTTAATATGTTCATTAATATAATAAGGTCTTGGTAAGTTCATTAGGTCTTACCCAAGCTTATTCCAAGCTTATAGCACATTTTAGCTCTTATTGACTTTAAAGCACATTTGTGTTTTCTTTTGTTTAAATTGTTTACTAATGTTTCTAAGACTCTTTTTAGTCTTAGTAAATCATGTTTTAATGTTTAACAACATACCAAGGTTTGGGGTATTTCAATCTACCCCCCTTAAAAGAACTTTGTCCCCAAAGTTCACACTTCCCACATATCTTAATATTAGAACACGGGGAACACTTATAAAAATACTTCCAAACATCATTACCAACTTACCATCATTCTTACACCACAACGGACTCAGGTCCAAACCACATAATACCATTCAGACACAACGGTCTGTAACATAACATAGACAATGTATATAATACATGTCGAACACATCCACAACCGAAACGGCTCTACCCCCCTTAAAAGGGGTACGCCCCGTACCCTATACATATAAACACTAAGAAGCAAACAATGACGGGTGCTTCGCCTTCATCTTTCTTCCAGCTCCCAAGTGGCCTCCTCAACGTCCTGGTTAGACCAGAGGACCTTCACCAGTCTCACGGACTTATGGCGAGTGTCTCGAGTCTTAGTATCCAGAATCCGTACGGAGTCTCCACTGATCGCATGGTCGGCTCTAAGGTTAGCCTTTCCGGCTGAAGCACATGAGACGGATGAGACATATACTTCTTCAACTGGGACACATGAAATACATCATGTACCTTGCCCAGTTCGGCGGGTAAATCAAGTCTATAAGCTACCGGGCCGATCCGCTCCGTCACAACATAAGGACCCACATATTTCGGGCTCAACTTGCCTTTCTGGCCAAAACGTACTCCCTTCATGGGGGATACCCTAAGAAATACCTGATCGCCTACGGCGAACTCCAGGTCACGTCTGCGCACATCAGCGTACGACTTCTGTCTATCCTGAGCTGCTTTCATGTTAGCCCGGATCTGGCGAACTTCTGCCTGAACCTGTTCCAGATACTCTGGTCCTATAATGACCGTCTCACTCGACTCATCCCAGCATAAAGGCGTGCGGCATGGTCTACCGTACAATGCCTGAAGGGAGACATCTTGATCGAAGCATGGTAACTGTTGTTGTAACTAAACTCGATCAGATGTAACTTATCAATCCAGCTGGTCTGAAAGTCAAGTGCACATGCACGTAACATATCCTCAAGTGTCTGGATGGTGCGCTCACTCTGACCATCTGTCTGTGGGTGAAACGCTGTGCTCAATTTCAGTTCGGTTCCCAGTGCCTCTCGTGTGGACTTCCAATATCTGGATAGGAATCTGGTATCTCTGTCGGATACAATCGTTTTCGGAACCCCATGATGTCTTACTATCTCTCTGTCGAAGAGCTCTGCAAGCTTAGCCACTTTCCAGGTGTCCTTCATCGGTATGAATCGAGCCACCTTGGTCAGTCGGTCTACCACAACCCAAATCATATTCAGACCTCCCCTTGTAGGCGGAAGCCCTACCACGAAGTCCATAGATATGTCATGGAACTTCCACTCCGGCACTGGCATTGGCTGCACCATACCACCAGGCCGTCGGTGCTCAAACTTGACCTTCTGACAAGTGAGACACCTCAACACATAGTCATTTACATCCTTTTTCATTCCAGCCCACCAGAAATAACGTTTCATACCCTTATACATCTTTGAAGCTCCGGGGTGAATCGATGTCGTAGAACAATGGGATTCACTCAGTATGCGCTCCTTCAGCTCAGCGCTACTCCTCGGTATACACAACCGGCCATTAAGCCTAATCAGGTCATCATCGTGGAGTCTGAAGTCGTACTTCTGACCCTCGAATGTGCCATCAATAAGCTTCTGTCTAATCTCCACCATATACTGATCCGTCATCTGAGCACTCCGCACCTCTTCAACCAAGCCAGTATGAGAGACTAGCGAATGGAGAGAGTGTGCTCGGCGACTCAATGCGTCAGCTACCACATTTGCCTTACCCTCCTTGTACTGTAAATTGATGTCATAATCATTTAGGAACTCGACCCACCTCCTTTGCCTCATGTTCAACTCCTTCTGAGTGAACAAGTATTTAAACTCTTGTGGTCGAATAATCGTCACACTTACCCCATACAAGTGATGTCGCCATATCTTCAGTGCGAAGACAATGGCCCCCAATTCTAAGTCGTGGGTAGGGTAGTTCTCCTCATGCTTCTTCAGCTGTCGGGAGGCGTAAGCCACGACCTTCCCGTGTTGCATCAACACACAACCCATACCCCTGCCTGATGCGTCGCAATAGACCTCAAAACCATCTGGACCGTCTGGTAATGTCAGAACCGGTGCAGATGTCAGAGCATCCTTGAGACTCGTGAAAGCACTCTCACAGTCGACTGTCCACTCGAATGGTGCATCCTTTTTCATCAAGGAAGTCATCGGCTTCGAGACACTGGAGAAGTCCTTCACAAACCTCCTATAATAACCTGCCAGACCGAGGAAGCTCCTGATGTCGGTAACTGTCTTCGGCCTAGGCCAGGTGCGCACTGCATCTATCTTTGCCGGATCAACAGCGATCCCGGCCTCAGAAATCACATGTCCAAGGAAGGATACTTGGTTCAACCAAAATTCACACTTAGAAAATTTAGCATACAGCTGATTCTTTCTCAATGTCTGCAATACATCTCTCAGGTGGCTTTCATGCTCACCTCTCGATTTCGAATACACAAGTATGTCATCGATGAAGACTACCACTGATTTGTCCAACTGATCTTGGAACAAACGGTTCATTAAGTCCATGAACTTTGCTGGTGCATTTGACAAGCCAAACGGCATAACTGTGAACTCATAATGCCCATACCTAGTTCTGAATGCTGTCTTTTCGATATCACTGTCACGGATGGCAATCTGGTGGTATCCGGAACGTAGGTCTATCTTGGAGAATACTGATGCTCCCCTCAGCTGATCAAATAGATCGTCGATGCGTGGTAAGGGTAACGGTTCTTCACCGTAACAGCATTCAGCTCCCGATAATCAATACATAGGCGGAGGCTACCGTCCTTCTTCTTCACGAAGAGGACCGGCGCTCCCCATGGTGAAACACTAGGGCGGATAAAGCCCTTGTCGAGTAGGTCTCTCAGCTGCTCCTTGAGCTCTGTCATCTCTGCTGGAGCCATACATAAGGCGCTTTCGCAATGGGTCCGGTGCCCGGAACTAGATCAATCTCAAACTCAACCTCTCGTGCTGGCGGCATGCCCGGCAGTTCCTTAGGAAATACATCAGGAAACTCCGACACTACCGGCACATCTGGGCTAACTCAGGGTCTCTCTCTATGTCCTGGACATAGCAGAGGTATACATCATTTCCTCGTCGCAACTCACGATACATGGCCATGGCGGTGATGATCTGTGTCGAAGGCTCCCTGGGCCTCTGGCGGTATGATATAGTAACCCCAGATGGACTCCGAAGAAGCAGTCGATGCTCGGCACATAGGATTCTACC
Source organism: Limonium bicolor (assembly GCA_023374045.1). NCBI lineage: Eukaryota > Viridiplantae > Streptophyta > Magnoliopsida > Caryophyllales > Plumbaginaceae > Limonium > Limonium bicolor. The sequence goes on from CM041776.1 coordinate 438,679,419, forward strand.
CTTGTACCGCTCCAACCAGTTCATCCCGACAATCACATCAAAACCTAGTCCGTCGAACTCTATCAAGTCGATCGGAAACTCCTCATCCATGATTCGAACAACAGCATCTCGGTAGTAGCGGGTACACCTGATCCGCTCTTTCGACGGGAGAGTGACCACGAAGTCTGGCATCTCTTCACCGTCTAACCCCAGCCTATTCGCAAATGATAGCGAAATGAATGTGTGTGAGGCTCCAGAGTCGAACAAGATCGATGCATCCACGCCATTCACTGGAAAGGTACCGGTGAGGATTGTGCCGCTCTTGCCGGCTTCTGCCTTATTGCAGACACTCAGTATACCTCCCGTTCCGAGTGCATAGCCTAATTCATTGGCAAACTCATAAGTATACGGTAGTAACACGTTGATACACTCCAAAACAACATCCCTTTATTCATTAACACAGTCTTTACACCATAAGTTGGTTACATTGTAGACATGGCTAAATATAGCATCTTTAGCATACACTGGCTTAATACATCACATGATTACACAAGGCTAAAACTGCCTGAAAGTCAAATTCAAACGTCCGGGTTTCAGATGAGTGGCATTGACCACTGTCGATGGTGCGGTATTCAATTTAATCTTCTTGATACCGTGGTACAACATCCTTGATTGTCCTCCCATGATTAATACATCACCTGACTTCAACACTAGCTTCTTTGCGAGATCACCACGCTTCTGCTCGCCGTACACAAACACAGCGGTATCACCAATGGACCAAGACACCACGGGAACTCCCTTATTTAGAGACTCGGGTGACTCGTCCTTATCTTGGTGTAACCCTAACCGTCCACCTTTCTGGTAGAAGTTCACAATGCATAAGTCTGCTTCCACGTTCGGAATCGGTTCCGATTCAAGTTGCTGAGCAATTCCCACGGTGTGGTTAACAACCGCAAGGAACTCCTCAGGTATACCTGGTACAGTTTCTCCGTCTTCAGCTCGCACATCCTGATATGACTTGGTGTAGGGATTCCAGTCCTTACCCATGCACATCATCTTCAGCTTCATCTTCGAACCGCTCGGGTATTCGGGTGTGTAGAAACCTCCTGGTGCTGCTCCTAGTTCGTTGCAACGTCTGATGATGTGGACTTGTGCTTCCGGTGTCAGGTATCCACTTAAGAGTATCATACCTGGTTGGATAACCTGACATTGCTCCAGTGGGAATTCGGTGATGCTGATGGTGGTCTCTTCAGGGTTTGGTGTGGGCGGGATTGGATAACAGATATTGAAGGTTCCTAGGTTTTCCACATTGTCTAATTTAGGTGTCTCTCACATCGTTATTTAACTCATTACTTAGGTGGTTGTACATTAGACTCACTAATACAACGCTCATGCATGAAATGCGGTAAGCAATCACTTTTTCATTTAACAGTTTAGGCGGTACCTGGTCTCGAAGAGGATCCTGGTGCCTCAGACCGGTCCACCACATTCAGGGCGGCCTTGCCGGACCCCGTACCCTTCCCCTTCTGGGATTCAGTGTACTTCTTGTCAGAAGTCTGCTGAATGATCGCCTTCGGGCCTTCAGTGGTCGTGGTAGTATTACCCTTCCACTGCCCCTTTGGCTTATAGTTCCTGCTGTTGGGGTTCGTCCAACACTCAAATTCGCGGTGCCCCATCTTCTGGCAGTGACGACACCTCACATCATTCCCCTTGCAGTCTTTGCCGGGGTGGTCTCCGTTACACCACTTACAGTAAAAGTGGCGCTCCGGTCCAGGACCCGCGCTAGCTGCTACAACAACACACAATCAATACTCACTTTCCATCTTAACAACATACACCTCAACTAGATACACATGATTAAGTAATTACCCTTAGGCGGGTAGGAGCGTAGAGGCTTCGCCGCATACGCATACGTGAGCTTCAGTGGCTCATCAGCTGTGGTGGTCTGGGCTTGGCCCTTGTCACCCTGGTACTGACCCTTCTGGGCTGAGGGTAGGGTTTCTTTTTCTTTCCTCCCCCATACCCTTGCTGACTCTGGCCCTCGTTGGTGGCCTTGCGCTTGTGCGCATTCTCCTCGTCCCTCAGACGGACGGTAATTTCAACCTTAGCAGCGGCATGATAGCACTCCTGAATTTTAGGATGTCAGTCATGCCCCGCAAAAACAACTTACCAACTCACATTAACATTCACTCATGGTATAAATTGATTCTCAACGTGGTACTCTAATTACCTGCAAGGTAGTATACTCAGCTGGCCCCATCCCGTAGCGGAGACGGTGGCTAAGTCCATTGTAGAACCGGTTCACCAACACTCGGTTCGAATACCCAAGGTCTGGTAACAGGTGGATAAGGCCGGTGAATGCGGTGTAGTAGTCATCAACCGACATCTTATCCCCCTGCCTCAGACTATCCAGCTCGAGGCGCTTGGCCTCCTGCACATGTACAGGGTAATACTTGGCTCGCAGTAGAGCCGTGTACTCCCTCCAACCAAACTCAGGATCAGCCATCCTGTCCTCTTTCACCAACTTCCACCAACTCTGTGCCGTACCCTTCAAGTAGTAAGCGGCAAGACGGACCTTAGCTTCAGCAGGTACTGCCAAGGTCTCGTAGGCGGTCTCCAGTTCGGAGATGTACGCCTCCAGCTTTCGAGGATCAGTCTCCCCATTGAATGATGGCGGTCTCAGATCAGCCAACGCCTTGACCCAATTGGTCTCTCGTGGCGGTGGTGGTGGTGGCTGAACTCCGGGCTGTTGCCCTTGCTGTAACGCAGCAACCATCTGGGGTACCATCTGGGCTACGGCGGCTGCTACTGCCTCAGCCATAGTCTGTGCCGTAGTATCATCGCCCTGGTCACCCATACCTCCAGTACCGCGCCCGCGGCCTCTACCTCGTGGTCTACCTGCCATCTGTATTCATATGAACATTTCATTAGCATTATGCTTGCACACTTATCGGTCCAATGGTTATAGCATCTTCCCGACAACCAGGTAATTCCACACTTAGTTAGTGGTTAACCTTTCCGAATCTGTTCACTTAGGTATCTGTAGCTAGGTTTCCTAACTCGGTATATCCCTAAGCTCGGTATTCTAGTCATCAGAGCGATACTTCGCTCTGATACCACTTTTTGTAACACCCCTACAACGCCCCTATCAACTACCGAAATCGCAGCGGAAATAACCAACCAAACATTAACTAAACGCTTTGGTGTTACAACGCCGTTAACCACCCACGTGGTTAACTAGGCAGAATAAATACAAGTGTATCGGTCTGATGATCAGACTCCCGAGCATAGAATCTAACATCCATATATAAACATAACCAACCATACCGAGTATTTAATTTACATCACCACTACCAACTGTAAACCTCCACCACTGTTTAACGAACGGTACCAAAATATAACGCCACGGGAGCACAGGCGCATCCCGGGCTCAACATCCAAAACAACCAAAAGTACATCATCGACCTAGGATCTAGAGCCACTCCGCTTCTTCGATCCTCATCCTGCAATAAAATATGGAGCCCCCGAGGGGGTCAGCAACCTTTGCTGGTATGGCTAACGCGCAGCCCATCGGCTACCGGGATACGTGCAACCAATTGTCATGATAACATGGCATTCATTTTAAAACATCCAACATATATATATACCATAGCATAGCAAGGGAAATTGCATAGCATCATAACAATACATAACACCATAAAATCGGTTCTCACAAGGAACCTTCCACCATAGTTAGTATACAATGTGAGCCTAGAGATTTTTGCCAATCCCATGTTAAGCTCGTTACCAACCTCGTTACCGTCCAGTTATATAGAACGGTTAACTTATACCCAAGGTGTGTCGGATATAGTAATCCCAAGCACACCGAAATAACATACGTATGCCCCTGTGGCCCGACGTGAGTCAGTAACTAGCTTTGGATAAGCTAAGGGAAGGTAGAAACCAAATTGGAATACCACCTATACATACACCAAGAGAGCCGAACCGGATATGATATCGACTCCCGTCCATCACACGCGTGGCCGGAACAACCGGACTCCTCACTCCCCCCGATTAGCACTTGTTAGTGATCACACAATATTTTGTTAAGTCACATACAAGCAAATATTTAGGTCGTGTTAGACAACCAAGGGAAAGGAGTCACAACCTTACAACATCTTAATGTATAACAACTGTAAACTCTTTTCATGCCTTAATCTTATAAGGTCGTAACACACAGAAAAGCAAACAACATCCAAGCCGGTGTAACCCGGTAGACAACAGACTGCAAGAAAACCATACCTTGGTCCTTGCCTCGATTGGTTTCCTCCGTAGGTCACTCCTATACATAATTAATAACGTCGGTTAATTATTTATTCAATCCAAACTTGTTAAGTATTTAGCATGATTGTATGACATGTTTTAATGTCTATTCTACCCTAGGTTACCTTCATTATACACCCTAGGGTTCACTACATAAGTCACATTCTTTTCTGTTTTTTTTTTACAAGTTTAGGTCCGACCGACCTTACCGACCGAACTTGTCCAAGTTCGGTCGATTCCAGAACACATTTCCGTCAAAATTTCTACTCCGACCGACCTTGTAAGTTCGGTCGCATGTTCGGTCTTTTCCCGAGAGTTTCTCCCCTTTGTAAATTTAGCCCGACCGAACTTACCAAGTCCGGTCCTATGTTCGGTCGGTTCCAGTAACTCAATCCGTACACAAAATACAAGCCCGACCGACCTTGCAAGTCCGGTCCCCAAGGTCGGTCTATTCCAGAAGCCAATTCTCGCAGGGTAAACTGGGCTCGACCGAACTTGCAAGTTCGGTCGCAAGTTCGGTCTGCCCCAGACCTTTGTTTTCCTTTTCACATCCAACTCCAAACTTCACCCCATATAACCTAGTACCCCCTAACCTCATTTGGGCACTTTAAACACACCTTAAGACATCCTTAAACACTCATAAAACTCATTTTCTAATTCCTTAATCCTTTACTTATATCTTCACAAAATTCCTAACACTTACAATGTTTTCTCCTAGTTTTTCAAGTGGTGTTTCATACCTATGATAACTACTATCCCAAAAGCTTTCTCCTTATTTTAACATCTCCCCAAGCATCATCTATTACAACTAACTACTTATGTCATCTTTAATTTCTTTTCCCAGTTTACACTTTCTCCTATTTACCAAGTTTGCTAAGTCTTTACCTAGTCCAAATGACTTTGGTACATACTAAAATCTCAAGATCATGCCTAAGTCCTTATTACACTCTAGAGCACTAAGACATTATACCTTCACTTGTAAAACACCTAGTCATTTCCTAACACCTCTAACTCACCAAAACCTTATGTAAACACTTAGAACTTCTTGCTTCTTACCTAAATTTTGACATGGATTCCCCTAGAACATTACTAAGCCTAAACACACTTTGTTTCTCCATTAACACACAAGAACACTAGAATCAACAAGAACACTCTCATACACAACTTCACCAAATTCACATACATTCAATATGTGCATAATTAAATTGCATGGCACTTAGGCCCTTAAAATGCATGGCTCTTAGGCCCTTAAAATGCATAACCTTAAACACCGAATTTCAACAATATATAAGCCTTGACCTGCGAATACACTCAACACACATATGCCTTTTACTAGTCTCTTGAGAACACTTTACTAAGTCATTCACATTTGCTCTAGGTAGTTTTAATAAGCATTTAAGCTCATTCTCCTAAGGCATTAAACAACATTAGGTTAGTAGATTTACCTCTTTTCCAAAACAACTTCCTTCTTGTTTCTTATAAAAAACCGGTAGGGTATTTGATTCCTTGTCAAGTTCAACAATATACAAACATTATAATGAGTATTCAAGCTATAAGCTTATCTCATTGCAAACCCTAATTTTACATTGTTTCAAAAACATTAATGTAGTTGTTTTACCTTGGTCTTTGAAGGGAGTTTGAATATATATCAAGAGAGGACTCCACCTAGTCCTTGAAGAGTTGAAATGAAGCTAGAACAAAGTCACACAAAGAGCTATATCAATGTGTATTTTCGGTCAAGGTAAAAACATGGAGGAAACATGATTTTTCTTTGAGATTCCTTACCTAGAAGCAAAGGAGAGTAATAATATGTCAAAATACAAGCTCAAGCTCCTTCAATGGTGGAACACCTTGGCACCAAAATGGGGCTCTTGAAGCTTTGAGAAGATAGAAATGAAGAGCTTGATGAGAGGAAGATATTGGTGGTCTTAGAATTTGATTTGGACAAGTGAGCTAGATTTTACAAGTGGTCAAAGCTAGAGTTTTAATGGGGGTGGTGGTATTACCGTGAGAGAACAGCAAGAAGGAAGAAGAAGAAGGTTGGGACCGTGGGAAATGAGGAAAGAAATGAGAATGAGATAGAATTGCTTTTAAGAAGATATTTGTTCTTATAAAGTAAAAAGTAGTTATATTAGTCATCTTTATTTGTTTAACAAAATACAAGTGAGTGGTGAGTCACCACACTTAAGAAACCGGCCCCCTTATTAATATGAGGGTACTTTAGTCTTTGTTTGTCAATTTAATTACTTAATACAACATACGTTATAACTAGCTTATAAAAACACTATTCACCAAAACAAGGCACTTAGAAGTGAAATTTTGATTTCCCATTAATATAGCCACCCAATGTGATACTATATAGTACACATATATATTTAAGAGTAATGATGGACATTTAGCCACTCAAACTCATTATACAAGACAATTTTTCAAAAATGTGCTTTAAGACTTCTTAAAGCACATTTTGTGTTTTAACTTGTTTTCAAGCTTGGTTTTCTTTGGTAATTGATTTAATATGTTCATTAATATATACATAAGATCTTGGTAAGTTCCTTAGGTCTTACCCAAGCTTATTCCAAGCTTAGAGCACATTTTAGCTCTTATTGACTTTAAAGCACATTTTGTGTTTTCTTTCGTTTAAATTTGTTTACTAATGTTTCTAAGACTCTTTTTAGTCTTAGTAAATCATGTTTTAATGTTTAATCAACATACCAAGGTTTGGGGTATTTCAGTAACTCCCAAGTTTAAAAACATTGAAAACCAAAACCATTGAAATCGAGTAAAAGGGAGTTAGATGATTCTAAAATTCAGGCCTCAACTAGGAAACAGGTCCATCCCTAGCACTCCGCCTTGTAAACTTCTAGGTTACAATTAGGGAAAGTTAGTCACCCTAATGCCCCGCCTAGAAAATCCAGACTGCGAAAAAGGATGGTGCGATCCTAGTGCCCCGCCTTGGATTATTTTGGGAAAGAGAGAAGTGATGTCTAACTTAGGAAGAAAATGGTTTAAAGGTGTTAGACATATCTTGTCCCCCGTTTTTTTATTTATAGTTTGGTTTGAAAACGATTTATTTTGGGTTCTTAGAAAACACTATTTGAATTTTGGTTCAAAGTTGTTAAGAATTTTGGAAAGAAATGCTTGGAAATAATTTAGAATAACTTTATGCTATTGTTCAAGAAGAGTTGTCTACAATTTTGAGAAGAGTACTTCTGAAATTTTGCAAACTGATTTCTTTATGAGTTTGAAAAGGATTCAAATTGAAAAGAGTTGTTTTGCATAAGAATGAGTTGAGTTATTTTGAAGAATTTTTTTAGAACTTTGAAAAGAATTATTGGAAATTTGTTTTGGATTTTTTCTTTTTGGAAAGACTTGGTTTCGGATTTTTGTGGAAGGATTTTTGAATTGGAGTTTTTGGATTGGATTTTTTATAAGGATTTTTGAATTGGGCTCTTTGAAGTGGATTTTTAATTTAATTGTTTGGATAAGATCTTTTGGATTTTAAAATGATTTTAGGATCTTGGAATTAATTTTTGAATTTTGAAATAATTTCTTAAATTTTGGAAAATATTTTTGAGTTTTAAAATGACTTTTTTTTTTAAATGATCTATGAATTTTTATAATGTTTTCTTTTTGAACTTTGAAAAGAAGGTTCGAATTGTGAATTGATTTATTTCTGACATATTAGAAGCTTTAAAAGCAACTTAAAAGTTATACTAAAGAAGGGTTTGAAGTTTTGAAGGATTGTTTAATCTCAAATCAATTTCAAAATGAAGATGAGATGGTTTGAAATCTTGAATTGTACATGAAAATTGGTTAAAGGTGAACAGGCCAAATTGAGAAATGTTTTGGGCTCAAAATGATGTGGGTTGTTCCAACCGTGGGTGGTGAGTGGATGAATGAGTATTTGGAACAAATTGGTATCAATTGGGGTTTTTAAGGATTTTATATGATTTAATGAAAGGTGTTTTGTCTTTATTGTTCATGATTAGATTTTTTTTTGCTGTTAAGGATGTGTTTTAGGGGTTTAGGGTACTACCTTCACTAAGTAGGACCATGGCCCACTTTCGGTGAAGGGATATCCATTATCCTAGAGCCTTTGGTTCAAATGGGCTTGTTTCTAGAGCTACTAGTAGTATCGATTAAGAATTGAAACCAAAACGACAAAAACAGAACATAAACAAAGCACAAGAAAGACAAAGGTTGATGATAAACATGGATGGGGTAATGGTGAACAGACGTAAAACTTAATCATCAGTGCGCAGAGGGCGATCTATTATCATGTGTTAACCAGGTCGAAGTCAAGAAAGGCTGACCCAAAGGTGTTTCAAACCCTATGTGTACCAGACTTGAAGCCCCCACCAATACGATCATCATAAAAAATCCAAGGTAAACTCCAAGCCAAGCGAGCCGAATCCTGCCCAAGTCAAACAAAGCGCAGCCATGTACATGGTCAAAAATGAGAAACAAAAACAATAAGGAGCGAGTCAATTTAAACATGGCACAATGAAAAGAATGAAATTGAGTCCTGATGACAAAGTTACATCATAAGACACTTGATGAGCAAAATATGATCAAAGCCCAGATTAACACCTTAGTCCACCCGTGTTGCAAAGGATCCAATGCCGAACAAATGAAACACATGACAGTTAAATGAGCCTCACCGAACCCAAATCATCCATAATCAACTAGATAAATGAAACTAGCCATAGACCCTCACAGTCAAATGTGGTTCGACCACCCGCAAATCAATCGAAAGGCCTAAACACATTAGCCTGAAATTCCAAAGCAGTGTCAATCTCAATAAACAACGAGATTACATAAAGCTTATGCGTGAGCTGCAACACAGGAAGAATCATGGGATAAATTACAAACATAACCAAAGCCTCCCCTAAAACCAATGCCACCAAAATTTATTTACAGATTCTTGATTCAGAGATGAAGTACGATCGATGGGATTCTGCCATGCAAAGTTGTTGTTTAACAAAGATGTAAGAACAGCATTGATGAATGGGGTCCCTTCAGTGGAAGTCTTAAGAATGCCATTCATGTTGTCCTCAATTGTTATTTGGCCTATCATTGGTGGTTGATCGAACAAATTGATCCACCGTGTAATATTGCAAGTGATGATGCATTCAGAGCTGGATCCTCCAGTTTTACCTGCATAATGATTTAAGCGGGGTGAAGAAAACTATTCAGTTATCATGGAAGTTATGGTTTGCAAGGTGTCAACTTCAGCACGGTGCGACTCAATCATTCAATCAAGGAATGGACCAAGCGACCTCCCTTGAGATTGTGGCCACAATGGGGAAGGAATCCATCCACACAATTGATCCTGATGACTTGGATCCTCAACCAAACACCCTGCACATCTTTGTAGATGGAAGTACCGCTTACAATAGTTCATGAATGAGGGTCATCTATAGAGATTCCAGTGGAAGAGTTAAATTTGTTAGTATTCGTAGGATCAAGACTGCATGGTCTCCTAAGAATGTGGAAGCAAAAGCTACTCTTTTCGAGTTGGAAGTGGTCAAAAACCTTGATTTCACTTCTATCCATGTTTTCTTTGATTGACTCTCAATTGTGAACTACCTTAAGGACATTCAGTCTGTTAGAGATTATGTATAATTTATCCTAAATAAGGTCCTTAATATTTCTCAAACATTCGACCACTGCACCTGGTCCCATTGATAAGTCGGGAATTTATCAATGTTTATGGGGTTTATTTTGTGTTTAATTCATCGTTATGTGCTAATAAATTCCCGCCTTATGGTTAGTTTTATGCTTTTATTTGCAATTGTCTTCTATGATGGGTTTACGTGTTATTTCAGGCGAAAATCTCAAGAAAACGCATTCCCGATCATTGTAATGTCATTCTGACGGTCAAACATATTGAACAGAGTGAAGACTTGCATTTTCTCTCAGTTTTAGGATGGGTCCAGGACCTTGCACAGACCCTAAGTCCCGGACCATCCACTGGAGCCACTCTCGGTCTATTTTGGAGACTGGTCCGGGACTTGTTACAAACCCTAAGTCTCGGACCACCCGACGGCATGACTCTCGACCTGTTTCAATTACCGGTTCGGGACTTAATACATATCTTAAGTCCCGGACCGTACCTGTATGAGAACTCTTGGCGAATTTCAGAGTGTGGTCCGGGACTTCATACTTGGACCAAGTCCCGGACCAATTAGATAAAACATGGCCAGAGAGTGCGTGGAAGAAGATAATTAAAGATAGATTTCTATTTGTTATAAAAGGGGAGTCTGGCTAACGTGAGAAGATATACTTGATACACCACCGAGCCTAGTTTTACACAGAAGAGAGAGAGAGAGAGAGAGAAAGGCTGAATATTGGGCAGTTCTTGGAGGCTATCAGAGAGAAGACTGAGGCAAGAACGACAGAGAATCCACGACGGCTGTTGACATTAGAGTTCCTTCTTGTTCTTGTTTCCCTGAGTCTTTATTATTAAACTTGTGCACTGTCATTATGGATATGTCTTAGTAGTCTCCTTTAATTCCGGTTTGCTATGTATCCCTAGATTGATTATTCCTGTACCTTTGTGATTCTTGGCAATTCGTTTGAATAAAGTTATTTTCCTTGCTTAATTTCTTTAATCGTTATAATTTGGCCAGTTATAAAGATTAGTATTTTGTTAGCTTATATGTGACGATTGCGGCTTTCAATTGATTACAGGAAAATAACCGGTTAGTTTAGAGACGACAATTCCTCTAAATTGCTAATTGTCCGATAAATCTAGATTGCTCTTAAGGCGGTTAGTAAACAGTGGGTTCGTAACGAGAGTTAGAATTCGGTCGTTGCTAACTAGAATTTGCTGAGCGGGAGACCGGAGGTAGATTATCTTTGTTCTAGGGTTTTATTCAGAATTGTCTTAGGAATCACTTGGGGAAAGGAATTACAGATTTAGGGTGCAGTAGTAAACCGGGATTTCTCTCCCAAATCAGCTTCGTAACAATTATTTTCTTGCTTTTTACTGTTTTTCAATCTGTTTACAGTTTTATTTATAATCAAATCAAAACCCCTAATTTCCTGTTTTAGTTTGTTATTTAGTCCCTTTTATTTCTTTTCCGGTTAGTAAAGATTTAAACTAGACATCGCCTCCTCTGGTTCGATACTTAGGGAATACTCTCTATTAAAACTTGCTAGAATTGACCGGTACACTTGCCGTTAGGTTTTACCCCAACACCCATCTAGATGAGGACTCAAATGTCGATGCACATGCCCTTGCAAATATGGGCAGTTGCAGAGGTTTCAAGGGTGTTTGGTCTGACGAAATCCCCTTTTGTATTCTCGACCTTATCTCTACTTAATATATACTTATATTGACTTAAAAAAAGCATACAAAACACATTACAGAAGGAATTGGTAACCAAAGATTACGATCCAGAGATAGAAAAACTTAACACTACTAGCAACAATGCACAACCAAATCCATAGCTCAAGAAGAGACCAACCATAACCATTGCCTTGATGCTTAAACACCACACCTAATTTCCCATCTTCCTTCACTACTGTAGCATAATAGACTAGAGGTATAATTTGTGCCAACATCAACCACCAAACCAAAATGCGGCAAATTGTTATAGCTGTTATCACCCAAGTAAGTACTGAGCCGAATTAGCAAGGAGGACATTAGGTTATGAGAATACTATATTTTACTTAATGCAACTTGAAACTTCTCAAGACTTACAACTATAGCCAAACCATCTAAAACATCAATTATTGTTGCTTCATAATCTTCTTGAAGTTCAAAATTGCACACAAAATTTCATCGCCCCCACCATTCTTGACAGAAGTCCCCTGCGTCAAACCAATTTTTTTATCACACCTACCAGCGCTGCTTCAATAAGAGGTCAAAGAGGCCTAGAAAGCAATTTGAATAACTCTAGATCAAGAGGATATCAAAATAGAGAAGCCACGTCAAGGTAAAGCACATGGCAAGCTGATTCTTCGTTTTCATCTATCCCTTGTTATGCTTCTTCATCGTCACTTACATCTTCTTCTTTGTCCTCTTCGACCGCCATTTGGATAACACTAGCTGTGATATGTTGGAGGTTGGCGCAACAATCGGTTGTAGACTCCACAAGCGACTACCAGTGATCCAAAACTCTTTCTACACGGCGGAAGCCGATGTGTTCATATGATGTCAGTGCGAGTGTACGAGGCTATATCCCTTGCTCTGCTTGTGAAGAAACCAACAATGAGCTTGCACATGCAAATTGGAAGACTGACGATGATCTTCCTTTCAAATAGCTTGAGAGTTTTGCATGATGTGATGCAAAATCACAAAACCCATCACAAATATAGCCATTCCCGATGTAGATTATTGAATGAAACGAGCCTGACCCAAGATTAGAAACAAGAGCACCAAAAAAACAACGAGCCGAAGCAGTGAAACATGCAACCGGAAATTGCTATAGAGAAATACCAATTGCTCCTCGCTTAAATTACGAACCCTCTTGAAGAAGACGGTGGATGGCACCGACTTCTCTCAAGTGAGCTACATCATTACTCTAGGACTTGCTTTCTTTGTCTAAAGTTTGTTGTTGTTGCTCCTAGAAATTAGATAAATTATTACTTCTTTAAGCTTCCCACATTGAAACATGTTTTTAGAGTATGAACCAAGTGAAAAATAAGATCAGGTAGCAACTATGTTGTACCCATTTTTTTATCACTGGATTAACTTTTTATGTGAATATGAAGGTTTGAAATTATTGATTAATGACATAACAGGTTTAATAATCAACATTATAATAATTTTGATTAACAACATAAATACTTTTATAAGTCTGACATGGTGCGCTGAACCGCTTCCCTTGTCATACACTTTTGCAATAACTGTTACTGGTCTGAAATATTTTGAGTATGTATATGTATACTACCTACTAAACCCAAGGAATGAAACTAGCTGAACATGTTGCTGAAAATAAACTTTTCGAACCTAGAATCACTGATCCGCCGCATCATTGCATGGCATTATTATGGAGTATTTAATAACTTGCCCATTTGAATGTACCATACACAGCTAGAAGATCACTATTCATTAAAAAAATTAGGTTTTTACAAGATCAGCCAATTTGATCAATACTAAGATCCATAACAGCTGGTGGTTGCGCCCCCATTGCTTGTGCTTTTGCTTTTCAGGCCCCGAGCCATGCAATCTAGCAGAAAAGAAACCTTTCACTTCTCGTTTTTCATGATAGCCTACGTCCTAAGAAGTATACAAAACACTGCTCTGGTTAGATTATATACCATGGAGAAATCTCAAAGAAACACTATACATACCAGAGACTCCCATAAGAGCTTCCAAAACTAGAGTGAGATCCTTAGTAAAATAAAAAAGACTGCTAAAAATAAATACAAAGTTTAAAAAACCTTTAAAGTGATGAAGGCGAGCAAAAAACAAGTAGAGGAGTTGGTGAAGAAGTGTGCGAGTTTGTCATTGACAAAGGATGAAGGAAAACGTGTGGAGATGGATGATATTAGAGAGGGCATAAACAAGTTCCCTTTCGAGATGTGCTTGCTGACTAAGTTCTTCTCTGGGCGCCAAGTAGATCTTAAAGCATTAGAAGCCACGATGGAGATGGTTTGGCAGCTAAAGGCGGGGCTGGAAGCTAGGAATGTGGGAAATAATCTATTTCTGATGCAGTTTGGTGATCTGGAGGAGATTGAGAAGGTGGTTAACAAGGGGCCCTAGACTTTTAACAACTCCCTTCTGGCCCTCCAAAAGGTGGACGAGAAACTGACCCCGACTGAGCATAAATTTCAGTGGATTCTGATTTGGGTAAGAATCTATGAACTCCCTTTTATTTATTATCAATACGATTTTGCGAAAAGACTGGGGGAGAGCATAGGTTTAATTGAAGATGATGAAAGGATTACAAGAGATTTCCTTTGGGTGAAAGTTTTAATTGATGTCTCCATTCCTATTAAGAGGTGTATCACAGTGGTGATAGGGGGAGGGATACCATGCTAAGGCTCTTATATGAAAAACTTCCTGCTATATGCTTCAAATGTGGGAGCTTTGAGCATGGTACAAAGGAGTGCAATGATATGATGGATCTGGAGTTTTCGGAGCTCCCGTATGGGGCATGGCTGAGAGCGAAGGGCTTTAAAGGAAAAAAAAAGAGGGGGAAGATGAAGGAGAGATATGGAGGAGAATAATGGAAACAAGTATGGAGGGTAGGGAGCAAAGAAAAGAGAATTGTCAAACTGAAGGAAGGGATGCTGAGGACGGTAGTGGGGACAATCCAGGGGAAGAAGGTACCAGAGGAGAGGGGAGTGATAAGGATAGAGGGGAAGAAAACATGCCGGTCCTTATGTCAATGGTATACAGTAGAGAGTCAAATTCGGGAAAGAAGAGGAAAATTGGTAGGGTAGAGGATGAGAGTACGCTAGAGGAGTACTGGAATATGAAGGCAACAGAGGAGGAAAGGAAAAAAGGCAAGGGAGAAAAGGAGTCGCTGACAAAGGAGGATGATGAAGGGAAACTGGAAAAAGTGAAGGAGATATTTGTAAAAAACAACACAGAGGCGACCTCGGTGAAGAACCGGGGTTGCCTGAAAAAATGAGTTGCCTGGGGATGAACTGTTGGGGTCTGGGTGAACCGGAGGCAGTTCGTTGGCTCCTGGATTCCATCCGGGAGGAATCACCCAGTTTGGTTTTCTTATCAGAAACCAAACTTGCTGGGAAAGAGATGAGGAAAATCACTAGAAAGCTGAGAAATTACTGCTGGTATGAAGTAGATTCAGAGGGGCGAAAGGGAGGATTATGTATGATGTGGAAAAGAGACTTGAATATTTCGGTTGAGTCAGCTTCACAACACCATATTGACTTCTATATAGATGGTGGGTATATGGGGGCTGGATGGAGGTGTACATGAGTTTACGGGTGGCCAGACTAAGGGGAGAGATGGAGGACATGGGAGTTGTTTAGAGAGTTGAAGGGGAGATCCACCAGGCCCTGGATGGTTTTTGGAGACATAAATGAAATAATGTTTCACTCTGAATACAGAGGTAAAGGTAAAAGAAATAACAGATAGATGGCTGAAATTAGAAAATGTATGGAGGAATGTAGCCTAGAATACTTGGGCTATGTTGGAGAGAAATTTACTTTCTCTAATCTAAGGGATGGCAGAGAAAACACCATGACCATAATAGACAGGGATATGGCAGATGAGGATTGGATTGCATCATTTCCAAATGTGCGTGTTTTTCACCTTAAATGGGGACATTATGACCATAGACCAATAAAAGTGGTGTTACGTCCTAGAAGGAACTACCGCCCAAAGCCCTTCAGATTTGAGAATTGCTAGGTTGCAGACGAAGAATGTAGGGGAATTATAAAGGAGATGTGGGAAAAGGGAGATAGAAGATGATATACATATATGGAGAAGGTGGAATCATGTGGCCAGCAACTGAGGAGATAGGGAAGAAGAAAATTGAAGGAGGAGAAACAGGGTCTGGAAGAAAAGAGGATGTTGTTACACAAGGTTACAGGAGGAGAGGAAACTGATTTTAATGGGGAGCTGAGAAAGAAAACCCTGAAGGAAATTGATAACTTGCTTTTGAGGGAGGAGAATAAGGTGGGCCCAGAGGTCGAGATCGAATTGGATGAAGGAGGGTGACAAAAATATTAGATACTTCTTTTCCAGAGTAAAACCGAGACAAAGAAGAAATGAGGTTATGGAGTTAAAAGATGAACAGGGCAGGATTCATAAACCTTGAGAGGAGATGGAGGAGGTGGCCAATTCTTATTTTGCTGAACTTTTCTTTTCCTCAAGACCTGAAACGGATCCCTACATCCTGGCTTGTATTGAGAACAGAGTCACATAAGAGATTAGAGAGTGTCTGAATAGACCTTTTGAAGAGGAGGAAGTCACAAGGGTGGTCAAGCAAATGGACAAATACAAGGCCCCGGGACCCGACAGAATAAACGGTAATTTCCTGTACTCTTACTAGTCTGTGGTAGGTAAAGATTTTATTTCTACGGTTTTGCAGGCTGTAAATCACGCCCAGTTTCTAGAGGGCCTAAACCATACCCATCTGGTTATTATCCAAAAAAAGGATGATGCAAGGGAGATGAAATAATTAAGGCTTATTGCTCTGTGTAACACGATTTACAGAGTTATAGCAAAAGTTTTGGCAAATAGAGTTAAGGGGGTTTTGAAGAAGGTAATTTCCCAGGACCAGGCAGCCTTTGTCCCGGGGGCATTGATCTCAAATAACATAATCATTGCACATGAAATTCTACACTATATGAAGAGATTAACAACAAAAAAAGAATGGGAGTTTCGAGATAAAGCTGGACATGTCTAAGGCGTATGACATGGTGGAGTGGAAATTTCTGTTTGAAGTTATGGAAAGGATGGGTTTTCAAGAAAGGTGGTTTGAGGCGGTTAAAAAGGCAATTACAACCCCAACGATGACAATTTTAGTAAATGGAGTCTGGAAGATGCTTTCACCCAGAGAGAGGTTTGAGGCAGGGGGACCTGTTATCCCCCTACCTTTTTCTTTTTTTTTGTATGGAGACCCTAAGTTCAACCTCGCAAGTGGCAGTAGGAGCAAATGTCTACAGAGGAACCAGAGTGCAAAAAGATACCCCGGAGGTTGCAGGTTTATTTTTTGCAGACGATTGCATTGTGTTTGGTCAGGCTCGAGAAGAAAATGTAGAGGTGCTAAGGAATATCATTGAGAATTTTAAAGATGCATCAGGTCAAATGATAAATGAAGACAAATCATATCTGGTGTTTTCAAAGGGGGTCCCTTATAACATGAGGATAGAGACTAGTAGAAGATTGGGGGTGAGAGAAGGAGAAGATGTTGGAATGTATCTTGGCCTGCCTTCAAAGTTCGGGAGAAACAAAAAAGAGATCTTGGGATTTATTAGAGACATAGTCCAGAAGAGAATTCAGGCTTGGGCTGGAAAGTTCTCTCAGGCGGGGAAAGCTATTTTTATCAGAAATATCCTCCAGACTATTCCATCTTTCTTGATGGCTGTTATAAAGCTCCCCGCTGCCTTAATTGATGAAATACAAGGTTTGATTAGGAAGTTCTGGTGGAAAGGCTCGACAAAGAAACAAGGGATAAATTGGTTGAAATGGGAAAGAATGTGTTATCTAAAGGGTGAGGGAGGGCTTGGTTTTAGAGATCTTCATGCCCTAAATGAAACCTGGCTGGCCAAACATGGATGGCGAATTCTATCGGCCCCAAATTCGCTCATGGCTAGAATTGTGAAGGCCAGGTATTTCCCCCACTTTCAATTTTTGAAAGCAAGGTTAGGTACGTCCCCAAGCTACATCTAGAGATCCATATGGGGGGCGAGAAAGATTATTGAGGAGGGGGCGAGGAAAGTCATCGGAAATGGAGAGGAGACAAAACTCGGAGAGAGATGGCTCATAAAGAAGGAAGGAGGCAGACCATTATGGAAGGTCCCGGGTTGCTAGAAAGAAAACGGAAAAGTTTTGGATCTAATTGACCCAGAGTCGCGGTCCTGGAAGACAAATATCATAGAGGCGTGGTTTGAGGAGGATGACGAAAAGTTAATCCTAGACACAAAAATTAGTAAGTTTGGCAGCCCTGATTCGTGGGTCTGGGGGATGACAAGATCGGGAGATTTCTCACTAAAATCAGCCTACATCCTAACCATGCGTTTACTGAAAGAAAATAAAGCTAGCTCAAGCTATCAGACAGAAAATTCAGTATTAAAAAAATTGCACAAAATAAACATGCATCTGCGAATTGAGATGCTCTTGTGGAAAGTGCTCAATGGAATATTACCATGCAAGGCCCACATAGCCCGAAGAAGTGGTACGGTGAATGATCAATACGATTTTTGTGGTGGTTGGGAGTGTGTCGTGCACGCCTTGGTCGGGAGCCCGCATATTAGGGATCTCTAGAAAGGGGGGTCCTTTAAAAGGCCTAAAGAATTAAAAAATGACAGAAGTTTCACTTACTGGGTATTACAATTTTGTTTGTAGGAGGAAAAGAGAAGGTAAAGGAGATGGGATCTCACCTGTGGGCTATTTGGTTTGCCAGATCGTAGGTGAATCACGGGACGGCACCAAATTTACACTGGGGTTGGGAGCAAGCCTGGAGTTTCATCGGCACTGTCGGGAACACGAAAACCTCTGTGGAGAAAAGCGAGGTGGTTGATACTCAGGAGGAGCAAGATGAGCTGGTGGGTGGACACCAGATCTGGGTTGACGGGAGTCTTCTACCAAATGGAAATTACGGTATTAGTGTGGTGGGAATTGATTAAAGGGAGAAGGTTGTTACGGTAGCGACGAAGGGGGGTTGGAGTAGCTGGAGTCCGACGGAAGTGGAAGCGAAGGCGGTGCTGCTGGGTATTGATTTGGCAAAGAAGATGAAGGTCAAAAAGGCTGGTCTTGCGCTCTGACTACTTAGAAATCATAAATTTTTTGCGGAAAAAAGGGAATGTTCTCCTGGGGGCAAAAATCCTATTGGACGAGGTGGAAATTAGTTGTGAATTTTTTGAGAAGGTTAGTTGGAATTATGTAAACAGATCAGAAAATGTTTAGGGTCACCATTGGCCATTGGGGTAAAGGGGTGGGCTCAATGTTTTGTGAATATTCCTAAATGTAATGGACTTGATTTCCTAAAATACTAATGAAGAGGTAGTCTATTTTTAAAAAAATCTCCTTTTCTACATGACGTCAGTTCTACTTCATAGTACTTATGATTGGCTTTGTTGTCTTGTAACACCCCCTGAATAAACATCCATAGTTTATGAAGCGTCTGACTATCATAATTAACTTGCAGCGGTATAAACTCCATCCGGTGCTACAGACGCCAACCACCCACGTGGTTGACATGACACTCTACCAACATCAATTACGGTCTGCATGACTGGAAACAGCTTTCACCAAAATTCATATACTATATAAATACAATTCCAAATGTTGAGTTCTACAACATTGCAAATTATAAACTGAAATTACATCTCGGTACATTAAACATACGGCCACATCCTCAAACGTTATGCCCTGATGGACTACCCCCATGGTAGCCTCCCGCCTACGCTCCGTTATCGTTCGGCATAATACCTGTAAAATTTGGGTTGGGAAGGACCAGCAAACTACCTGAGTATGAACTGTGTAGCCCGCATGTTTGCCGGGCCACACGACTACTTGGTCGAATATTAAGTCAATTTACATGCTATAGTAAGCTCGTAAAGCACACCACAATATATCATATATCATACACCTTAAGGTAGCAACCACCTTAGTAACAAGCATCCAAGCATCACATATTGGCATCACCATAGCAACATCAAACACGCAACAACAAGCACAACAACAAGCTGCTAGTATGGCACACACAAACAATTATGTAAGTCATCAACACGTGCATAAGTATGTTTACCAATGATCCTCACTATGGGATCGTTCGAGCGTTGTGTGTTTTCATTACTTTCTCTTGTTCCCATAATATATTTTCTTCCTCTTTCCTTGCACCAGGTTGGGGGTACGGTTCAAATCCCGTGACCACATCTTGTAGGTATTAATCTTTTCCTTGTTTCTTTAAGGTTTATTTGTAAATTCTCTTATCACCACAAGTTGTCGAACGTCTTCTCCATAGCTAATCCTCCATTCCCGG
Organism: Limonium bicolor; assembly: GCA_023374045.1. Classification (NCBI taxonomy): domain Eukaryota; kingdom Viridiplantae; phylum Streptophyta; class Magnoliopsida; order Caryophyllales; family Plumbaginaceae; genus Limonium; species Limonium bicolor. Next base: position 438,699,335 of record CM041776.1, read on the forward strand.
CGTCGTGCGTCGAGGAAGCGGGGTCGTCTTTAGACTTCAGGATGTGCTCCACCAATAGGTATTTTACTTTTCATTAACATTATAAGTTCGACACCATAGTGGGTGTCATTAGAAGTCCTCTATAGTTTAAGAGGAGTCCTCTTCTTGTATAGTTGTTTCGTTTTGTTTGCGTAGTTAGTTGTGTTTCATCTCAAGTTCATAAACGAGAAGGGACTAAACTACTGTGTGCGCGTAAATAATATGCAACAATGATATAGCAATCATACAAGCAAGATAAGCAAGCAATCCAATTTCATGCTTTAATCTTATGGTCATTTTCACACAAGGCATACAGCAAAAAGCCGTGTAACACGGCAACATACGAACCACACATGTCCATACCTTTTTTCGCTAGTTCGGGTTGTCTCACACTCGGAGTCCCGGTCGGAGCACGCTACGATCCAGTTTGACACCCCAGCTGTCTCTCCTGGTTGAACTTGGCACACCACAATACTTTCTGTCCCTTGGTTATTCGACAGTAGCTACTATTTGAGTCTCAAGGAGGATTTCATAGCTCTTACTCTGAGGACCTTCGAACACACCTAAAGGTACTTGTTAACGTCAGGGAGCTGCTTCATTTGTTTCGGAATTCTTCTAGAGCTTGTACTAGCAAGTCTTGCTGTCTGTTCGAGGGGAAATCAGAGTATAGGGAGAATGATGGAGCAAAGGAATTCAACAGAGAGCAGTGACAAGAAAATGTAAGAATGCAGAGCCACTTAGTTGCTAAGGGGTGGGAGTTTCAATAAGGCATCTACGGGAGTTGGGAGCGCTAATGCTGATGCACCAGCCTTGTCCCCTGGGTTATTTTAACCGACAACAGGAGTACTTTCATGTTATGTTTGTGGTCTCCCAGTTTCAAGAGAGTATGGGCATGAAAGGAGGTTGACCGTGGCTAGAGTTTCCAAGGGAATACAGAAGCTGAGTGGGGAATTTAAACGCAACAATCTGGAGTCTGCAGTAGTGATGGTAGTCCGTTTTTTTTTTATTTATTTATCTTAGTAGGCTCAGTACTAGTTATGTTTCGTTGGTATAAGTTATTGAATTCGAGCATAGCTCAACCGGTTAAGGCTTCTGGGGAGGTACGAGGGGTTCTGGGTTCAAATCCCGGCAGGGAGCGTTTTTGTTCCTTTTCTTAATTTTTTTGTACCAACCAATTATGCTAATTTGTATATAGATGCGAATCATAAGTCGCGTTATTAATTTTATACGTGACTAATTTATTCGTTACGTTATTAGTTGTATATATTGATTATATGTGTATACTTGTCGCGTTTTGATTATATTTTTTTATAACGATATAATATCGTAACGTTACTTACATGTATTTTCGTGTTCGTACAAATACAAGTACGTGACTATATTACTATGTAACGTTGTCACGCTTTTGGACATGTATATACTAAATTTAATTGTTCATACATTATTTTATGTCCGAATTATATAACGCGATATTTTCGGATAATCTCCTCGCGTTTATGATTATGTTCATATGAGCTTATATTTGTGTATCACGTACCGATATGTATACGCGGTGTAAGTACCCGTTTGGATCTATATTATAAGTACCATAAGGTTTTATTGAAATTGTTGCACATAATTAATTTAAACTTCACTCATTTAAAGTGGTAATTACTCGGGGTATTTCAGTCTACCCCCTTAAAAGAACTTCGTCCCGAAGTTGTCTCAATCAAATTTCTATCTAACCACCCAACGAATCTCACGGTCTAATCCACTCAATCCTATCAATTCTAAAGTTCCAACATTTTCCTAACCTTCCATTCTACCACTGGTTTTCCAATCCAAACCAATCACACATACCTTTATATATCACAAGTCTCAAGGGACATACGTACGCAATAGTTCACGTGTACATCACCAATACATCTCAAGGGTTTAAAGCACACCAATGCAACAATCAACATGTCACACCATAAAGGCCGACATACAACATTCATTCATAACCACAGTGCATCCAAAACAACTCGAATGCAGTTCACACACATAGCGATCAAACATAACACATCAAACGATAGCAAAATCAAACATAACACATCAAACGAGCAACAAATAGTAAAGCGAAACACGCCAACCCCCCTAAAAATGGATTACGCCCACGTAATCCTTTTTATACCATCCCAGAACCTTGGTTCAAGATGTTTTAACTTCCATGAAGCATTCCAGTTCCTATGCAATGTAGCTTACCATATACTCTCATCAAAGGCCTTGATCCTGTTAAGGGTTTAGTTTCTGTATCCAAAAGACTCTTATCGGTAGTTGTGCCGATCTAGAAACGGATTCGGGTTTAGCCTCTCTAGGTTTAAGGTATTGGCCGATAGGTCACTTGTTACTCAACTGGAAGATGTGCGATATGGTCCACCAGCTTCTGCTGCGCGACTCTGATTACCTTCGGGTTTAGCTTTCCCTTACTAAGTCTTTCAAGGTAGTGGATGTTTAATTGTTTCTTCCGCCTAGTCTCTTGGCTAACATGGGGTAATTTAATTTATACACGGTCTCTGTGGATTGTATTTGTCTATTCAGTTCCTTTGGAGCCTGGATATTCATGCTTTTGGTGCGCTTCTCAAGCGTCTAGATTTTTGTTTCTGGCTGCCCCTTTTTGGGTGTTAGTTCTTGTTATTTGAATGTTCGAGGTGTCGTTGTTACCACGATTTGTTTAGTTTATATTACCGCTCATATTCATGTGTAGTTTTTACAGCCCGATTAGACGTTTTTCGTCTCTAAGTATCTTTATTTTCCAGCCCAATTATGGCCTTGACCCTATTGGTTGACTTCAATTGGTTTCAGTCAACATGTTGCTAAATTATATATGTTAGAAGTTTCTGTGGTTGTAGCCTCTAAATTTTGAATCATGTATCAATGTACTCTACCCGCTCGTATCATCTACATAGATATTGCATCCTTCGTATTTTGTAGTACATGTGTCCGCTTGTATGAGGTTTCGGGAGTTATCCAACCCTTACGTGGTCAGCGTAAGTGTTGAACTATCCTTCCACCCCAAATTGTGCTCAGTATCACTTGACCTGACCAGGGTTAAGTTCAACCTCGCACGTCCAACCAACAATCATTCAATTTAATCTTTCCAACTATGTATATATCTAAATGTATACATATATACATTACCTCATTCTTGTATCCATAATATGTATACTTGTGTGTTATAAGTTCCAAGGTCGTATTTGAATTATACTACCATTTTGTCTTAAATATGCACATATGGTTGTTTCCATTAATTAAAAGGTATATTGGTACATACATTCGTACCCTTCTGATATTATCATTCCTTTTCATTCCAAGTTCTCATATAGGAGATGTAGTATGGATATAGGTGATCCATCCGCACCGTATTCATAGATATAGTATGGATATAGGTGATCCATCCGCACCGTATTCATAGATATAGTATGGATATTGGTGATCCATCCGCACCGTATTCATAGATATAGTATGGATATTGGTGATCCATCCGCACCGTATTTATAGATATGGATATAGGTGATCCATCCGCACCGTATTCATATATAGTATATAGGTGATCCATCCGCACCGTATAGATATAGTATGGATATAGGTGATCCATCCGCACCGTATTCATAGATATAGTATTATAGGTGATCCATCCGCACCGTATTCATATAGTATGGATATAGGTGATCCATCCGCACCGTATAGATATAGTATGGATATAGGTGATCCATCCGCACCGTATTCATATAGTATGGATATAGGTGATCCATCCGCACCGTATTCATATAGTATGGATATAGGTGATCCATCCGCACCGTATTCATATAGTATGGATATAGGTGATCCATCCGCACCGTATAGATATAGTATGGATATAGGTGATCCATCCGCACCGTATAGATATAGTATGGATATAGGTGATCCATCCGCACCGTATAGATATAGTATGGATATAGGTGATCCATCCGCACCGTATTCATATAGTATGGATATAGGTGATCCATCCGCACCGTATTCATATAGTATGGATATAGGTGATCCATCCGCACCGTATAGATATAGTATGGATATAGGTGATCCATCCGCACCGTATAGATATAGTATGGATTAGGTGATCCATCCGCACCGTATTCATAGTCTCCCCATATTGATGAACCTTTTTGTCATGGTTGTTGTACTAAATAGGAGAAATTAAATTATACGCTATTGTATAATTGAATTTAAATCATAAGGTTGGAAATTTCTTGGCTAAGTAATATTAATCTTGAAAAACATTTGAAGTAAGAAGATGTAATATAAATACTTCCACATATACAGTTGGTATTTAAAGTGGATATAATACGTGTATAGGTAAGACTATTCACATAAAACAAATGTGATAATAATGATTAAATGAGCTTACAAAATAATGAGTATAGTGAATAAACTTTAAAAGTTTATTATGGTATTATACAAATGTTACATGATATCAAGATAGGAATCTCTATATAAATTTGTATAACATATTACAAACTAGTGAGAATAATCGCCTTACATAAAATAATGAAATGTAACATCAAATAAAGGGAGTTTTATAAGATATATATTTGTACGTGCATAAAGGCGTGACTAATATTTGTAGGAAAATACGTATAAAATATGGTTGAGGACCATACAATATTAAATGATGGGTGTTATAAGTGAATAGAGTTGATAAACTGTAAATTATACAATCAAGGGTAGCATATTGCAAAGTACATGAATTATATAATACATGTAACTATATTATATGATTAAATCAAAGAAAACAACATATATCAATATGTGCATATGTAAAACCCAGAAGATACGTATATGTAAGTGTATACAATATGGTTTTAATGTCGTGAAGTGATAGATGACACGTGTCATGACATCGCTATCAATTATATATGCTGTAAATCATACAGTGTAAATTAAATATTTTATTTAAAATGAATAACGTGATATGTAATATATGGTACAATACCAAATGGTGAAGTAATACTATCATATAACGTTAGTGCATAACGTTGCATGTGTGATCATTTCCTTCATAACCATAGTTAATGCTATACACCTGATCCAAAGGGTTTATCTTTTTATAACATTGAATTCCACAGTTACCCGTTGTATTGTTTGCGGGCGTTTTTTTTTTTTTTTAACAGTTTCCTCTTTCGGAACTTGTTCCTCCATGATCGGAGCTTAACTCTCTATGACACACAACTCCTTTTTATTTGGTCTCCTTGAACAACATATTTGATAGATGTTTGAACATAGTGGCGGATTTATTGCCATTTTTTTTCTTATCAGCTTGTCTTGTGTTGGGGTAGGGAATTAATTGAATTCCGTAATATTATACTTTAGTGCGTAAAATTTGTGCCATGCTTAATTAAGCATTATAGATTGTACCAATTTTATGGTGTAATTTTGTCTTGAACCATATCCTCTCATTACATGGTTTTACGAGGGGTTTTCTAAAATTAACCTCTCGAGTGTACGAGTTGAAGAATTTATCTCAATTCCCATCCTTGGCTTAAGTAATTGCTTATTTTAGCTTTATTTATTTCATGTATTTTAGGGTATTTTGGTCCTCTTTGCTTGTGTGGTTGGTCCTATCGACTGCTAAGCATGTCGACCCAAGTTGTCGCTAAAATTGGTCCCTCTACGGGTATTATCCTTTTGGCAACGTCAATTGTGTAGTATGGTCTTTTCTCCTCGGGTTGATTGTGTAACATTAAGTAGATGCCAGATCGGGTTTCCCCGAGTAAGAGGAGGCTTTCTACCTCTCCGGCGTTTTTCTATGATTTGAAATGGACTCTTGGGACGTAGGGGTTGGGTGTGGGTGTCTGTTGGGTATCCAGTAATTACTGGGGAAGAATCCTAACTATCGCGCCTCACATACTAACCCTTAACCCCGTTTCCCCGAATTCTGGTTTTCCTATGCTCGGTACCTCTCTGTTCCAGTCATCAGAGCGCAACTACGCTCTGATACCACTTTCTGTAACACCCCCGAATAAAACATCCATAGATTTAATGAAGCGTCTGACAATATCATAAGTTAACTTGCAGCGGTATAAACTCCATCCGGGTGCTACAGACGCCAACCACCCACGTGGTTGACATGACCACTCTACCAACATCAAGTTACGGTCTGCATGACTGGAAACAGCTTTCACAAAAATTCATATACTATATAAGATACAATTCCAAATGTTGAGTGTCTACAACAAATTGCCAAATTATAAACTGAAATTACATCTCGGGTACATTAAACATACGGCCACATCCTCAAACGTTATGCCCTGATGGACTACCCCCATGGTAGCCATCCCGCCTACGCTCCGTTATCGTTCGGCATAATACCTGTAAAAATTTGGGTTGGGAAGGACTCAGCAAACTACGCTGAGTATGAACGTGTGTAGCCCGCATGTTGCCGGGCCACACGACTACTTGGTCGAATATTATTAAGTCAATTTACATGCTATAGTAAAGCAGTAAAGCACACCACAATATATCATGATATCATACACACTTAAGGTAGCAAAACCTTAGTAACAAGCATCCAAGCATCACATATTGGCATCATAGCAACATCAAACACGCAACCAAGCACAACAAGCTGCTAGTATGGCACACAAACAATTATGTAAGTCATCAAACACGTGCATAAGTATGTTTACCAATGATCCTCACTATGGGATCGTTCGAGCGTTGTGTGTTTTCATTACTTTTCTCTTGTTCCCATAATGTATATTTTCTTCCTCTTTCCTTGCACCAGGTTTGGGGGTACGGTTCAAATCCCGTGACCACATCTTGTAGGTATTAATCTTTTCCTTGTTTCTTTAAGGTTTATTTGTAAATTCTCTTATCACCACAAGTTGTCGAACGTCTTCTCCATAGCTAATCCTCCATTCCCGGCGTCGTGCGTCGAGGAAGCGGGGTCGTCTTTAGACTTCAGGATGTGCTCCACCAATAGGTATTTACTTTTCATTAACATTATAAGTTCGACACCATAGTGGGTGTCATTAGAAGTCCTCTATAGTTTAAGAGGAGTCCTCTTCTTGTATAGTTGTTTCGTTTTGTTTGCGTAGTTAGTTGTGTTTCATCTCAAGTTCATAAACGAGAAGGGACTAAACTACTGTGTGCGCGTAAATAATATGCAACAATGATATAGCAATCATACAAGCAAGATAAGCAAGCAATCCAATTTCATGCTTTAATCTTATGGTCATTTTCACACAAGGCATACAGCAAACAAGCCGTGTAACACGGCAACATACGAACCACACATGTCCATACCTTTTTTCGCTAGTTCGGGTTGTCTCACACTCGGAGTCCCGGTCGGAGCACGCTACGATCCAGTTTGACACCCCAGCTGTCTCTCCTGGTTGAACTTGGCACACCACAATACTTTCTGTCCCTTGGTTATTCGACAGTAGCTACTAGTTGAGTCTCAAGGAGGATTTCATAGCTCTTACTCTGAGGACCTTCGAACACACCTAAAGGTACTTGTTAACGTCAGGGAGCTGCTTCATTTGTTTCGGAATTCTTCTAGAGCTTGTACTAGCAAGTCTTGCTGTCTGTTCGAGGGGAAATCAGAGTATAGGGAGAATGATGGAGCAAAGGAATTCAACAGAGAGCAGTGACAAGAAAATGTAAGAATGCAGAGCCACTTAGTTGCTAAGGGGTGGGAGTTTCAATAAGGCATCTACGGGAGTTGGGAGCGCTAATGCTGATGCACCAGCCTTGTCCCCTGGGTTATTTTAACCGACAACAGGAGTACTTTCATGTTGTTTGTGGTCTCCCAGTTTCAAGAGAGTATGGGCATGAAAGGAGGTTGACCGTGGCTAGAGTTTCCAAGGGAATACAGAAGCTGAGTGGGGAATTTAAACGCAACAATCTGGAGTCTGCAGTAGTGATGGTAGTCCGTTTTTTTTATTTATTTATCTTAGTAGGCTCAGTACTAGTTATGTTTCGTTGGTATAAGTTATTGAATTCGAGCATAGCTCAACCGGTTAAGGCTTCTGGGGAGGTACGAGGGGTTCTGGGTTCAAATCCCGGCAGGGAGCGTTTTTGTTCCTTTTCTTAATTTTTTTGTACCAACCAATTATGCTAATTTGTATATAGATGCGAATCATAAGTCGCGTTATTAATTTATACGTGACTAATTTATTCGTTACGTTATTAGTTGTAATATAGGTATATGTGTATACTTGTCGCGTTTTGATTATATGTGTTTATGCGACGTTATTATTTATTATTTATAACGATATAATATCGTAACGTTACTTACATGTATTTTCGTGTTCGTACAAATACAAGTACGTGACTATATTACTATGTAACGTTGTCACGCTTTTGGACATGTATATACTACATTTAATTGTTCATACATTATTTTATGTCCGAATTATATAACGCGATATTTTCGGATAATCTCCTCGCGTTTATGATTATGTTCATATGAGCTTATATTTGTGTATCACGTACCGATATGTATACGCGGTGTAAGTACCCGTTTGGATCTATATTATAAGTACCATAAGGTTTTATTGAAATTGTTGCACATAATTTAATTTAAACTTCACTCATTTAAAGTGGTAATTACTCGGGGTATTTCATGTCTCGTATATCTCCGCGGGAGAGCGACACTTCTTCATACAGAACGGAGAGGCTGGCGCTTGCGCCACCTTCTACCGTGGCTCCATCCACGTGTTTTATTGTAATTGGAGCTTTGAAATTCTGAAGAAAAAAAAATTAATAAGGCAATGCTTGCGTACGTAACTGAATATGTGTATTAGAGAAATCAACGCGAAAAGAACCGCACGATTCAAAATCCCGCTTCTACTCTCTCTTGTTTCAAAAGTAGAAGTGCAGAGAAGAGAGAGAGCACAGAGAAATCTAACCTAGCTTCATGTTTATTGGTCGATCACTGATCAAACCTCCGAATTCATTGACGCCAATAGATCTCAGATCACGGACCTTCACTGCAGAATTCAGTGGAGAATTCAGTGTTGTTGCAGAATTAAAAGGAGAATTCAGGGGGGAAGAAAAGTGTTGTTGCAGAATTAAGTGCTAATTGTCGATCGCACCGATCGCTCATCGCTGATCGTCGATCATTGTTCATCGTCATCAACCTTTAGCTAGCCCAACAATCAAACCGTGAAAATCATGAGTTCAGAAGAAAACCTAACTGTTATCAGAAGTGAAATTGATGGTACTACTCTACACAATTCAAATACAAATTTGATAAACGAATGTGGATAATGATTTCAAAACTTTTGTTTCTTTGTGATGAACAAATTATGCTGTGAGGTTTACGATGATAATGTATCTAACAGGTTATAAAACAGAGAGATATTGACTGAGTTGTCTTAGCAGAAAAAGATTCATTCCATAACAGTGTATAATTCACTTTAATTATACTTATGATTCACTTTTGTTAGAGATATGATATGTATTTAGTATGACATTTACTGCAGATGTGTGTGAACTATCTGCATTACAAGTTAGTAATTACATTGAAGCAGAATCTTCAAAGTTGACTGCAGGTGTGCATGAACTATCTGCATTACAAGTAGCAAGGAGAAGAAGGTTGTACTTCAATATCAAATGAAACACCGAATTGGAGAGTGAGGATGCGTAGGAAATTTGAATACATTCTTGCTGCAAGTGAAGCAAATATGGAGACAAGAACTTTGTGTGAAAATGTAGCCACATATTTGCAGGAAGAAGTTGAAAAATTTATATGTCCACCTGCTGATGGTATTTCAAATACAAACGTTGGTAAGGCAGTACAACAGTGCTAGATCCACAAGGTTGTAAAACAAAAGGAAGAAAAAAATAAGAGGATGAAAAGCACAACAGAGAGGATTTACAGTGCACGCAAAAGGAGAAACAAAACTGCAGTTAGGACATTTCTGAAGAGCAAGAGTATAGTAAAATCAATGATGAATGTTGATGAAGAGGCTAAATCTACATGAGTTTCATTTGCCCATCTGATCAATGAAGGTGGCACATTCAAAAGAATAATTCCAAATTTAGAGCATAGTCTTAATTCTTTGTAGACACATCACATTCATTTTGTTAATAATGTAATGTCAAAAATATTACATAGTACATTCTAATTTTTGAGGCGAATGGTTCAATATCATGTATAGACTGATAGCTTTGTACGAAATGATTCTTTTTTTACAACATACGATTCACTTTTGAATTCCCTTTGGTTTAGTTTCATAAAACATGTGATTCACTTCTTTTAAAAATCTCATTAAAAAATGAATCACTTTTTTACAACATATGATTCACTTTCAAATGCCTTTGATTCACTCTATAATAACCTTTGATTTACTTTATAATAACCTTTGATTTACATTAAAAAAACAATTGATTCAGTTCAAAAGATTAATAATTTTTTAAAACACATGGGATTCACTTTCGAATAACCTTTGATTCACTTTAGAACAGCTTTTGATTCTGTTATATGATACTAATTATTCACTTCTCATAAAAAAAACAGTCAAGCCAGTGAAGACAATGTAAAGTACAGAAAAAATGCCAAAAGATTACCCTACCCCACACACCTAGAAAACCACCCTAGAAAAGCTAAAACTCATCGAAGGCATTTTTAGGGTTTTTAGTCTACCCTAAACCCTAAACCACAAACCCTAAAAAACTATCGAGTCAGTGACGACAATATAAAGTGTAGAACTAATGCCAAAAAGATTACCCTACCCCCCAAACACCCTAAAACCCACACTAGGAATGCTAAAAACGTCGAAAACATTTTTATGGTTTGTAGTGCAGCCCTAAACCACAAACCCTAAAAACGGTCGAGTCAGTGAACAATATAAAGTGTATAACTAATGCCAAAAAGATTACCCTACCCCCCCCCCCCCCCCCAAAACACCCTAAAAACCACCCTATGAATGCTAAAAACGTTAAAGGGTTTGTAGTACATGGTTTAGGGTCTAACGACCTCTGATTCACTTTTTAACAACCTTTGATTCACTTTTTAACTACCTTTGATTCACTTTTCTTAAACCTCTTATTCACTTTAGTTAAACAATCTCTATTTACGAGAATCACTTTTCTTAAACCTCTGATTCACTTTTCTCAAACCCATGATTCAGTTTATAAAAACCTCTGATTCACATTTCTTAAATCTCTTAATCACTTTAGTTAAACAATCTCTGCTTACGAGATTCGGTTTTCTTATTACTCTGATTCACTTTGTAACAACTTGTGATTCACTTTCTAACAACCTTTAATTCACTTTTCTAAAACCTCTGATTCACACTAGTCAAACAATCAGAATGACTTTATTTAAATAATCTCTGTTGATATACATTTTTTTAAACCTCTTATTCACTTTTAAGCAACTCTCTGATTCCCTTTTCTTAAACCTCTGATTCACTTTTTAAAAAAAATCTGATTCCCTTTTGTAAATCTCTTATTCACGTAAAAATGAATCAAGAGTGTTGATAAAGTGAATCATATGTTTACGTAAAATGAATCAGCAGTATTATGAAAGTGAATTATTTTCTGCTATAAAATTCAGTTTCAGATTATAAAGTTTCATATACATTGTGATGTGTTAGTGCAAAGTAGGGGTGTTCATGGAAAACCGGAACCGCCAAACCGAACCGGAACCGGTGAAACCGAAACCGGAAACCCGGTTAACCGAAGTCATTTGCCGGTTCGGTTAACCGAAACCGTTTAGTTTCCCGGTTCCAGTTCCGGTTCCGCTTATTGATTTTGACGAATCCGGTTAACCGAAAAAACCGTTAAGCATTTAATTTTTTAATTTTTTTGAGTATAAGTATAAAACTATATGGTTAATCAATAGATTTACCAAAAATAAATGTACAATTATATAGTTAATGGTTAGAATTATACCAAAATCAATAAAATCTTATCAAAATCGGCGGCTACCGGATTAATATCGCACCAAAACCGAAAAACCGCATATTGTTTATTAATTATAAGAAAAAAACACACAAATCTACATCATTTCGGTTAACCGTTAAACCGGTAAAACCGCACCGAAACCGACGGTTAACCGCTTCTAAATGAACCGGTTACGGTTATTAAATTGGACTAACCGACAATCCGATTAACCGGTTATGAACACCCCTAGTGCAAAGTGAATCTTATGTTTACCTAAAAATGAATCAACAATGTTATAAAAGTGAATTAGTTTCTGTAGAGCTTTTATGTTAAACCATGAGCACCTACATAAGCATATGAGCACCTACAACATTGATCAGATAACAATAACAAAGAGCTCAATACTTGATAACACATAACAACCACAATTTAATCTGCATTTGCACCAATTGTTTACCAGTCATCTACAACAGCTGAACAAATAATATTGTACAGTTAAAGCAAATTAGCATTCTACATATGACCATTTCTTTCTCACGCAACAAATCACAATACATCTTGGTTTACACCCTTAAAATTTTATCTTCTTCGAAAAAGCAATGACAACCCAATCAAGCTGCGAGGGAGACCATTGCAACTGTTCAATCTCCACCCCTCCTGTATACGCCAAAGTCGGATCCAACCCACCTTCGACGGGCTAACCCATTGAAGAAAGATCCCAAATCAAAGCTTGCATATCATCCCCAGCGGAACAGATATGGCAGGAGCTATGCAGAGCCCAGACAATAGCATTCACGTGCCTCTACAACTCCGCCACCGGCAAAGTGGGGAATCTGATATCCAAGACCACAACTTTTGCACTGTCCATGATAATTGTCACCGTGTACCTTGGATCCTGCTTGTTCCGTCCTAACCTTACCAACGGTGTAGCAGGCTCAGAACTCTCGTAGATGATGGTCGAATGTTCCTTATCCCTTAGATCAAAAACCCTAACCGATCCATCAGCCGATACAGAAGCAAAAACTTCAACCCTACCCAAGCGATCGCCTCTCACGACATTGACAAGTAGATAAGCGAATCGAGATTATGATAAACGCACTCCGGTGTGAGTGAAAAGGAAGAAGAGTCTGGGATGGGATCGATTGAAAGAGGGAGAAGAGAGGGAGAGCAGTCAAGAGAGCGTTTCAACTTGCGTTTACAAAGGGGTTGTTCTATGGTGAGCTTAATATTTGGGATAAAGCTTCAAATACAAGCTTTTTGTTAAAGTTGAGTGTAGTTAACTAATAGTGGTTTGCCATGTGTACTATAGTCAACTTTTTGTGGGGTATGGATATAGAAATATCCAATCAAAGCATGACATGTGTCCCATACTTTTTGAAAAAATAGATTAATGTGCTAAAGCTAATGAAAGAACACCCCCAAAATGAAAAAAAGCAGCGTCCAGGTACAAATTCGCATCTTCATAACAGGTCGAACTGCTGTGTCTTTACCATCCCTATAATCATTATCATCAGAGTTTCTGAATATCTCGTCAATCATTCTTTTTGCCACAGTACAAGCTGGTGACTAGGGAGGAAGAGCACTTGTCATCTCCGGCGACCATCTAACTAAGCAAATTTTACGGGCATTCAATTCAAAAGAGACGGGCATTCAAATGAAAAGAAACGAGCAACTGCACACTTACAGAATGAGAGACAAGGGAGAATCATGCAACATGGCAAAATAGTATTATCAGCAAAATTGGGTAATTTCAACAGAGACAAACGTATTACTTGGTTGGAACACTACCCAAAATCTAAATATAGAGACAAAACACATTACGATCGTCAAGGGGACTCCAAATAGCGCAGACGTTCTATTATCCAGTTCAAGCCTTCATGCGACCATAAAACTTAGCCTTCTCTTCAAGGGTCTGGAACCTTCCATGGCCAAACTTGGATGAAGTGTCAATGAACTTGAGTTTGATCTCCTCAAGAGCCAAACGAGAGGTCTGCTTCAACAGAGATTGCCTTAGTGTGACAACTCTCTTCTTGGGTCCAACACAGCACCCCTTGATCAAAAGGTAGTCATCTTTAACAATACCATAGTGAGGGAAGCCACCCATCGGAGTAATATCCTTCTCAGTCCTGTTCAGAAATCAAAGAAACAAATGAGTTAAATCACAATCAGATCATATAAAACAAGTATGGATGATGACTAGGGCAGGAGGATTCACTCACCTATCATACTCAGTCATGGCAGCGTGAGACTCTTGGCCAGCCTTTCCAAGCCTGTAGATCTTCTTGTTCATCTCTGTCCTGTGATGGTACCCATTCTGACCAGCCCTAGCAACAGTGTAAGAAACCCTAGCAGGATGCCATGCCCCAATACAAGCAACCTTTCTTAGACCCCTGTGAGTCTTACGAGGAAGACGGGTCACACCCCAACGGGTTACCACTCCCTCATAACCCTTACCTTTGGTCACACCAATAATGTCAATCATCTCATCCTTTTGGAAGATAGCATCAACAGGGACCTGCTTCTCAAAGAATCCATACGCAAAATCAACTTTCTGGGCAATAGTTCCACCATTGACCTGAATTTCCATAAGATGGGCTTTCTTCTGCTTCAACCCTTTCATCTTCCTTATCTGTAAGTTAGAGTCATAACCAAAACCTAAGTACGATCCTTAAGAAACTAAAATTTATATATTCATCGACAGGGGCAAATATGAACCGTTGGTATTTTTATAGAAGATGCAAAATAACAATTGAAATCGTAAATAAAAGATGAGCTTTTCTTCATCACAGAGTCGAGTATGGCACCTGAGTGTGAGCCAACACACGGATAATAGTCGCGTACTTCTTCAGCTTCTCCAATTGGGTTTGGATGTCTTTCTTTCCCTCTTCACTCTCATACTTCCTGACGTACTTGGTGAAGGCCTTCTTCTTTGACTTGGCCCAGTTCTTGTAGAACCTCCTCTTCACATCCTCACTCAAATGTTGGGCCCAGACAGTGTTCAAAGATCTCATACCACGGGGAGTCTTCACATATCCCACGACTCCAACAATCACCATTGGAGGAGTCTCAATAATAGTGACAGCCTCACACGTCTCCTTCTTGTGAAGCTCTACAGGTATTCAAGCACAGAATATAAGAAACAAAAGGTTTATTTAACTCAAATAAATGGACATAAACAGGAACCACTATGCTTACTTGATCCTGGCTTTTCCACCTCTCTGACAATGTGGGTCATTCCAGCTTTGTATCCCAAGAAAGCAGTAAGCTTGGGTGGTTTGCTTGGGTCATCCTTTGGGAAACACTTCACTGCAAACAAAGGACATTCACAATAACATCAGTGCTCAACACATTAACACATCAACAAAGGACATTCGCAATAACCAATAATAATCAGTGCAAATTTAAGACTTTAAAAGCTACTCAGGTTACTTTTTATTTTTATCAAGCCAATCTGTCAAGGGAATATCATGCATTCTAGCACAGCTAACGAATCCATATAAAACTTAGTTAAATCGATCATCAGGTGAGATTTAAGCTTACACCTATCACATACATTATATTCAGATGACATGCGGCGCTATAAACATCTACAAAATCTACAGTTTCTGGCCTATATTGTACTGCAGATTGAGAAAGATCGCATAACAGCAAATAGTGCAATTAAACCACCAAACTGGAAATGGGTAACAAGACAGGGGTAATAAGATGGAAACCTCTTCCTCTCATACGAGAAGCCCTCTTTCTTGGTAGGAATCCAAGGGAACCATGCCTTGGGTGCTCGAACTTTCTGTGAGACATCCTGCTCCTCTTCTCCTCACCTACAGAAGATAAAATTCAGAACCTCCATGTTATAAAGAGGTTGCATCGTGAAAAATTGGGTAGAAAATGCACATAGGATTAGACCTCTACCCTCAGAGATCAATTGAAGTTTAGTCCTCAATCAATGAAAAGCGAAATCTAGAGACCACACAATGAATCAAAAGCGATGGACAGCAGAACAGGGGATTGCGAACTCTTACCTGGCTGCGCCTTCTAGCTAACAACTTCAGAGAAGAATCAATCAAAAACCCTAAACCATCGAAACTTTAATACTCGACTTGAGATCCCGGATCTATTTAGCACTTATTTCTCCTCGGTTGGCCCACTAAGTTGATTTTGGATCCAGAACTATAATAGCAACTGGGCCCAATGAGGCTCAACCCTTAGTAAGCTGGGCTTAACTAGCTCATTTGGTATATGAAGCAAGCCGATAACGCTCGCCATGCATTTCAACGGTAGTTGAGGAACCGGGTTGGGGGTTAACTTTTTGCATTCGTTTGAAGGGATATGTGATGAAATGCACTAAAAAAAACTCACAAAATGTCACTATATTTTCGTAAAATATTATGAAATGTCACTATAGTTATTGACCATAAGAAAAAAAACAAAAATACCCCTACTAATTAATAAAGTACTTTTTTAAGTTTGCAACATGCCCCTAAGTGCTAAATAATTCACAAAAATTCAAAATACAATAAAAATATAAAATAATATTTAAAATTTATAAAAATGATAAATATCATAAATTATTAAAACAAAAAAATATTTCATTTTTTTTAAATTGATGCAGTATCATAAAAATAATATTGTGTTCTACACAAATAATTTATACAAATTTTTCTACCAATTAAGTACCATAATTTATACCAAATAAATACCATAATTTTTATCATACATTTTTTAATTATTAATTTCTATCAATTTAAGTTATTTCTTCCAAGTACATATTTTTATATTTTTAAATTAAATTTAGAAATTTTGGGTATAAGTTAAATTAGATTGAAAATATCAAATAAATTTTAAAAACTAAAATTTCTAAATATAAGTTAAAAAAATAAAAAAATTACTTTGAAGAAATAATTTAAATTGATAGAAAGTAATAATTAAAAAATGTATGGTAAAAATTAAGGTACTTGTTTGGTATAAATTATGGTACTTAATTGGTATAAATTGGTAGAAAATTGGTATAAATTATCTGTTTAGAACACAATATTTTTTTATGATACTGAATAAATTTTAAAATTTTGTTTTAATATTTTATGATTTTTTCATTTTTTCATTTTAATATTTTTTATATATTATTTTATATTTTATCATATTTAAAAATTTTTGTAGATTATTGTGAATTTTTTAACACTTAAGGACATATTATGAACTTTAAAAGTACTTTGTTAACTAGTAGGAGTATTTTTATTTTTTTTCATCTGGTCAATGACTATGGTGGCACTTCATGGACTTTTACGAAAATATAGTAGCATTTTGTGACTTTCTTTTTTTAGTGTCATTTCATGAATTAGCCAAAAATATAGTGGCATTTCATGAAATTACATTTACTCTATTTTGAGTTTGTCATGAGAAAATTCTAAAATGTCCAAATTTATTTTAAATTGAATGTTATAAGAGGCCTCATTTTATATATTTCAATTTAGTAATTTTTTTATCTTAAGTTAATATAATTCTATAAGGGACTCACTTTAGATTTTAGCATGGCGCCCCGAAAATCATCAAGACAGCCTTGTTTTTAGTTCTCAAATTCTTTATACCATAACTTTAAATTCCCAAAAACTTCTAGAACATTTTTTTAAACTTTAAACCTAGAATCATTAAGGAGCAATGAAAGTAAAACCTAAACCATCCTAAGAACTAACCCCCCAAACCAACCATAACAACCAACTTGGCTAAACCAAACCAGTTAATCCTTTAGCGGATTAAAAACACTTTATGCTAAGTCGGAAGTGCAAAGGAGCCCACACGGCGTCAACAATTCACCAACCCGGATACATAAAGGACTGCCCAAAACAGCAACAAAGACCCAAGAAACACAGACCACAAAGTTTAGCCCGTAAACTAACCCCAAACAAAACCAATCCTCAAATCCCCATAGAAAACCCACTTCACATAGATAAGCTAACTAATAAACTAACCTTACTTTAATAAACCTAACATAACAACACCTAGAGATATAGCTTATAAACCGTAAAAGGCGCATTAAGCAAAACGAAAGTACCCAGTACCATAAATGAAACCACTACAGATTGCACAGCCAAAATAAACGGCAGAGGAAAAAAGCAAGACCATGGTAACCCTGGCACTTTGCCAACCTAGCTAACCATGAAGATCTCCAATCATTGTGCCCGGAAGCCCCCGCTTGGGTAGTGTAGACACCAAAAATTCTCACCCCATAAAGTAAATCCCGAAATAATAACTAAAATAAGAGGGGTCGTTGCCTTTCTTTTCAGAACGTATTAACGTGCGTGCCAAAACAAAACCATCTTTTTACGACAAGATTCTTAAATCAATTTTCAAAGCATTTCACAAAAACACATTTCTTCGAAAATGAATTTCCAACAATCGTCCGGTTTCAAATCCGTCCCTTTTTGTTTATTTACTTGTTCTACTCTCTTACTTTATGTTATCCTATTTATATTTGCTTATTTATGTTTCTATTCATTTTATATTGTTCTTATTTTATGCCACTTTATTACTTGCTTATCTTATCTTATTTTATTGTTATTTTATTTACATTTTATTTAATAGTATTTGCCCGTTATTTGGTTTTTTATCATTATTGTTTTAGTGTTGTTTCTGTCATTTTATGTACATTTTCACTATTATATTCCATACTAGCATGTTTCGTTTTGTCGCTATTTCGATTAAACTCCCTCTCATCTCATTTTATATTGTTACTTATTTCATATTGCGTACATATTAGATCCAATTTTCATTTTTCGCACTCACTTGTATTTTTATCTCCGCTATATTGGTACTATTTTATCATTTCATGCATTCATATTATGTCATTTCGTTTATTTCACACTTTATGTTTTCATGGTCCACATTCTATTATTTCAGGAATTTTCAAGAAGAAAACATTTCACTTCATTAGATGAAACTCTTTCGTCTCTTTGTAAATTTTCTTTTAAAACGCTAGCATTTTTAGAGATATAATCCAGTTCGAATTAGCACTGTATAGTTATTTTTTCACTTATATACTGAGTATTGAAGTAGCTTAGTTGGTTAGTGTATGTATGAATAGTCTATAACGCCCGGGTTGTTTTTATTTTTTCATTGCCCTAACCTATATTTGACCCATTGACCCAGATCCGGTAGTCCACTCCCACACCAAACACAACCCACTCGACAAACCCTAGTTATTTTCTTCTTATAGAGTGGCCAACACCAATTTTTAGGTAAAAACCCTTTCATCTTCCTGTATATTCCTATTCCATATTTTTAGAGTGGGTATGAATCCAAAATCTCATCTCTTGAAGATTCAAATGATTTGTCCAAAATAAATTTTGCAGAATTGATCAATGCGCTTCATGCAGTTGATTAATGAAGGATGATGAGAGGAGAAGGAAATGAAGACAATGCTGAAGCCGCCTTTATGGTTAAGCCTTCAAAATTTAAAGGAAAAGGCAAACTTTTACAGTGCACTAACTGTAAAAAAAATTGGCCATGAAGAAGATGATTGCTGGCACAAAGGAAAAATACAGTGTTATAAGTGCAAAAGATTTCGTCATGTGCAAAAGTATTGCAGGTTTGATGCTCATACGAGTAATAAAGAAGCTGATATGGCTCTGATACCATGTTGAAAATATAAGAATGAGAAGAAATGAGTAGAAGAATAATAATATGCGACTCTTACATTTGATTATGATAGGAATACAATCCTTTTATAGGCTAATGAAACTAAACTAGTAATAAAAAATATCTTAACAATTCAGTAACTTCCTCCTACAAAAACTAATCTTCTAGATAAAACTAAATGATTATTATTTTCAAATCATTAAAACCAACATTCTCCTCACCTACAGAAGATAAAATTCAGAAAAACACGATAAGTGTTTGACACCACCATGTTAAAAAAGCTGCATTGTGAAAAAATTAGGTTGAGAATGTCCATATCCTCAATCAATAAAGAATGAAATTGAGAGACCGGCCCAATGAATCAAAAGCGATTAACAACAGTACAAGGGATGGGCGAACTCTTACCTAGTTGCGCCTTCGAGCTAACAACTTCGGAGAAGAATCAATCAAAAACCCCAAACAGTGGGAATTTTAATACTAGACTTGAGGAGAGCCCAAATTTGTTTAGCAAATCTATTTCTCCTCAGTGGCCATCTAAGTTGAGTTTGGATCCAGAATAAAATAGCAACTGGGCCCAATGAGGCACCCCTTAGTAAGTTGGGCTTAACTAGCCCATGCAGCATATGCGCCGCAAGCCTATTAGGCTATAACGCTAACAATAGCTGACGAGAGAGACCAGGTTCCACTGGGGTTAAATTTTTTTTTATTTTTTTATAGATCATGGATTCACACCGATGTGTAAGACACCAAAAACTATTACCCCATAAGCAAATTCTGAAATAATAAATAAAATAAGAGAGGTCATCGTTTTTCTTTTTGAAAACATATTAATGTGTGTGTCAAAACAAAACCATCGTTTGATGACAAAATTCTTAAATCAATTTTCAAAACATTTCAGAAAATCTCATCTCTTGAAGATTCAAAGGATTTGTCCACAATAAATTTTGCAGAATTGATCAATGCGCTTCAAGCAGTTGATCAACGAAGGATGATGAGAGGAGAAGGAAATGAAGACAATGCTGAAGCCGCCTTTATGGTTAAGTCTTCAAAATTTAAAGGAAAAGGCAAACTCTTACAGTGCACTAATTGTAAAAAAATTGACCATGAAGAAGATGATTGTTGGCACAAAGGAAAAATACAGTGTTATAAGTGCAAAAAGTTTGGTCATGTGCAAAGGTATTGCAGGATTGATGCTCAGACAAGTAACAAAGAAGCTGAGATGGCTCTGATTTGATACCATGTTGAAAATATAAGAATGAGAAGAAATGAGTGTAAGAATAATAATACGTGACTCTTGCATTTGATTCTGATAGGAATACAATCCTTTTATAGGCTAATGAAATTAAACTAGTAATAAAAAATATCTTAACAACCCAGTAACTTCAACCTACAAAAACTAATCTTCTAGATATAACTATATAATTATTATTTTCAAATCATTAAAACCAACATTCTCCTCACCTACAGAAGATAAAATTCAGTAAAAACAAGATAACTGTTTGACACCACCATGTTAAAAAACGCTGCATTGTGAAAAAAATAGTTTGAAAATGTTCATATCCACAATCAATGAAGAATGAAATTGAGAGACCAACCCAATGAATCAAAAGCGATTAACAGCAGTACAGGGGATGTGCGAACTCTTACTTGATCGAGCTAACAACTTCGGAGAAGAATCAATCAAAAATCCCAAACGATGGGAATTTAATACTAGACTTGAGGAGAGCCCGAATCTGTTAAGCTAATCTATTTATCCTCGGGGTCCATCTAAGTTGAGTTTGGATCCAGAATAAAATAGCAAATGGGCCCAATTAGGCACAACCCTTAGTAAGTTGGGCTTAACTAGCCCATGCAGCATATGCGCCGCAAGCCTATTAGGCTATAACGCTAACAATAGTTGAGGAGAGAGACCAGGTTCCATTGGGGTTAACTTTTTTTTTTATTTCTTTTATAGATCATGGATTCACACCGATATGTAAGACACCAAAAACTCTCACCCCATAAGCAAATTCTAAAATAATAAATAAAATAAGAGAAGTCATCGTTTTTCTTTTTGAAAACATATTAATGTGTGTGTCAAAACAAAACCATCGTTTTATGACAAAATTCTTAAATCAATTTTCAAAACATTTCAGAAAATCTCATCTCTTGAAGATTCAAAGGATTTGTCCACAATAAGTTTTGCAGAATTGATCAATGCGCTTTAAGCAGTTGATCAACGAAGGATGATGAGATGAAGACAATGCTGCAGCCGCCTTTATGGTTAAGTCTTCAAAATTTAAAGGAAATGGCAAACTTTTACAGTGCACTAATTGTAAAAAATTTGACCATGAAGAAGATGATTGCTGGCACAAAGGAAAAATACTGTGTTATAAGTGCAAAAGATTTTATCATGTGCAAAAGTATTACAGGTTTGATGCTCAGACGAGTAACAAAGAAGCTGAGATAGCTCTGATACCATGTCGTAAATATAAGAATGAGAAGAAATGAGTGGAAGAATAACAATACGTGACTCTTGCATTTGATTCTGATAGGAATACAATCCTTTTATAGGCTAATGAAACTAAACTAGTAATAAAAAAATATCTTAACAACCCAGTAACTTCAACCTACAAAAACTAATCTTCTAGATAAAACTAAATAATTATTATTTTCAAATCATGAAAACCAACATTCTCCTCACCTACAGAAGATAAAGTTAGAAAAAGCACGATAACTGTTTGACACCACCATGTTAAAAAAAGCTGCATTGTGAAAAAATTAGGTTGAAAATGTCCATATCCTCAATCAATGAAGAATGAAATTGAGAGACCAACCTAATGAATCAAAAGCGATTCACAACAGTACAGGGGATGTGTGAAATCTTACCTGATCGAGCTAACAACTTCGGAGAAGAATCAATCAAAAACCCCAAACGATGGGAATTTTAATACTAGACTTGAGGAGAGCCCGAATCTGTTTAGCAAATCTATTTCTCCTCATTGTCCATCTAAGTTGAGTTTAGATCCATAATAAAATAGCAACTAGGCCCAATGAGGCACAACCCTTAGTAAGCTGGGCTTAACTAGCCCATGTAGCATATGCGCCGCAAGCCTATTAGGCCATAACGCTAACAATAGTTGAGGAGAGAGACCAGGTTCCATTGGGGTTAACTTTTTTATATAGTTCATGGATTCACACCGATGTGTAAGACACCAAAAACTCTCACCCCATAAGCAAATTCCAAAATAATAAATAAAATAAGAGAAGTCATCGTTTTTCTTTTTGAAAACATATTAATGTGTGTGTCAAAACAAAACCATCGTTTTATGACAAAATTCTTAAACCAATTTTCAAAACATTTCAGAAAATCTCATCTCTTGAAGATTCAAAGGATTTGTCCACAATAAATTTTGCAGAATTGGTCAATGCGCTTCAAGCAGTTGATCAACGAAGGATGATGAGAGGAGAAGGAAATGAAGACAATGCTGAAGCCGCCTTTATGGTCAAGTCTTCAAAATTTAAAGGAAAAGGCAAACTTTTACAGTGCACTAATTGTAAAAAATTTGTCCATGAAGAAGATGATTGTTGGCACAAAGGAAAAATACAGTGTTATAAGTGCAAAAGATTTGGTCATGTGCAAAAGTATTACAGGTTTGTTGCTCAGACGAGTAACAAAGAAGCTGAGATAGCTCTGATACCATGTTGAAAATATAAGAATGAAAAGAAATGAGTGGAAGAATAACAATACGTGACTCTTGCATTTGATTCTGATAGGAATACAATCCTTTTATAGGCTAATGAAACTAAACTAGTAATAAAAAATATCTTAACTACCCAGTAACTTCAACCTACAAAAACAAATCTTCTAGATAAAACTAAATAATTATTATTTTCAAATCATTAAAACCAACATTCTCCTTACCTACAGAAGATAAAATTCAAAAAAAACACGATAACTGTTTGACACCACCATGTTAAAAAAGCTGCATTGTGAAAAAATTAGGTTGAAAATGTCCATATCCTCAATCAATGAAGAATGAAATTGAGAGACCAACCCAATGAATCAAAAGCGATTAACAGCAGTACAGGGGATGTGCGAACTCTTACCTGATCGAGCTAACAACTTCGGAGAAGAATCAATCAAAAACCCCAAACGATGGGAATTTTAATACTAGACTTGAGAAGAGCCCGAATCTGTTTAGCAAATCTATTTCTCCTCAGTGTCCATCTAAGTTGAGTTTAGATCCATAATAAAATAGCAACTAGGCCCAATGAGGCACAACCCTTAGTAAGCTGGGCTTAACTAGCCCATGCAGCATATGCGCCGCAAGCCTATTAGGCTATAACGCTAACAATAGTTTAGGAGATAGACCAGGTTCCATTGGGGTTAACTTTTTTTATTTTTTTATAGTTCATGGATTCACACCGATGTGTAAGACACCAAAAACTCTCACCCCATAAGCAAATTCCAAAATAATAAATAAAATAAGAGAAGTCATCATTTTTCTTTTTGAAAACATATTAATGTGTGTGTCAAAACAAAACCATTGTTTTATGACAAAATTGTTAAATCAATTTTCAAAACATTTAAGAAAATCTCATCTCTTGAAGATTCAAAGGATTTGTCCACATTAAATTTTGCAGAATTGATCAATGCGCTTTAAGCAGTTGATCAACGAAGGATGATGAGATGAAGACAATGCTGCAGACGCCTTTATGGTTAAGTCTTCAAAATTTAAAGGAAAAGGCAAACTTTTACAGTGCACTAATTGTAAAAAATTTGACCATGAAGAAGATGATTGCTGGCACAAAGGAAAAATACTGTGTTATAAGTGCAAAAGATTTTATCATGTGCAAAAGTATTACAGGTTTGATGCTCAGACGAGTAACAAAGAAGCTGAGATAGCTCTGATACCATGTCGTAAATATAAGAATGAGAAGAAATGAGTGGAAGAATAACAATACGTGACTCTTGCATTTGATTCTGATAGGAATACAATCCTTTTATAGGCTAATGAAACTAAACTAGTAATAAAAAAATATCTTAACAACCCGGTAACTTCAACCTACAAAAACTAATCTTCTAGATAAAACTAAATAATTATTATTTTCAAATCATGAAAACCAACATTCTCCTCACCTACAGAAGATAAAGTTAGAAAAAGCACGATAACTGTTTGACACCACCATGTTAAAAAAAGCTGCATTGTGAAAAAATTAGGTTGAAAATGTCCATATCCTCAATCAATGAAGAATGAAATTGAGAGACCAACCCAATGAATCAAAAGCGATTAACAGCAATACAGGGGATGTGCGAACTCTTATACCTGATCGAGCTAACAACTTCGGAGAAGAATAAATCAAAAACCCCAAACGATGGGAATTTTAATACTAGACTTTAGGAGAGCCCGAATCTGTTTAGCAAATCTATTTATCCTTGGTGTCCATCTAAGTTGAGTTTGGATCCAGAATAAAATAGCAACTGGGCCCAATGAGGCACAACCCTTAGTAAGCTGGGCTTAACTGGCCCATGCAGCATATGCGCCGCGAGCCTATTAGGCTATAACGCTAACAATAGTTGAGGAGAGAGACCAGGTTCCATTGGGGTTAACTTTTTTTATTCTTTTATAGATCATGGATTCACACTGATGTGTAAGACACCAAAAACTCTCACCCCATAAGCAAATTCCGAAATAATAAATAAAATAAGAGAGGTCATAGTTTTTCTTTTTGAAAACATATTAATGTGTGTGTCAAAACAAAACCATCATTTTATGACAAATTTCTTCAATCAATTTTTAAAATATTTCAGAAAATCTCATCTCTTGAAGATTCAAAGGATTTGTCCATAATAAATTTTGCAGAATTGATCAATGCGCTTCAAGCAGTTGATCAACGAAGGATGATGAGAGGAGAAGGAAATGAAGACAATGCTGAAGCCACCTTTATGGTTAAGTCTTCAAAATTTAAAGGAAAAGACAAACTTTTACAATGCACTTATTGTAAAAAAATTGACCATGAAGAAGATGATTGCTGGCACAAAGGAAAAATACAGTGATATAAGTGCAAAAGATTTGGTCATGTGCAAAAGTATTGTAGGTTTTATGCTCAGACGAGTAACAAAGATGCTGAGATGGCTCTGATACCATGTTGAAAATATAAGAATGAGAAGAAATGAGTGGAAGAATAACAATATGTGACTCTTGCATTTGATTCTGATAGGAATACAATCCTTTTATAGGCTAATGAAACTCAACTAGTAATAAAAAAAATATCTTAACAACCCAATAACTTCAACCTACAAAAACTAATTTTCTAGATAAAACTAAAAAATTATTAGTTTAGCTAAAAATTGGTGTAAAAACCCTTTATTAGCACTTTAGGTAAAAACCTTTTCTTATAGAGTGGAATAGGTAAAACCCTTTCATCTTACTGTATATTTCCAGTCAAAACGCTAGAGATTTTTTTAAAGTTTTCATCATGTTCGAATTAGAACTTTAGCATTATTTAAAAAAAAAGTTTTCATCAAGTTCAAATTAGAACTTTAGCATTATTTTCTGCATTCATTCATTAAACTTTGTCTTTAGAATAGTTGGTCATCATGTGCATGTAGATACCCGATTACGGGTTCAAATCCTCACAAGGTCGTTGGAGCATTTTATTTTTTCGAAAGCTTGTTGGAACAACCGACAGATAAAAACTCCAATAGATATTCTGTTCAAAAAACTACAAAAAGAACGTTACAGTAAACAAGGAACAACCGACAGAAACCAAACCCCACATTATTTTTGAAACATTCTTCAATTCCCTCAACCCAAGAATGCCTTCGAAGCTTCTTTCCCAACGGTCTCCTGCTCCTGTCAATCCATAGAAAGATTAGCTTGATTTTTCATTCATTTAAGTTTGATTCTTGTTTGCAGAGTAAGTTAAGGTCTTCAGTTCCTCTCATCCTTTCTTCCTCAAAGACTGATTTCAAATGAACCGTCTTCTTTCATTTTCTCTCGTTTGTTTTCTTCTTCTATTTTCGTCATAAATCATCTTATGAGAATGAATGTCACATATACATTGGCTCACCCTTCCCATTATAGCTTAATCTTACTTCTCTACCCTCAAATTACTCCATATTTCATTCTATTTTTAGTCTTGTATGTGTTTGTGCTCTACTGAAGTCCGACTCCACCATCGATACTCAAATTCAATGAGTTGGCAGAGAACAGAAACGTTGTTCTGTTCTATTAACCTTCAAATCTCTCATAGAAGCGACAACTTTTTTTTCTTTCGTAAGCCTCCTTCGAACTTCCAGATTTTTGTTTTTAGTCTACCGTGGATATTAGACAGAGCACCCTATGCTCCTGTTCTCTCTTTGTTAATATTCCGTTGTTCAAAGTTTTAGTCTGAAGTTTACTTGACGCACCAGTACATTAAACTGGATTTGGGGGTGATATTTTAGTCTGAAATTTACCATGTCTATGTATTTCATCATTCTGAGCGCTAGTTTTTTTTAAAGTTCTCTAGGTCCTACTTGGACCCGATGCTATGCAGTTTTTAAGCTGACAGCTGATGGCTGATACGGACTGATATTAGCTGATGACTGATTGTAAAATTAGTTGATTTTGTTAAAAATGAAATTGGTTGTTCTTTTGTTTGACCCAACTCAGCTTTCTTCTCTATTTGAAACATGAAAGCCGACCACTTCCTTTTTTTTATTGCCACATGTCATTATTGGGTATTATCATATGACACATGTGCAACCACAGACCACAAGTGTAGCACGTGCCCCACTCAGCTATAAGTAGACAAGAGTTGGATCTGTTACCAGAAGCGGCTGCAAATTTCACTCACCATAACAACTTGAGCACTCGGTTCAGCCGAAGGTCATGCCACCATTTGAGCAACCGACTCTGGTACCTGAACTCTCCACCACCATTTGCGTCGTTAAGATGAGGAGAGCAAACCGCACTCACTCAGGAAGGGCTACATCTCAGGTACAAGTTCGTTTGGTTGTTTTTTTCAAAGTCCATTCCATTAAGCACCTTCCAAACTCTCTAATCTTTCTGCTGAATACACCTCCAAGATCCACGGTATAGGACTGAACTCCATTGCCGCTACTAACATTCGGAACATCAACTGTGACTGCAACAACCCAGCGCTGGTTTTGATATCCTACACCTCACGCAATTATGGTAGGGTATTTTATAAGTGTGATAGTTGTGGCTACTGGAAATGGTGGGATGAACTCAATCCACGACCAAGTGAAGAACGACAGTTTGAATCATCCGCAGCTTCGTATCCTCCGAGGAATGCAGCAAGCCTTGAAGAAATGCAGAGAATCACAACCCAGCTGATGCGTAGCTTTGAAGAGTTCAAGCTTCAACAGGAGAAAAACGTCACCAATGTGCAATCAAACACAACCCATCTTCTAATCACCCTTTACGTCTTCATTATTGTTGTAGTTTTCTTCATGGTGTGTAAGTAGTGCACAACTTGTATTGCGCCTGGTTCGAAAACATTGTACCCTGTTTCTTCATCAGTGTTTAGCTTATGGATCTGGATTTTAATTCTGTACCGATAGGTAGTATTATGCGTCTGTATGTCGTTAGTCATTTGTGATTGTAACCTGATGTTTAATGTCAAGTGGTATCCTCTCTGTGTTTTTGGTACTACGCATACAGATTGCAACTCTGAATTTAAAGGTTTGAAATTATGCAACCCACTGTACCATGTTTCTTCATTTTGTTCTGTACCGCTAGTTTAAAATGATTCTGTATGTTGTGAGCCTTTTGTGGTCTGTTTATTGTCAAGTGGTATCCTGCCTGGGGTTTGGTACTTCGCTTACAGATTGCAGAAAATGAAATTAACCTACACGATATGCATGTAACTTTATAAATAATGGAACCATCAATTGGCTAACACGTTTGACAGATTTGTTACATCAAATCACTAGCACACCATAACAAGAAATGTGTCATTAGAGTTACAATACATGATTACAAATACATAACTTAAATGTTAAACAGCCAGAAAAATCCATCTAGCAGTGCCACCAGAGTTGCCACAAGTGCTTACAAAGCATAGCAGAAATTGTTTAACATTCGAAATAAAAAAACCATCAGAAAGTGCTACCAGAGTTGGCACAGGTGCTTACAAACCATAGGAGACATTGTTTAACACTACAACCAAAAGAACCATCAACCAGTGCTACCAGAGTTGCCACTGGTGCTTACAAAGCATAGCAGAAATTGTTTAACTCTACAACCAAAAAAGCCATCAGAACCCACGGCACAACATTCATCTTCAAAAACATAAGTGCTACCACAGATGGTTGTACACCCTAGCGGCGTCTTTGTCTTCCACGCTCTTGCATCTCACATGTAATTTGGTTGCGCAGTGCAGCCATTGTCTGTTGATTACCCCCAAGGCTAGTGGGTACGTCAACATCCTCATCAAGTTCTTCGGGTATCACCTCTGGAACATTGTCTACAATTGTTGATGCAGGGTCTCCAAATTTGCTTAGTCTACAGAAATTATGGAGAGTGAAGCAAGTGTTGATCACCCTTGTCTATTTAGCAACATTTTTATAATTTGGTATACATTCCAGAATCTGCCATTTTCCCTTGAGAACACCAAATGCCCGTTCAATTACAGATCTCAACGATGAATGACATTTGTTGAAGTACTCATTCGGGCCTCGTGCATCCTCAGCTCTGAATTCTGCTTGGTGATATTTGTCCCCTGTGTGTGGTGTCAATATACAGTCCCTATCGGCATAGCCTTTATCAGCAAGATAGTACTTACATGCAGTATAAAAACATTTGATGAAAAGTCTCAAATGTGCATATGGTTAATGTATGACAATTCAGTTATAGCACTACCTTCAGGTGGTTTAGGAAACTCTAAGGAGGGATCATTCATACACTCGGTTAGAACTCTTGCATCATGTGCAGTTCCTTCCCAACCAGCGCATACAAAAGTGAAAATTAAGTCAAAATCACAGACGGCAAGCACGTTGGTAGTTGGATACCCTTTTCTGCCAATAAACCTCAGTTTGTGATGTTCACCTACAATCAGCTGAATGTGACACCCATCTAGAGCACCAACACAATCCTAGATTAGGTGTAGACAATCGTAGTCAAAATAATGAACCAATACAAATCAGCATACACGTATCATAATAGAAAGATTATCATCATTGTTACGGACCTTGAAATACGGATAATAGTATGAGCTGGATAAAATGTGATGCGGTACACTGTTATATGGTACCCTAGGACGCACAATGTCACCACCAAGCATGTCTACCGCAGTTAGCACATCGTCGAAATGCCTATGAATTGTTGATGGTGATCTCTGGAATCTTTCCATGGCATCCGTAACAGACGACTTGTGAGCAAGGATGTAAACAAATATTGCCACCTTTTCCCTTGGAGTCACCCTATTGCTATGTTGTAGACTATACTGATTTTCTAGGGTGTCAACTAATAGCAGAAAAGTTTCGCGGTTCATCCTGAACGCATTATAGCACCTTTGTGGGATGTCCAACAATTCTGATACCCAATCAGCCCCTCTAAGCTTGGAAGTGTGCACTGGTGTTCTTAACTGTGTGCTTAGCAACTCAGTAGTAGAGGCAATATACTGAATTGCTTCCTTTGTCAACTGAATCATGTCCATTCTTATTGCATCACAGGAGAGTTTCATCTTATGTGGGTCATATCTTATTTTGTCAAAGATTGCCCTAGCTAAATCTGGTGTTATTGTTGCCATTTTGTAACTAAACTGCAACCCGTACACATCATTGATCAGTAGACAACATGCACCATACATTATTGTATATCCTTACCCACTTAAATGTACTACAAAGCTGTACAAAATGACCACGAACAGATGCTTTATGAACTTCTTTAATCTACACTAATAACACATATTTTCTGAAAATAGTTGTCACACACAGCTGTGCCCCTTACTGTGAGTTAGGTTTCCACTGGAGTAATGTTTCCACGCTCAGAAAATGCATTACATCTTTTTAAAGGCACAACCTACAACTTAACACCAATTAAATAAAGGTAGGTTTCTAGAAATAATATATTTTACTTAACATCTATGCGTGTAGCTGTACCATTTCATTTTTATATGAAACGCACCTGCGTTCTAACTATAGTCACCTTTTTTGTTTTGCACAGCCTAGATACAACCGTTGCTGTGGAACTTGCATTCAAATTTATGAGTCAGTAACGTATACAGAACAGTGGGAAGAGTGTATAACTGACTGATCTTCACAAATATGGTTGGATTTGACTATCTTCATTTAATTGTGCACTACTTTTCCAGACAACTACATTTTTCCAAGACTAGTACAAAAAACCACACTCACTGATATCTAGAGTCTAGTACAGCATGGTAATGGTGCAATCACATCGACCCTTTTACCCCACCAGTTACCAAACAAGTACTCTGCCAATAAATTTACTACAACCGTTCAGTCAAATGTTAATAAATGACCCTTGTTAACAACAGAGGTGGTTGTCTAGGAAAATACCATCAACATCCAACCGTTTCAGATGGCAATAAATTAGACAGTACATTCCATGCCATATAAAAAGCAATCGGGAGGGAACATCTGCTGCACAACAAAATACAAGATATCCACACCCATACCTCTGTATAATCATAATGGAAAAGTCAGGTAAGAAATGAGAGAGTAGCAAGAAAGTAGTGGATAATCGTGGGAAGAAGAAAGTGAACAGAGACAATGCTAGAAAAGGGGCTCGTCTAGGAGCATTCAAAGCTCCACAAGAGGGGACATCAGAAAGGCAAGAAAGCAACATACCTGCCAATGATGCCCCTGAGCTGTCTTCTGCTGGTTCTACCACCGACCCGCCACACCAAGGAGAGAATGCCCGCAACACTCCAAAGACATTTACTGCTCAGTTTCTACCTGAATTGGCAGGAAGATTACCACCAACGTTCACATGCAGGATTGGAGAAGATGGTTATCCAGAAATACCAGATGAAGTAGCTTCCGCATGCACACAGCAGTGAAGGATAACTTAGTCAATTTGCAATCTGCTAGTTGTTTTTCTAATTCCCTAAACACTACCGTTAGCATGCTAATGTTGCAGTTGTGTTGTTTGTTTATGTTTTATTGTTAGTGTCTCCTGTTTATTGTGTTTAGGTGTGCTGTTATGGATGGACTATTGTAACCTTCATGTGCCAGTAGGCGGTTTAAGCAATGACAATTATATTACTTACATCATACTTGGACATAACTTCCATGTTGTAGATACTAGAGAAAAAACATTACAAGGACATAAAAAACATAACTTTATCAAAGTTCAGGCTAACCAATCTTACATATGCTTACCGAAAGACAATAAAACAATTGAAAAGGACATATAAAGGAGGTATGAGCAGATCAACACTAGCAGAATCATCTAGACTTATGCTTTAACTAAACTCCTACATTTCTTCTTATTGTCAACCTCCATTTGAACCCTGATAACTTCACGTATTTCCTCATCATTAACCAAACAACCTAAAACGTCCCTGAAGTTTGGGTCCTCTGTCAAACTGGCAGCATATACAAACTCATCATAAGTTAATCCTGTCACCTTCTTCAATCTCCTAACCGCCATATTCTCTGTCAGTTTCCCTACTCTTCTGTTTATGACATTGTAATCTGGTCTCTGACTGCCATGAAGCATATCCTCAATGTGGTTGGCTAAGGAGAAGTTGTAAGTAATTTTTAACTCCAGGAAGAAGTAGTAAACTTGTTCCAAAAACCCATTTGAACAGCAGATCTGGCAACTGTGTCGTTTCCTTTTGTGCCCACTAGTCATGTACTGCCTAATGTGGTCATAATGGCAAGAGGCTAAGGTTTTCATAAACTCAGCTTCAAACTCTTCATACGCCAGAAGAACCATATATTTAAACAGGTCTGCCTTATTCTCCATTAACCGTTTTCTAATTGTAGCAGCCATAAGTATGTCCATTTTCATTGCTGTTGCATAATGAAAATGTTTGACAAGGGTTAAGTAAGGAAATCTAATGTAGGCCAAAGGTATAACTAAAACAGATAAAACCACTAACTGCATTTCACAAATAGAGTTTTCAAGCTAACATTAGTACATAATCTGACTACTTTTGCCAATTGCCTAGTCCCCTAATGGGAATCTCCAAAAACAAAAGGTTGGCATTAGTAAGGATTAACCCATTCAACCAGATAACATAAAGCTAAACTTCTGACTACCCACTAAGGTCATAATAGTGCATTATAATATCTTACAAGCTAGCCTAATGCAAAGCTAGATCAAAAAAGGGCGTCACAACTGCCCACAATTACTTGTCCACACCCCCATACACTGAGTAGTGTAGAATGCGAACCCATTCAACAATCTCTGCATCTCCCCTCAGATTCTGTAATCCTTGCCTGTTTTCCCGATGCTGTATAGCAGTGATAGCAAAAGCAAACTCATGCAGACTGAGTCCTTGAACACCCCTGAGGATAGCAGAAGCTTGATCCACATCGATGACAGTGTTTGGAGTGGATAATGTGGCCTGAAAGTTCTGCAGAAATTTCTCAAAGTTACCAAACTTGTCCACCAAGTTCTCCCCTACATTCCCCAAACGTTCAACCCCTAGACTTGCCCTTTCTTTTGCACTCCCCCTAGATTTTTTCTTACTGCTACCCCCCTCTCCATCAGCAGGTTCTTTACCTTTCCTTCTGTTTGGGTTCACTTCCTTCGTAGCTGCTTGTAGACTGCCCCCAACTTCATCATGGTGACTACCAACTCCAGTAGCATTTGTACTGTCCACCACTGGGTTCCCCATCCTAGAACTGGATCCACGTGCATTGTTAATGGGCTGGGAAGGCCTTTCTGTTGCTCCAAGCCCCTCTGGAGTGAACTGTGTTAGAAGCTCCATTAATGGTTGCCATCTGCATTGTTACTAGCATATTAACCCATGGCAGCATTGAAACCTGAAGCTGCAGTATTATTACCATATGCAGCAGATATGTCCATTGCACTACCTGTCCGACTGTCAGAATAGGTAATGTGACAGGGGGAATCATCCTTTCCCTAAGGGCATCTTCATCTTCATCATCACTACCTCCCTCATCGCCATTACTACCAATGTATCCAAAGGATCCTTGGCCATTGTTACTACCTCCAGGTCTAGCACTAAATTATCCAGTGGCATGAGCTTGCCCCCACAGGAGTTCCATCTCAGGCAGCAAATATAGAGGGAATTGTGAATCTTGACAGAATTTCGCTAGCTCCAAGTTATCCTGTTATAACAGAAATGGCTTCAATATTTAAAGTTTTTAATAATGACCAACACAATGTAATTACCAGTTGTTCACCTGTTTCATTCGCTCAAGCCATTCTGGTGAAAAGGTCACACTCCTTGTGTCTGGGTTCCATCCCAAACCAGTTTCATGTTTTACCAACCGCTTCCAGATACGCCACTGTGTCTTGATGTGCTCACTTTTATTCTTTAACTAGGATTTTGTCAACACAGGTGGCTGTCCTCTAGCTGTGTTGAGCCTTGTTGTAACCAAGCCCCATTTCTGCTTATAACCAGTCAGGTTTCCCCCTTTCCCTAACCGAGCTTCAGCAGCCTCCACCATGATCTTAAGAAGTAACTCTACATCTAGGAAACTCCACCTAAATGCGAGCCTTAGCCTATTTGCCCTATTTCCGTCATTACCCCCTCCAGCATTGTCATTGTTCATCGCCATTGAAGTAAATACTAGACATGTATATATTCGAACATGTTATGACTAGTATGCTCATTTAGTTATAACGTCAAAAACATGTGCACCTAGCAGTGGAACTAACAAAGTGGTAGTTCTTAGGCAGTATGTGAAAATGTCACATTATTTTCAGCACCCCAGAAAGTAGCGACCAACATTTCAGAGAATAGTTGCACAACAGAAGTGTGTAAATGAAGCAAACTCGTCACACAGAAATCCCTATGTTCATAGCAGAACAACAACAACTACAATGTGCGATTTTTTCAAGCAAACTCGTAAAGGCCAAAGAAAGTAGAAGTTGACTGTAATTTGAAAGCGAAGTAAGAAACCATATGCACCGACGTTTGGAACTTTTGCGAGACGCTAATCGTTGACAAGTTACGCCCACCTAAAAAGATTATCATCATTGTGCGAGTGTCACAGTTTGTGGATCGACGAACAAAATGAATTAAAATGGAACAAATCAAATCGCAACTGTGAGTTGTGTTGAGGAAGATGAGTTTACGAGTGGGAGTGTGCAGAGCTAACCTTAAACACTAGCCAATGTACGATGTCGAAATTGCCCTGGGTTGCCATGACGAAGAAGATTGAGTTAGAAAATGTGGAATGGAAACAAGAGACAGTGATAAAGAAAATGCATTCGAGAATTGTTTACCTAGAGAAGGGAGATTTCAGAGACGAAGCACAACGTCGTTCTTCATTTGGCTGCACGTATGTTGAGATTCGGGAGCAGCAGAAGAATAATCAGTTGGGTTGGCTTCATTTATGGGATTCAAATTCCCTGGCCGCATTGAATAGTGCCAACTTCCTCTCGTACGTAAAACCTACCGTTGATTAATGCGGTTCCCATCATCCCCATTTGAAGATGACAACGTCCAATAAGGTGGCCCAAAAAAATTGGTTAAAACCATCAGCTGGGTCAATCAGGCCCAAACTAGATGATGGGGTTGCAAAAGAATGGGGCCTATGTTTGGACTCGAAGCTGGTTTGGGTTCTCATCTTCTTTTAGGGCTCTATTTCAGCTACGAATAAGGGATTCAGAGGTTTTCACCATTGATTTGAATATGTTTATAATCCACCTTTCCTGTTATTCCTTATTTTTATTTTTATTTTCTTTTGGTTACATGGGTTGACTAATGTGTTTACTGGCTTTTTGTGCATTCTCTCCTTATTGATTCCTTTGCAGGAAGAAATCATCCTTCATTTGGTACTTTTTTTTTCTCGCCTGAATAACCCTTAAATCCCTGTGTGTGATGTTTGTCTATATAGCAGAATCAATGCGCTTGTACAATCAACTTTGCTCTTGTGTTCACCCAGTACCTTTGCGTGTTTGTACTTACCAATGGTTGAATCCACGCAAGTATGTTCTTCTTAGTTATTTATCTGTTCGTCTACTCAACTGGTTGGTTCCCTCCCATCTGTGTGTCAAGCTAGGTCTCATGTAGTTTAGTGAACAAAAGTTTGTCCGTATTTTAGGTTAACAAAAAAGTGAATGACTTTGTACTTTAGTTCATCCATGTGCATGTCTTTTTTAGTTTCGAAAGAAAGAGTGGTAACCTGGTTTGGACGCCTGTTGACCAGAAGAAATAGAGGACGGGAGTTATTAGCATAGATTTAGTATTTTAAGCTTACTAACTTCCATGGTTCAGTTTGTTTAATTACGTACAAGTTTAGAACTTTCGATTAAAAAATCAGTAAAACTGCAACAAAAGAGATATGAGAGTAAGAATTGTGTTCAGTATCTATAGATTCATATGAGTATGTTGTTAGTATTTCAAGTGATCAACATCTAATTTGGGATTTCTCACATTTTTAATGGAGTTTCTCCTCGAGTTGGGTTGTTCGTTCTCCTTTATTTGCATGACTTAGAGATGTTAGTTTCAAGCTTGAGGAATACAAAAATAAAGGGGAGGAGTGAAAGAAAATGAATTAGTACCCTGGTTCAAGTCTCATCAGTTTGGTAGCAAACCCATGTATTAAGCTCTTTGTCGTTTCTTCGTTATTTTTACTCTTTATTTGTATGTTGTATTTTGAACATTGCTTAGTCATTAAAAGATTAAAAAACAAAAATTAGAAAAGGTTTTAATAAAGCTAATTATCAACCTAATGTTTAGGAATCACATATTACCTAGGACCACTTAAGAGTTCAAAGAAAAGAAAATAAGAAGAAAAAAAGAGAGTAAAAACATATATGAAGAAGTCATCAATTTAGGATTTACTTTCTAGAGCTTGATGTTAAAAAATGTTTAGGAATTCTTCAATTAGGTTGTGTTACTAAAAATAAGAGATGTAAGTCATCATGTTCGTATTTCACTTGCCAGCTTTTGTTTGGTTTTATGTTTATCATGTGTGAGCTCCTTGCTTTATCATTCTATGTATATTTATAATTTTTAAATTGCGGTATCTAATACCCTAGAAACTAGCCCATAAGACCAGACCTTTAGGATAGTGGGTGTCCCGTCACACTTAATAGACCATGGGCCTATTTGGTGGGGTGACACCCTAAACCCTAACATACATGCTTAAAGCCAAAAGAATTTGGAATCTAATAATAAATTTTCATTTTAGGTCATTGTTTCTTTAGTAGCTGAAAAGATCTCGAACTAGAAATTCAATCCTTCCAACTCTTCATTTTCCACAAAGTTTCTCCATAATTCAAAATTGTCTCTCAAATTTTCACATCTTATATGATTAATTTGTCAAAATCAGATCAATAATCCATCAAAGTATTTAAAAAAACAACAATAATTTGATTCAAAATATTTTTCAAACATAAAAAATCTGTTCCAACTTTTAATCATCAAAAGAAAAAATCATTTTCATTCTCTAAAAAGTTCTCAGAGTGTCTCGAAAGTCATTTTCTAGAAGTCAAATAAACAATAATAAATCATCATTCAAAAATCAATCAAAAACCGAAAGCGTTGTCTTTTAAATGGAGGGAGGGAATCATAAGAAAATCATTATTAAAAAATATTTGTATTCCTTTAAAAATTTGTTAAGTTTTAATCGTCATTCAGTTTCTTAAAAAAATAATTCAATTTCACAAATAAGAAATCATCTTTTAAATTCAAAAGTAAATCTCATGCTTAAAAAATCAAAAAACTAATAATAAGAAAAAAAGAAAAATTAAACCTTTTTTTAGATCTTCAAAATCAGCATTCTTTCAAAAATGAATAAATCGGCCGAGTCTAAGCCCAAACCGGCCCAATTGCAAAATCCAATCCTGGCCTAATTACAAACTCAATCTTGGCCCAATTGTAAAGCCCAAAACCCACTTCAAAATAAGCCCAAAATCCATTTTCAAAAGTTAGTCCAAACACCCATTTCAAAATTAGCCCAAATACCCACTTCAACATCCAATCCAAAACCTAAATTCGGTCCACAAAATCAACCCAATTTCAAACCCAAACTTGGTCCAATTTCAAGCTTGAACCCGACCCAATTTCAAGACCAAACCTGGCACAATTCAAACTGAACTTGACCCAACTTCAGACCCGGCCCACAAAATTGGTCCAATTTCAAAAATTATCTTTTTAAAGTTCAAGTTGAAACTCAAAATTCTTTCAAAAAACCTCAAAACTCATCCAAGACTTTAAAAATTTTAGAGTCTGAATTAATTCCAAAATTTAAAATTTCAAAATTCCAAACAATTCTTCTTTTTCAACTTAAACCTTATCAAGATATCAATACTTATTTCTAAATTCAAAATAAACCATTTTGCGAAATTCATAAAAGAAAACTCTTTTTAAATCACAAAAAACTCTTCTCAAACATGCAAAAAGTTCTTCTAAAAACATTTCTCAAAATTTAGTGTTTCTTTACTCAAAATTACGAACAACTTCAAATAGTCTTTTATAAATCACTTTCAAATAAAACTCAAAATTAATTTTTTGAGGGACATGAAATTTCTAACATCTTCAAAACATTTCAATCTTGAGTTAGACATCACTTGTCTCTCTTCTAAAAATAATCCAATGCGGGGCACTGGGGTCGCAACATCCCTTGTTGCAGTCTGGATTTCTTTAGGAGGGGCATTAGGGTGACTAACATCCCATAATTGCAGCCTAGATTTTACAAGGCGGGGTGCTAGGGATGTAGCCGATTTCCTAGTTGCAGCCTGAATTTTAGAATCGTCTAACTCCCTTCTACCTGGTTCCAATATTTTTCGGTTTTCATTGTTTTAAAATCCGGGAGTTAGAGACGTTATTAGTGTTCGGCCAAGAGCATATCATCTATGGTGTTTCTCTTTAAACCCTAGTTTTCTACATAAATACATTACCCCATATTTCGAGTCTTGACACTTACTATTAATTAGGTGTCATGTTCGAGGGAGTACATGGGTGATCCTTCATGATCATCTGCCTTTTTTTTCAACAAATTAAAAAATAAATCTTGTTTTTTTAAAAAAAGACAATTTTGACACTCATTCCTTCAAACAATTCAGCCTATATCATCATTTCACTCCAAATTCGGAAATATTCCAAAAAACTACAAGTCTTTTAGAACTCTAAAGAACTCTTCGAAATCCTGAATCTCAAGCTCCTCTAAAAATCTAAAATTTTCAATATCCCGAACCCCTTAAGGTTTCAGCCCATTTAGAATCTCAAATCTAAAGAACCCTGAACCTTCACTCAGTAGAAAAATCCCGATATCCCCATCAAGCACTACAAAAAAAGAGACCAAATATCATTGGCTCCTTATAATACCTGTAGACACCAAAAATTCTCACCCCATAAAGCAAATTCCAGAATAAGAAACACAATAAGAGGGGTCGTCGCATTTCTTTGTCAAAACGTATTGACGTGCGTGCCAAAACGAAACCATCGTTTTATAGTCTTTTTCAAAGCATTTCATAAAAACACGATTTTGCGAAAATGAATTTCCAACAATCATACGGTTTTAAACCCGACCCTTTTGTTTTATTCACTTATTTTCTTATTGCTCATTTGTTTACTTTTTGAGTTATCTTTTATTTTTCATTTTGTTACTCATTTATTTTATCCTATCTTCTAGGATTTACTCTTATTTAATTATTCTATAGGATCATTTCCATCATTTTATGTGTATTTTCATTATTATTATTCATGTTATTATATTTTGTTTTGTTTCGTCGCTAATTCGATTATCTTCCTCTCATTTCGTTTTATTTTGTTACTTGTTTATTTCATTACTCGTATATATCTAATTCAATTTCCATTTTTAGGGCATTCATTTGTATTTTACTTGTATCATACTAGTATACTATTTCATTATTTCATGTATTTGTTTCGTTTATTTTATTACGTTTTGTATTTTATTGTTTGCATTCCATAATTTTATAATCCTTAGGAAGAAAACAATTCACTTTGTTAGATTAAACTCTTTTGTTTTAATGTATATCTCCATCTAGAACACTAGTGTTTTTAAAAGGATTATTCAGTTCGAAGTGAAGCTGTGTATGTACAAAGTATTGAGTTAGTGCAGCTGGTAAGTATAGGTGTAAGAGATACCATTGGTCTTGCTTTCGAATCTCAGTGCCAACATTAGAGTATTTTTACTCTTGTTTTAATAATTTCTTTCCAGTCAACCATGTGCTATAAGAAGAACAAAAACCCTCGGGTTTAACAACAAACGAACAGCCTCCTCCCATCTCGTACTTACAGAAAACATTCTCATTGATTTTCCCTTATCTTCAGACAACAGTCATCTTCTTATGGCTTTTCACTCACGACGCACGCAAAAAAATGAAAGCAGAGATTGCGTATCCGAACAAAAACACCCATGCTCTACTTTCATCCTTATTCACGGTGAACCAGAAAAGAAAAAGGGGGTAGCGGCCGACAACACTAATGCCCATATTTTTCTGTCGAGAGCATCTCGTCTTCTCCGATGCCATGCATTGAGATAAAAAAAATGGTAACTCCCACTCCCTTCATTTTTCATTCTCTCGAACGCCATCCACACATGAACAGAGCTGAACTTCACCATCCTCCCTCTGAGTTGTTCCTTCGAAGAACCCTAAACCCCTCACAGAGAAGGGAAAGAACTCAAAAACCAGAATTCCTTTCCTCCTTGCTCTACTACTCCAATCGAAATCTTCATCGAAGAGCACACATGCTCACACCTCCCTGATTCTCTTCATTCACGGTGATTTTGCAACCCCAGCCGACAAAAAACCTCAATTCACATGTTATTCTATCTGCCAAACATCTCCAATTCCTCTGAAAAATACTCACGTTCCTTGGTTTTTCCATTCGATTAGAAACTTCAGCTGCATTCCAAATTATCACTTACGCGCACACCCGAGAGCAAGAACTCCCAAAACCCATCGAAATCCTAGGCGTTTTCTCCTGAAACTTCATTCCAAAATCTCTCGTTCTCTGCATAGCTCGACAACAGAGTAAGTATTCTCTGATCTTTCATTTCAAAAGAAAATGGGACGA
The DNA here is from genome assembly GCA_023374045.1 of Limonium bicolor. Lineage (NCBI taxonomy): Eukaryota > Viridiplantae > Streptophyta > Magnoliopsida > Caryophyllales > Plumbaginaceae > Limonium > Limonium bicolor. Next base: position 438,740,027 of record CM041776.1, read on the forward strand.
TCTTGACCCAATCCTCTGTTTCTCTGCGCAATTTTATTTTGCTGAGTTTTCATCCCCTTTCTGAATTTCACTCGTCATATACTGGAAGGGGATTTGAGTACATTTTCTTTCACTGATTTCGATGGAGGAATGCATTACAACTCTTTTATTTCTGTTGGTTTCTACTTGTTATCTGAGCATCGTTGCCCTCGGTTTTAATTCAAGAAATGTTAAGGGCGTGTGGTTTGAAGCATACCGACATCATCGGAGTCTGCTCTTGATGTTTATACGGTGACTAGCCCTCTGTGTGTGTGTGTGTGTGTTTCTTTTTCATTTTTTTTCTCCTCTTCTTCTGTTTTATGCCTTATGTTGTGTTCAACTATTATGCTCTGCACTGTCTGAACTACGGCTGTAATTTAATTTAAATCCTTACTCAGTTCCTTCTTTCATTAGCCCTTGCACTCATGCTCTGAAGAATACCGGGTCCATTATGGATTTTAGGATTCGAGAGATAATGAAAAACAGATATCCAAGTCTCGGTTTGATGCCTCCCTTGCTTCCATTTCCCAAAAACGTTTTAAAATCACAACTCTAATGATGCAATGTCTGCAGTTTCTTTGTTTTTTTCTTTCTCTTCTTTCTTTTTTTCATACATTGAACACGCTTTGCTTCGCCCTCTCCGGTTTCTCTTTCAATATTGTTTGAGGTCTTGTATAGACAGACCTGAGGCTTACTCCTCATACTGAAGGGAAAGATAGATTTCGATCAGTGGTACACTCACTTTGCACCCCTTTACTTCTGTTATCTCATACTGAAGTGGGACTGCCTTCTGATTGTAACTATTTAAATAACCATCATCGGCTTGATGGTGAACATACCCACGAGTTGTTGCCTTCACGTTCCTATTGTCCATGAGATCACCTCTGTATACTGACGTTCCTTGTCTGTTTTGGTACCTCTTCTGCCAACTTTGTGAATCTGTTGGGTTATGAATGTACATCCAAAACAGCTAAGTCGATCCAAAACTGGTAATCAGTGACCCAAGTTGGCACGAGTAAATGTAGATTGAGCCACGAAGAATTGGGAGCGAGAGGAATTGGGAGGATCGAAGCTGGAATTGAGTGATTAACGAAGGAAGGGAATCGATTAGTGAGGAAGGGAGCGATACGAGAGCGAGGGAGAGAGAGCGTGAGAGAGCGATGTATGCGGAAAAGATAACCTCATATTATTGATGTACTTGCTTTAGAAGAATAGACTAAGTACAATTATATAATGCCACTAATGACCGTTGCTAAACGGTAAGAAAGAGTATTAGGGAAATATGTAAATCCTAACACCCCCTCCCCTCAAACCTAACAAAAAGAGTTATTTTGTGAGGTTTGAAGTATTCAACATCCCCATCGATGTAAGTTGATGACGATAATCTTTTCCTGTGAGAGACTTAGTGAGCATATCTGCCTTTTGATGAAGGTTTGAAATGTGAACGACATCGATGAGACCGGCTTTGATTTGATCACGAACGTAATGGACATCTATTTCGATATGTTTCGTACGCTCATGGAGGACGGGGTTATGAGCAATGTAAACGGCCGATTTGTTGTCACACTTCAATGGTATGGGGGTGATGTCATCAATACCGAGTTCTTGGAGTAGACGGGAAAGCCATGCAAGCTCGGTGGTGACGCGTCTGAGAGCACGGTATTCAGCTTCGGCAGACGATAAAGAAACAAAAGCTTGCTTCTTGGACTTCCAAGAAATGGGGGAGCCTCCGAATAAGATGTAATAGCCGCTAATGGATCTGCGAGAAATAGGACACGGAGCCCAATCAGAGTCGCAATAGGCTAAGAGAGAAAAATCAGAGGTGTTATTTAAAAAAATGCCATAACCGAGCGTCCCTTTGATGTACTGAAGAACATGGAGGGCGGCATCCCAATGACTTTGACAAGGGTGTTGGTTGAATTGGCTTAGAAGTTGAACACTGAAGTTGAGATCTGGGCGCGTGTTGATGAGGTAATTTAACTTGCCAATGAGACAACGGTACTCGGTGGGGTTTTGGAGAAGAGGACCGTCTTGCATTTGAAGTTTTGTGCCGGGGGCAAGAGGACTGACGGCCGACCGCTTTGAAGAGATGTTGTAATCAGCGAGAAGATCAGAGGCGAATCTAGTTTGTGTTATGCCGACACCATTAGAAGTGTGATGAAACTCGAGCCCGAGAAAATATGTGAGATTACCCAAATCTTTGATCTTGAAGGATTTGTGGAGGGTGTCTTTGACTTGAAGGATTTTGGTGTCGTCATTACCACATAAGATGATGTCGTCAACATAAACGCCAAGGAAGAGAATGGAGTTTTCGTGACTCCATTTGAAGAGGGAATGATCATTATCTGAAAGAACAAAACCAAGGTTAGTGAGACTAGCAGAAAGCTTAGCATACCATTGACGGGATGCTTGTTTCAAGCCGTATAGGAATTTCTGAAGTTTGCACACTAAACCGTTGGTAGGAGTGATCAAGCCATCGGGAATCTTCATGTAGATCTCCTCGTGAAGGTCACCATGAATGAAGGCGTTGTTGATGTCGAGTTGGTGTATTGTCCAATGTCTCTTCATGGCAACGCTTACGAGGGTTCGAATGGTGGTCATTTTGACAACCGGAGAAAAGGTTTCATGAAAATCTTCTCCTTCTTTTTGAGTGAAGCCACGAACAACCAATCGAGCCTTGTGTCGTTCGATAGTTCCGTCGGCTTTATGTTTGGTGCGGTACACCCATCGGCATGTGATACACCTTTTTCCTTTTGGAAGTTTGACAAGAGTCCACGTATCATTGTCTTCAAGGGCTTGAAGTTCTGCATCCATTGCGGCTTTCCATTCTGGATATTGGACAGCCACACGGTATGATGATGGTTCGAGAGGACATTTCACTTGGATCTGAGAGCATAAAACACGAGATGGAACAAAATCAGTGATAAAATTTAAGGAAGGAAAGGGATTGGGCCTTGGTTTTTCGAGTCTGGTGAAGAGAAGACTGGTAAATGGATCATGGGTAACAAGGTTGCAATCGTAATCTGCAAATTTTGCTGGAACATGTTTGGTTCTGGTTGACCGACGAAGATCTTGAGGCACAAGGGTAGTGGTGGAATCGGGATGGTTTTGATCGATGTCGGAAGAAGGGTCAACAAGGTCGTGAGTGTCAAGAGGCCCAGGGCTGCATTGGTCTTTATTTATGGAGTTAATGTTTGGAGAATTGGGTTCATCGTTGTTGGGCTCTGAAATAAAATGATTGGTTGGGTCATCAGTCTGATCGTTGGTTGTCGGCATCACGTGGGTGTTGTCGTCACTTCACTAGTAGAAAAATGGCCTTTTTCGGCCCCTCATTTTCGGCGGTTTTTGCTATTTTTGGCGGTTGTATATAGGAACCGCCGAAAATAGTCAAGTAGAAGCATCATTTTCGGCGGTTCCTATATACAACCGCCGAAAATAGTCAAGTCGAAGCCTCATTTTCGGCGGTTCCTATATACAACCGCCGAAAATGATGCGTTTACTTGACTATTTTCGGCGGTTGTATATAGGAACGCCGAAAATGAGGCTTATTTCTTATACCCTAGCGCCCCGACTCGACATACCGAAGCTCTGCTGCGCCTCTCTTCTTCCTCGACCGGCCTCTCGCCCTCAAATCACCTCTCTTCTTCCTCGTCGCCGCCGCACCTAGCGCCACCGTCACTGCCGCCGTCTCCCCCGCCGCCTGTCGCCGCCCCAGTCGCGCCCTACCCCCGTCTCCTCCGGCCAATATCGAACGCGAACAGGTATAGAATCGGGGTTTGTTTTCTCCAATTCGAAACTATTGAAATTTTGTTGAATTGGGTCCTTAATTGTTGTTTATATGTAATTGTTGATTGATATATGTATTCTGGAGTGTAATTGATTGATTGGTTTGATTGGAAATACAATATGTGGGCAATTTTAGAAAATAAACTATACGCTCGCAAGGTGTTCGATGAAATGATTTAACCAATTTCAGTGATTTTTTTTGCTATCTTACCATTGTTTATGTGAATTTTTGAGAAGTAAATGACCTTGGTGAATTGACGTATCAATTGTACTGTGTTTTCTTCATTTAGATACTACACAAGATTGGCAGTAGTAGTCGCGTTAGCTAGCTCATCGTCTTCACTCGCCACCCGCTTCCGCTTGATCCTGTCCTTCCAAATACCGGTTAGTTTTTTTTTCAACCTAAATCAATTTCAATTTATCATGCATAATTGTTTGTATAATTTGTTGATTACAATATAATAGTTAGTTGCAGGATTATATATATATATATAACACGATAGAATAACCACAAAATAATGTATATGCCAGCAAGGTGTTCTGTAAATTGTTTGTGTAGTTAGTTTATTTATATTTAGTAGCTAGTTAGTTGAGTAGGATACATATAAATATAACAAAATAAAATAACCAACTATATATTATATATTATAGATGTGTATATACATATATATAATATGCATATAACACAACCAAGTAGTATATAAGATAGCGTATTATATATATTATACAGACTCGCCGTGCGAGAACCATATCGAAATATATCCTTTTCCGAAGATAGGTTAGTTATTGTTATTTTTTATATTTAATATTTTAAATGTTAGTTAAGTTATTATACATTATAACACTTTTTTCTAAATATTTTTAAATTTTGACTGGTTGTTTGTAGAATGGACCGTGAATGGATGTACGGTCTGCGAGGGAATTATTTTGAATCGAAAGTGGAAAATGAATTTTGCAAAGCAGCTCTCTATCATCAGAAAAGGATGAACGACACTCACATTCCCTGTCCATGTGCACAGTGCGAACTTCGCAACAAATTCCCTAACCTACATGCTATCAGATTTCATCTATCACGACGTGGATTTATGCCAAACTATAAGATATGGTTTTTGCATGGCGAGTCTTTAGAAGGTAGTAGCAGGGTGCATACTTCCACCCAGCAGAACAGTGAAACAAGAAAGGTTACCGATGATACCACATTTCCTAATAATGAGTGTGATCAGAGTGACACTGAAATCAACGATGATAGTGAAAAGATTGAACAACTGAACTCTATGCTGCAAGATGTTGAGGATAATTTCACAGACAAGCCCGATGAATATCAAAGATTAGTTGACGCATCACGGTCCCCTTTGTTCCCCGGATGCACCAAATTTTCAAAATTGACATCCGTGCTACACTTGTTCAATATGAAAGCAAGATTCGGCTGGAGTGATAAGAGTTTTACGGCAATACTAGAACTATTCCACGACATGCTTCCAGATGATAACAATCTTCCTACATCCACTTATGATGCAAAAAAGTTGATGTGTCCTATGGGTGTGGAGTATGAAAAGATACACGCATGTCCAAACAGTTGTGTATTATACAGAGGAGAGAATAAACATTTGAATCAGTGTCCAAAATGTCATTTGTCACGCTATAAACATAAGGACGGCCAATCATCCAATTCTAAGAAAAAAAGTCCTCCAGCAAAAGTCATTTGGTATTTACCCATAATACCAAGGTTCAAACGTCTGTTTGCAAATGTCAGAGATGCCCAAAATTTAAGATGGCACGCAGAAGGAAGGAAAAATGATGATAAGCTGAGACATCCAGCTGATTCACCACAGTGGAGGACTATCGATAGAAGATTTGAAGATTTTGCCAGTGATAATCGAAATTTGAGACTCGGGCTATGTACAGATGGGATGAATCCCTACGGCACTCTAAGTAGTCAACACAGCACTTGGCCTGTTCTATTGTTTATTTACAATCTTCCTTCGTGGTTGTGTATGAAGCGAAAATACATTATGTTATCATTGTTGATTTCTGGTCCTAAACAACCCGGACATAATATCGATGTATATCTTGCACCGCTGATTGACGATTTGAAATTGCTATGGAATCAGGGGACAGTGGTTTATGACGGTTACGCCAGACAAAACTTCACACTTCGTGCCATGTTGTTTTGCACAGTGAATGACTTTCCAGCGTACGGGAATTTATCTGGATACACGGTGAAAGGCACATTTGCTTGCCCAATATGTGAGGACGACACTTGTTCTGATCGTCTAAAGTTTTCTGGCAAAAACGTGTACATGTGTCATCGTAGATTGTTGCCAGCAGCACACCCGTACCGTAAAAAAAGGAAGTTATTCAACGGAAAGACTGAAACACGTGTTGCTCGTATACCTTTGAGTTCTCAAGAGATCTATGAAAAGGTGAAAGACATTGAGAATGTTTTCGGTGTTCCGTCCAAATCTACCCAAAAAAACATCTGGAAAAAATGTTCAATATTTTGGGAACTTCCATATTGGAGACATTTATCTGTTAGGCATTGTCTTGATTTTATGCATATTGTCAAAAATGTTGGTGAGGCTGTTGTTGGGACTTTGCTTAACATACCTGGGAAAACAAAAGACGGAATAAAGGTTCGAAGAGACATGGAAGCTATGGGCATACGTGAGGAGTTGCATCCTCAAGAAAGAGGCAAACGAACATATTTACCTCCAGCATGTTACACTTTGTCTAAGAATGAGAAGATCAGCTTCTGCAAATGTCTTCATTCCCTTAAGGTTCCTACGGGTTATTCATCCAACTGGAAAAGTCTTGTGTCAATGAAGGACTTGAAATTGGTCGGGTTGAAATCTCATGATTATCACGTTCTGATGTTGCATCTCCTTCCTGTTGTCATTCGAGGTATATTGCCGAAGGATGTCCGAAATGCAATTACAAGACTATGTTTCTTTTTAAATGCAGTGTGCAATAAAGTCGTGGATGCTGATACACTTGATAGTCTGCAACGTGATGTTGTTGTTACGATCTGTCAACTTGAAATGTATTTTCCACCCTCTTTTTTTGACATCATGGTTCACTTAGTTGTTCACATTGTCAGGGAAATCAAATTATGTGGTCCCATATATTTGAGGTACATGTATCCGTTTGAGAGATACATGGGAATTTTGAAGGGAAGGATGAAGAATAGATATCGACCTGAAGGAAGTATTATAGAAGGGACAATAACCGAAGAAGTGACAGAATTTTGTACTGAATACTTAAAGGGTGCAGTTGCTATTGGAGTACCACAACCTAGACACACGGGAGGGACAGAAGGTCAAGGTGTTACTGGGAAAAAAATTGTGGCAATTGATTCATCCTCAATGGAGTTAGCACATTTGTTCGTTTTACATCACCTTGAGATTATTGAGCCATTTTTTGAGAAACACATGACTACACTAAGAGGTCAATATCCTGGGAGGAATATTGTTTGGTTGACAAAAGAGCAAAACAAGACCTTTTGTTCATGGTTTAGAGACCATGTTATGAAACTTGCATCACTAGCGCCTGATAATGTAGGTGAAGAGCTCCGTTGGTTAGCTTTGGGACCTGGTTCCACTGCTGTATCTTACGAGGGTATGACATCAATGGGTTCACCTATTGGACAAAACGACAAGATGATAGATGTTTAAACCAGAATAGCGGGGTGAAAGTAGAAGCAGCAACAACTCAGTACACCCGAGGTGATCCAGCTTCAGCGATTTCAACCTCGAGGTTGTATTATGGATGTATTGAAGATATTGGGAACTTGATTATCAGTTTCAAAAGTTTGTTATTTTCAAATGCAAGTGGGTGGATAACAGAAATGGTTATCGGGTTCATGATGGGTTTAATTTGGTTGATTTATCAAGTCTTGGTCCTACACAAGAGCCGTTCATATTTCCCAAGGACTGTGAACAAGTATTTTACATAGAAGATCCCATCGATTCCAGATGGTCAGTAGTTTTACCAGGGAAAAGATTTGTGATCACAAATGTTGATCAAGATGTTGATGACGATGAATTATTATTTGATGAGACACCACCCTTTTCTAACAGTGTTCCTGCCACCAACATTGTTGATATTCCAGACGATGTAGTGTATACTAGGTCTGATCATGATGAGGGTCTATGGGTCGAAAAACCATAAATGATGTGTTTGTTTGTTAGGTAATTAAATATTAATTTTTTATGATATCTGATTACGTATTTTTTATATTATTTGTTTTGTTGTTATTAATATCATATTGTTTATTTGTGCAGACAGTTAAATGGATGATATGGACGACCCGGTCGGCGAGATTCTGAGTGACGCAGCCCGACCGAGGAAGAGGCAAACACGTGGAGGGAAGGGCCGCACGTCACGGGCCCGAACTGATGAGGGGGGTAGTGGCACCGCCGAGATTATAGTGTCTGATGTGCCAGCTGCAGACACACAAGCTGGACCTTCTGGGTCAGATCCCAGAGAGCAGGACCGTAAAACCTCGAGGTCCTACAAAAGCTCTTAAGTCAAAAAAGATTGAGTCGAAGCCGCTGCAGTTTAATGAGTATCTACAACCGACTGGGGAATGGGCTGGAGACTTCACTACTGAGCTGGGCATCATAGTGCGAGAGTATTGTGATATCACTCTCTCCTGGCCTCAGGTTGACGAAGGATTGAAGAAGCAGATGTTTGAGATCGTACAGGTAAATAAACAATAGTTGCAGTATTTATTGATACGATTTATAAGTATGCATAACTAACATCCTTTTCATTTATGATGATATGCAGAAACGATATCGAATACCTGCAGAAACCGAGAGTACTACACCATGGTAAAATCGATGATGCGCAAAAAATTTTCAGATCATAAGCATGATCTGGTCAAATGGTTCATCACCAAGAAGCTTAAGCGGCCTGACGGCGACACACGCCAGCCTTGGGAGATCTACACAGCAATAACCCAAGAGAAGTGGCAGCAGTTTTATGACAAGAAGATGGAGACGAAGGTACATACTAACTATTAAATAATTAAGTATTGTATATACATACAAATAGGTTTACATATGTATATGTTTTTAATCATTCGTGTACTTTTGTTTACTTGATAATAGGAGTATCGTGAGGCCCAGTCAGCGAATGCGAAGAAGAATGAATATCGTCACTTGCTGGGTGCTAAAGGGGTTAACAGAAGAGTTCCTGAGTGGGTGGCAGAAGGGGAGTTGCCATCGGATGTGAGCACTCTAGATGAGCACCAGAAAATTTTGGAAGCTTTCACGCACTAAGAAAGACCCAAAAACTGGAGAGCGTCTGTATCCCTTCGAGAAAACGAAGGAAATTGTTGATAAGATGGTAAGTACTTTTGTTTAATCCTTATTATTTTTTCAAATTCAATATTTCAATCCTATAATTTATTATAAATCCTATATGCATTTACTTCTAAAGGCTGAAATGAACGAGCAAGTAACCCAAGGGACTTGGGCTCCTGATCGACATGATGACCAGCTGTCTCGGGCGCTAGGAAAGAAAGATCATCCAGGCCGAGCAGTGGGGTTAGGGGGGGTTAACATAGGGATAAGAAAAGTATTTGGAAACCCCGGATCGAGGAAAGGAAGTAGTAGTCAGGAGAGGATGATCCCGTATGATGAGCATTTACGTGTCCTCAGTAACTTCAAAGATCAGTTGAGGGATGAGATCCTTGCTGAAGTGCGTCAGGGGACTGGTGCACCCCAGCCATATGCTCCTGCTTCTGATCCTTCTTATGGATCTGCTCCTGCTTCTGATCCTGCTGGACTGCACACAAGCACAAAGTCTAATGATCCGTATCCTTACGCATATGTACAGGTAAATTTTTATATCTTTAACTGTTTTATTACTTGTCATATCGTTTATTACTTACTTATCAGTTCAATCATCTACTAATCTGATTAAATTGTAGGATCCAATAAACTGCAACCTCTTGCTCCCGTACAACAATCAAAATATACCAGTTGCAGAAGGAAGAGTGTACACATCACGCTCGAATGACGTGGTCCATGGCATGCCATTACAGCCGTATCACGGGAGAGTGTCTGTGGACGAACCGATTTACACGTGTCCTGATTTAGAACTCCCTGTACCTACGGAGGAGTACAGCACGGTTCGGTCCGCAAAGGGTGCATTTCTTCAATGGCCTGTTCGCCTGATTCAGAAGTGTATGAAGGTACGCCCAATACAACCTTTAATATAGTTATTGTAGTAAATTATAAGTGTGTGGATGTTCAGTTCATGATTAGTAATGTATGTCGATTGCAAATAGGCATTAAAGGAGAAATCAAAGTCTCCTGAAAAAAAGAAGTCAAAGATTACATCTTCTGGATACAGAGCATCCACCAATGTCGTTACCAAAGAAAACTTGGTGGATGATTCAATATATGCACGCTTGGGGCCAAACATGAAAGTGTTGCATGATGTGATCCGTGACTTCCCAGCTGATAAAGATTCTATCCTTCTTAGCTTTGAACCTGACATTCTTCACTATGAAGAAGTTTTAGAAGTCGACTTGTGGACAAACGACGTGCAGGACATCCTGAAATCTGACTGGGTGCCTATCACTGTTGTCCACTCATTCATTCTGTAAGTATTAGTCTTTTTTGGTAATTAAGTTATAAAGTGATGCCCTGAAACAATGTTAATTACTATATCTTTTAATTAATGAATAGGTTTTTGCATGAGAAAATGCAAACTTTTTCACTTACCAAGTATGGATTTCTATGTCCTGAGAGAACGTCATACACTGCTGTGACGTCTGATGTACAAGGTAGTAAGCTCTACTTACAGCGTGCGATTGCTAACAGCATCAATGCGAGAAAGAAATATCTCCTGCTGCCCTACCATCAAAGGTAATAACTTGTGTTTATCATTTTAATTCCATTAAATGTTGTACTTGTTGATTTTGACATTATACTGACATGTTAGTGTTTTGGTATTACATAGTGGTCATTGGGTCCTACTGGTGTTGTGTTTGGATCGTGCACGTATACTATATCTTGATCCGCTTCGGCATACATTGCCGAATAATATCAAGATAAAGCCACACCTTAACACGTAAGTACATTATAAACCACTTCTTTATGCATTTCAATTCTTTTAATTTAATTTTGTTGTGCATGGATATCCTAATTTTATTAATATACATTTATGACATTTAATGTGCAGTATATATCAAAGTGTTATGATTTCACATCTTGGTATAAGGATAAAAGGTGCTGTCCCCTGGACTGCAGTGAAGGTACATGCATCACTTGTTTTTCATTGATAGAACAAATGTCTTATGTAATTAATCCTTTTTCTTTTCTCTGTTTAAGTGTCCACGTCAACCCGGGGGTTCGGAGTGTGGGTATTATGTCATGAGATATATGCATGACATAATCACCCTTTTTGGTGATATGCAGGATCAATTAGAAAACGTATGTTGAAGTCATATATATATATTTTTTAATTTTAATGTATTTGTTTAATGATTAACTCATTTTGTATTGTTTTGTTTTTCAAAAGGTTTTCCCTAATGTTGGCGAATACGACAGACAAACGATCAACGCTATGTTGGAGGATTGGGCGGAGTTTGTCTATATGATTTAGTTTGATTTTCACTTTGTTTTTTCGATCGAATTGTTATTTAGAACGTTAATGTTTAGAAATTTATGGCTAGTTAGATTGTGAAAGATGACCGGTTTGAGTACAATGAATATCTTGGTAGTTGTATATCTATATGGTCATTTGTGACCATTTGAAATGGTTTGTATATGGTCATTTGTGACCATTTGAAATGTGTTGTTGGTCATTTGTGACCATTTCATCATTATTTTGATTTTTTGACAATTCTCTTACAAAGAGTGATTGACATCCTCTACAATATGACGTAGAGAGATGTTTGGATATATCTGGATGTTGTATCTGTATATTTTACAGGTTTGTTGACATATGTGGGATTGTAAACTAAAACGAAAAAAACCAAAAAAAAAATATAGACATTTTCGGCGGTTCCTAGTAAGAACCGCCGAAAATAAGTAAAAAATGGGCAATTTTTAACTTATTTTCGGCGGTTCTACTAGGAACCGCCGAAAATGTCTGTTTTTTACCTCATTTTGAGCTGGGACAGCCGTTATTTTCGGCGGTTTTGGCGTTTGGAACCGCCGAAAAAGGTTGTTATTTTCGGCGGTTTTATAACCGCCGAAACTTTGGAAAGGCCTTTTTCGGCGGTGTAATATTCGGCGGTTTAAAACCGCCGAAAAAGGCCCAAAAGAACCGCCGAAAATGACCCTTTTTCTTCTAGTGCTTCTAGATGGTGGACAGGATCTGCGATGATTCTCTTGATGAATGATGTCACTCTCATAATCATCATCGCCTATAATAGGAAAGGGAGAAAAGGTGGGCTGGGTTGGATTATTTTCTTCCGTGGCCTCCTGCAGAGGAAAGACTTCTTCGAAAAAAGTCAGATCACGGCTGGTGACAACTTTATTATTGTTGATGAGAAGCACCCGGTGGCCTTTTTTTCAGAGCCCTGGCCCAAGATAAACTCCCTTTTGTCCACGGTTGTTGAATTTGCCCTAGTTTGTAGTAGGCCCAGTGTGATACACTAAAGATTCAAACGTCTTTATACTACTCAAATTAGGGGGAGATCCATGCAAAAATTCATAAGGAGATATACCATTTAAAGTAGAAGATGGTAATCTATTAATAAGGAATGTTGCCATGAGAATGCTCTCACCCCAATATGTAATATCTAGACCAGATTGAAAGAAAAGAGCACGTGCAGTTTCTAACAAGTAACGGTGTTTTCTTTCGACAACTCCGTTTTGTTGCGGAGTATAAACACATGTGGTTTGATGCACAATACCCTTTTTATGAAAGAATTCTTGCAAGGCTCTAGATGATCCAAGTTCATAAGCATTGTCGGAACGAACTATTTTGACATGCTTATTAAATTGCCTTTCGGCCATGTTTATGAAGTTTTGTATGTGCTGGGATGCATCAGATTTATATTTCATTAGGATAACCCAAGTACATCTACTAGCATCATCAACGATAGTAAAAAAATAACGACAACCATCATGATTAACAGTGGGACAAGGACCCCAAGTATCAACATGAATAAGATCAAAACAATGTTTGGATCTACTACTAGAATGAGGAAAAGGTAATCTATGACCCTTAGCTCTAAAACAAACATCACAAACAAAATTTTCAGGAACTTCATGTTTCTGAATAATGCCCGTTCGAATCATCTTATTCAAGGGTGGATGTCCCATCCTTCTATGCCATGTCAACAGACGAGAATTACAAGAATAAGCAGACTTTAAAACAGAATTGTCACTGTCAAAAACGTTACACAACAAACTATCATCAAGAAAATATAAACCATCCTTTTGGTATCCAATCTGCTTTTTATTCTTCCAAGTATGGGCCTGCAAATAACAGGCATTAGAATCGAAGGAGATTATGCAATTACTTTGCTGAGCTAATCTGCTAACAGAAGCAAGTGACAGTTTAAAATTAGGAACATGAAGAACATTTTCCAACTTAAAACCATCAGCAAGCAGAACAGATCCTATTGCATTAATATCCTCAACATGCCCATTTGGCATAGCCACATGATTAACATCAGAACTTCTTTTCCTATCAATAAGCAAGGATTCATCACCAACTAAATGTTCACTTGCTCCGGAATCTAATAGCCATTGGTGACAAACAAGTTTACGATACAGACTGTTACATTTAGGAGAGATAATACCTGCAAATTGAGAATCTTCTCTTCCACCAGAAACATAGTTGCTGGAAGCCCCCTTCTCAGAGAATTTTCCTGTCTGATCAAGGAGGTTGCAGAGTCTGTTGAGCTTGTCAATATTCAGAACAGAAAGACCTTTGACACCTTCTGCCTTTTTGTCGACAGTGTTGGTGGTGGTGATGTTGTTTTTCGATCCTTTCCACCAGTCTGGATACCCCCGAAGTTCAAAACAACCACTCTTGAGGTGACCAGACTTGCCACAATGAGTGCAGAAGCCCGAGTTCTTTTTGCCGGTATTGTCTCTGTCTTTCCTGTTTTTTCCTTTCTCACCAAAGGTTGCTTCAGTTCTGCTGGAATTATTTGCGAAAGAAATACTAGAGGTTTCCCTTTCTACCTTTCCATTGACACGCTGCCTTTCTTCTTGAAGAATTATGGCATAAGCGGAGTCGAGACTTGGAAGGGGTTTTTTCATGAGAATATTACCTCTAATATTGATAAACTCTTCACGTAAACCTAACAGAAACTGAAACAACTTCTGGTTTTCGGAATGTTTGGCTATTTTCTCGCTATAACCATAGACACAAGAGGTGATATTGGTCACAAAAGAAATATCATCCCAAATACTAGTCAACCTAGTGAAATATTCAGTGACAGACGAACTTCCTTGTTCAATCCTAGATAAATCTCGATTTAGTTCAAATAACCTTGTACCGTCAACTTGATCAAATCTTTGAATCAGACGCTTCCACATATCATAAGAAGTTGAACAAGAAACAAGACTATCACCAATACTAGTTTCGACAGAAGCAAGAATCCAGGATCTTACCATCCCATCGCATCTGTCCCAAGCATCACGGCGATTTCTTGCTACTTTAGATCTCCTCAGTGTTCCATCTATCAATTTGATTTTGTTTTTGGCTAACAAGCATATCTCGATCTTCTTTTTCCAATTCTGAATACCCTTCTTTCTGTCAAATTTTGTAGTCGTAAGTTGTACTCCAGGGTTTTCAGAATTCGACACCGCGAGAGGATCCGAGTCGAAGCGCCGCTTGTTCCTTCTTCTGTTGATAATTTCTTCTTCCTCCGATTCCGATGACTCCTCTTCATCTCCAGGCAAGTCGTCTTCCTCTCCGTCGGATTGCGAAAACATTTCACGAAATTAGGGTAAGGAATGCGGTCGTTACCGCTCTGATACCATGTAGATTGAGCCACGAAGAATTGGGAGCGAGAGGAATTGGGAGGATCGAAGCTGGAATTGAGTGATTAACGAAGGAAGGGAATCGATTAGTGAGGAAGGGAGCGATACGAGAGCGAGGGAGAGAGAGCGTGAGAAAGCGATGTATGCGGAAAAGATAACCTCATATTATTGATGTACTTGCTTTAGAAGAATAGACTAAGTACAATTATATAATGCCACTAATGACCGTTGCTAAATGGTAAGAAAGAGTATTAGGGAAATATGTAAATCCTAACAGTAAAGCTGGACTCCCAACCGCCCTTTATCTTATTATTTTTTTAAAAGACGGTGATCTTCAGAATTGGTAATTATCCAGATTTGACAATTTCTTCAAGATTGGTAGTTCGACAGTTTTTGCAATAAGCTTCAGGATTGGGAGTGCGCTGCTGCTCTTCGACCATTGCGGAGGAAAGCTAGAGCCGGCTCCAGCTTCGTTCTTTGCTACTTCTAATTATGATTCCATTTGTTGTCTTATTATGATTCCGTTTTTTTTTTGTATGTGTTAATCATGTAAACTAACAGATGCTAGCGTCTTTCTTTTGTTGTGCTTCAGTCTACGATGTTTGTCTCTTCCAGGAAGAATCTATCTCTTCATCCCTATGTATCCAGGTTCTGGTCTGTCTCCTGGTATGGAACCACAATTCGTTAAATACAAGAACTCAACCCTTGCATCCAACAGGCGCTGCTACCAGGGTTACAGTTTACATTTTGTCAATTCAGTCGTCTAAATTTCAGGTTAACGAGGATTGTTTGCTTTGTTGTTTTATATTCTTGACAGGAAGTCCCATTTACTCCAGATCCGGTATTTTTCCTTAATCCCCAACCAGCTGCTAGTTTTGTTTAGTGGATGACATGTGTTGTTGATTAGCTGTGTGTAATATATATCCTGTGTGTAAGATATGCTCCTGTTGTATATGCTCGGTTCGATTAATCTAATATGCCATGTTTCCATTTTCATATGACCATTCACGAATTCGATGACCTAAAGCAAAGAAAACCATGGCTTATCTAGCCCAATGTTGTGTTATTCTTCATTCGATTATCTACCTGACTAAGCTAATCTACTTTGTTGTTTAGGTCACTTCCTGTTGAATCATTATTAATGCCTCTTGTTCTATTTACAACCTCAATTAAGTGTGAATAATTGTTAGACTCGATACAACCATACAATTTGACCGTGTTCCACCTTTTTTTGACTAACGACCAATGGAAGAAACGTAGTAAAAAGATGGGTTTAGTTAGCATTTTAGTTCTGGTTTTCATGGTTGTTAAATCTTGACGTTCCAATGATTGTGGACCCGATTTACTTTTATTTGTCTTCAGGAACATTAGCTTGGCTTCCTTATTTGGTCATTTGATTATGGGCGCGTTTGATGAGGGTGGTTTTTTTTCTTTTTACATTAATGTGACACTTGTCATTTAATTATTGGTGTACTCTCACTAAAAGTAACACATGTCCTTACCATATTAGTTAACTAGAGTAACATTAAACATAAAGCAGCATTTTGCTGCGTTTCGAACGGACCCTATAAGATAAAATAATAAAAAAAAAACAGAAAAGGGCTGAGTGAAATCAACTAGCAACCCTTTGTTAGGAACCGCCAAATACTTAGACCCAAAAAGAGAAACAAATGTATATGTTCAAAACATTGTAATTCAAAGTTTCATGTTGTTTATCTCCATTTTACCTCATGATTATTTGCTTCCATCACATGCTACTTGTTATACCTAGCTTGGCAATTATTAGGTCTAGCCCAATATAGAGGTCCAAAACAATAGGAAGCCCTAGCTAGCTCATAGGACACCCCTTTGTAGAAAAGCCTTAGGTTTTGGTATCCTCAATGCATACGGGTCCTAGACACGGTCCATGTGAGGAATACCCGTTTTCCTCAAAACTTTTCAAATCATCCCTTAATGTCAGAATAAAATGCACAATCAACATTCCAATTCTAAAAAATCATCAAATTTCATGTCAAAAATCAAATCCATAAAATGAGTCCCAATTCAGCCCACATCAAAAAGCCCACTTCGACCTGACCCACTTCTAAAGCTGGCCCAATATCCAAAGCCGGCCCAACCTCAGCTCGGCCCAATATCTAAAATGGGCCAATGTCCAGACCTAGGGATGGCAATGGGTCCGTGGGTACCCATTTCACCCGGTCACCCGACCCACTATACCGGGTGAAAAACCCACAAAAAACGGGTGAAAAACAGGTGACGGGTGAAACAGGTACGGGTGCGGGTTGGGTGACGGGTGGCCCAATATATATATATATTATATGTTAGGTTGTTAACTAATCTTCATTCTCCTTCACTCACGGCAACTTTGTAACCCTAACTACTGAACAAGGAACATTCATACTCTACGTGACTGCGCCATTCTTTATTCTCATCACTTTTGATAATTTTGCAGCCCTAACATACATGTTCTACGCAGTTTTTAATTCTTTTCACTGAAGGTAATTGCAACCCTAACTCATGAACATGGAACTCAGATGCTTTGCGCCTCTATTTTCTCTTGTCACTAAAGGTAATTTCACAATACTAACCGGCGAACATGGAACATACATGCTCTACGCTTCTATTTTCTCTCTTCACTCATGGTAATATGCAACCGTAACTAGAGAACATGTAACATACATGCTCTCTGCAGTTTTTCTTTCTCTTCTATGAAGTAAATTTTACAAACCTAACCGACGAACATGGAACATACTTGCTCCGTGCCTTTATTTTCTCTCCACTCACAGTAATTTGCAAACCTAACTGGCAAACAAGGAAAAGGAAAAAGAAACGGGTAAATGGGTTCACCCGTTTCACCCGCGGGTGACGAGTGAAACGGATGATGGGTGATACATAACGAGTGACGGGTCGGGTATGGGTGGAGCAGGTGAAGTCGGGTGACGGGTGCGGGTGATGGTCCACCCGACCCAAACCCAACCCATTGCCATCCCTATCCAGACCCGGCCCAACCTCAGCCTGGCCCACTACTCAACCCGGCCCAGTCCAAACCCGGTTCGCTACTCTATCTTGCCCACTACTCCTCAAACCTGGCCTATCACCAAAACCGGCCCAAACCAAGCCCGGCCCAATCTAAAGATGGCCCAATCCCAAAACTGGCCCATTGCCCAAAACTCAAGGCCCATGGCCCAGAGTCCAAAATAGACCCAAGTCCACAAATCAACCCTATAGCCCAACACTTCAAGTCCAACCCAAATCAAATCCTCTCCAAATCTCAAAAAGAAACTCACCCATGAAATGTTATCCAACTTTAATCCAATCCAAGTTCACAAAAATAACCTAAGCCCACAAAAGTCAAACCAAGTCCACACAAATGTCAAACCTTGACCGGAAAACGTTTACCTTGACCAGAAAACGTTGACCTTGACCAAAAAACGTTGACCTTGACCAGAAAATGTTGATCTTGACCAGAAAATATTGACCTTGACCAAAAACGTTGACCTAAGCATTGACCAACCCCACTTCAACCCGAACTTTGACCTGGCTCATCTTCCAATACAAGTCAAAACAAAATCCAATCAAACCCAACTCATTTTTCAAAACTGATTCCTTTCAACTCAAACTCAATTTGTAAATTCCATTAAAAATCCAAAATCCAAAAATCTATGATTTCAAACAACTATTTCAGCCAAATTTCTTCAAGTTTTCAAAAGAAACTATTTTGTGGAATTTTAAAGGAAAAAACTCTTCTCACATCACAGAAAACTCTTCTCAAAACGCAGAAAGTTCTTCTCACATATACAGAAAGTTTTCTCCTAAAACATTTCTCAAAATCAATGTTTCTTTACATAGAATTCCGAACAACTTCAAAAGTTTTTTTTCCAACTTAGTTTTTAACTCAAATAAACCGTTTTCAGGGATCAAGAAATGTCTAACCCCTTCAAAAAATTTCCTCCATGGTTAGAACATCACTTGTCTCCCTTCCCAAAATAAAAATCCGAGGCGGGGCACTGGGGTCATAACCTCCCTTGTTGCAGTCTGGATCTCTTTAGGCGGGGCATTAGGGTGACAAACCTCCCCTAATTGCAGCCTAGATTTTTACAAGGCAGGGTGCTAGGGAAGTAACGACCTTCCTAGTCGCAACCGGGATTTTAGAATTGTCTAACTCCATTCCACTCGATTTCAGTATTTTCGGCTTTTAATGTTTTAAACCCGGGAGTTAGAGACGCTATTAGGGTTTGACCGAGAACATCTCATTCATGGTGTTTCTCTCTAAATCCTATTTTTCGACATAAATTCCTTGCCCCATCTTTCGAGCCTCGGCACTTACCATTAATTAAGTGTCGTGTTCGAGGGGGTACATTGGGTAATCCCTCGGGATTATCCGCCCTTTTGCAACAAAAACAATTTTTTTCGGTTTTAAAAACTTTAAGAGAGACAATATTAAATAGACCAATCCAACCCTTCCCATAGAACCTCAGATACCATAAACATTTCTCAATCCTCCTCTGAACCAACTCCAAGTCACATAGGACCTCCAATTCTTGAACACTTCCGAACAACATTAGTCATCAGAAACCTGAAACATCTTCAAAACCCGAACACCTATAAACCAAACACCCTCTTTCACACTCCATCAACACTTTCGACTTCTTAAAACACCTCAGAAATTTGACCATTCTAAAATCCAAACTTTACAAACACGAAAAACTCCTCAATTCGACCAAAGAATCCGAACACCTCTCAACTTCACAAAATGACCAAAATACCCCTAAGCTCTACAAAATGACCAAAAACTCCTTAACTCCAGCAAATGATCCAAACACCCCTTAACAAAAAAAATGATGACTAAAATGCCCTTTTGCCCCTCAAAACCTCCAGCATCCTTTTAACCTCGTGAAAGTCGAAACAACCTCAAACCTCTCAACATTCAAACCAATTTCACCGACCAATATTTCAAGACCAGCCTATTTCTCCAAACTCTTGGAAATCATCTGTTCTTCAGTTCACACTCAATTCTATCCTTTGTCTTTAAATTGAATATCTCTAAGAAGGTTTTGAAAGAAGGCAATCCCGATAATTGGAGACCGAGGTTTCCTCGGGCACCAATCCGAAGTCGTGGTCTTTGCCACTTCTGAGGGGTGTAACCCAGTACAAACCCAACATAGAATCTCTGCAAATGACCAGATAAGTCCTATCCATAAGGAACAACCTCAGAGTCAACTAACGGTTCTTAGAACCCTCCTCTTCCCTTCCTAGTTCCTTAGGTCAAACTAGGTGGCGACTCTAATCAATTCCGCCTTATAGAGGCATAAGTCCGCATGGAGCCCATTGAGAGCGGGTGTAGTGTTCACTAATACTCCCCATATGCTTTCTGGGAAAGACGGGCGATTTAGTAGGTATTTGAGGGATGCCAGAGTAACGGGTTTTCACCCTCCACAAAATGGCATTTTCTAGGATTTAGGCTTCTCAGTCAGACCATATTTAGATAGATCCCCCTCATACCGAAAAATCACCCTCCACAATACCGAACTACTCCTCAATAGTATAAATGACTAAAATTCCCTTTGATCTCTCAAACCATCTAACTTCCTCAAAGAACCATAAATAATTCCTATCACCAAACCTTCTCAAAACCCGGACATCTAAAAGCACCAAAATAACCTTCAATGCCACCAAAGACTAAAAATCCTTCATCATTGGACAAACAAAAATCCTCCTCAAACCCCTCAAATCTTCCATGACTTCCACAAGCCTTCAACACCTCAAACTTCTCTTAGACTTTCTCCAAATCCAAGTCAATTTCAGCTATTCTACCATCAGAATGTTTTCAATCTCTTATAAAGTCTTTCCATGTTCATCCAACTTTCTTAATCCATTAACCCTACAATTGTTAGCTTGGTAGATAACATCACCTTATCAAATTCTTTGCACTCCTCTCCTCTCCTATCCTCGTGGCCTATTAAAATTGAATCTCTCTAAAAAAGTTTTGAAAGAAGGCAATCCCGACGATTGGAGACCAAGGTTTCCTCAGACACCATCCAAAATCGTGGTTGTTGCCACTTCCAAGGGGTGTAATCTAGTACGAATCCACACAGAATCTCTATAATGACCAGATAAGCCCTATCCGTAAGTAACAAATCTGAGAGTCAATTAAAGGTTCTTAGAGCCCTTTTTCTTTCCTTCCTAGTTAATTTTAGGTCAAACTAGGTGACGACTCTAGTCAATTCCGTCCTTAGGGCATAAGTAGGTGTGGAGGCCATTGAAAGCGGGTGTAGTGTTCACTAGCATTCTCCTTAAGTTTTATGGGAAAGATGAACGATAAAGTAGGTATTTGAGGGATGCCAGAATAATGGGATTTTACCCTCCACATAATGGTACATTCTAGGATTTTTACTCATAACCACTTAGTTAGACCCCCCTCAAACAGAAAAAACCACCCTCCACAAGATGTTTCTACTCTAGTCTATGAATTATGAGGGTAGTGGTGACAATGGGTCGGGTTCGGGTTGGGTGAAACTTCATCCGCACCAGTCATCCGTTTTCACCCGATTCATCCGAACCCGATCCATCCCCTGTTAAGGATCACCAGAACCCGAACCCGACTCGAACCCGTGGGTGAAACGGGTGGGTCAGGTGATAAAACGGGTGAGATTTTTGTTACATGTTTTTTAAAAATTTTAGAAAATATTAGGGGTTAATTGTAAATTTATAGTAACTTTAGGTTCAAAGTGTAATTTATATAAAAAAATTGTGAGTTTGAATGTAATTCTTAGTAAAATTCAAGGGGACTTATCATAATTTTTTAAAAATATTGGGTCAAACTGTAAACGGGTGATGGGTCGGGTGAGAACCGGGTGATGGGACGGCTAATGGGTGAAAAACTTCTCACTCGCATCCGACCCGACCCATCACCCGTTTCACCCGTCACCCATTTTCACCCATTTATTTCGGGTTTTCACCCATTTATATGGGTCGGATGAACAGGTGGATCAGGTACCCAAAGGTTAATGCCACCACTAATGGGCGTCTCATAGTACAACCTTTTGGATATCAATGTTTTTAAAATATGACTGGTATTCGTTGTTCAACTTTTTAAACCCTTTGTTAAAAAAATATCTTATATTGTCCTAAATTTTGTTAAGGTTCAAATTCGAGACTAGTTGTTCATGGAAAGTTATTTCATAAAATAATAGTAATATAATTTTACAAATTTTAATTTAAATAAATATTACAAATATTATGGAGAGACGTGGTTGCTGACTTACTCTGGTCAAGCACCCAACGAATGCGTAGATGCTAATCGGAGATAATGAACACAGATTCCGGCCAGTGAGGCCAAGGATGTGGAGGATTTTTATGGTTTGAGAGTTAAGGGTCCCTCTGTTGTTGGAAGATAATTTCAACGAATAATGTGTTTTCGGGATTGAGAAGACACCAAAGCGTAAAACGTGTGTCAAGTTTTTTTGTTTTGCTACAACAGGGTTTCTTTGTATTTTATAGTAAGATTGAGAGATAATATACATGAGGTGGCGGCCCATTTTAATAGTAAACTAGGGTTTTTTCCACTTTTTGTGGACTATGTATGTGTGTGGCACGGTAAGAAGGTCGGATAGGCTTCACAAGATGGGATGTGAAGACTGGTCAAGACGATACCTAATTTGTCCGGGGATGAGAGGCACGATTATAATAAAAAGAAAAACAAAGATGCAACGTGCTTCTGGTGGCTGATGTAATATTTGTTATTATGTGGTAGTATTCGTTTTTCATACTTTGTTCTTTTCAATTATATAAAATCAATCATTTTTAATTTCCTCGATAATTTAGAAATCTTTCTATCAATTTATGATTTTAAAAAATTCTTCCGGCTCAAGTATCTACAAATACGTTCGGATAAGGGATACCAGTTGTTCAACCTTTTGAGCTTTCTAAACTTTTTGTTCAGAAAAAATTTTCACAATGTTTCAAAATTTATTTCATACTGTTCCTAAATTTTGTAAAATTTCAAACTCGAGACTAGTTGTTCATCGATAAATATATTATAAAAGAATGTTGATACAATTTACCATTTATTAAATAGATTGCCTTTTTTAATTCAAGTTTACTTTCAGATTCGCGATACTAGTTGTTCAAGTTTTAAAACACTATATTCAAAATTTACATCATGTTGTTCTTTTTTTTTAAAGCTCTTGTTCATGTTTGGAATTTAAAATTAGTTGTTCAATTTTTTGTACCATATGTTCATTTATTGCCTATAAACTGTTCACAAATTTGATACTAGTTGTTCATCAATATTAAAAAAGATGTCAATGTAATATACCATTTGTCTTGGTTTTGTCATTTTGAAACATCAAGTTCGTGTTCGTATAAACGATACTCGTTATTCAACTTTTTAAACCCTTTGATCAAAATTTATTTCATATCTTTCCAAAATTTTGTTAAGGTTCAAATTCAAATAAGGTTGTTGATGGAAAATTGTTTAATAAAAAAATGTTAATACAATTTGACATTTTTAAATTGAATTGCCATTTCGAAAACACTTTGTTCATAATTTACATCATATTGTGCCCTTTTTTATAAGTTCTTGTTCATGTTTATATATTTGTTCATTTTTTAGAATCATATGTTCAACTATTGTTTATAAACTGTTCACAAATTTGATACTAACTGAAATTTCATGATAAAACAATGTCAATGTAATATAATTTTTATTGGTTTTTAATTTTCTTAACATCAAGTTCGTGTTCATATGAGCGATATTCGTTGTTCAACTTTTTAAACCCTTTGTTCAAAAAATATCTTATATTGTCCTAAAAAATTTTAAGGTTCAAATTCGAGATTAATTTTCATGGAGTTATTTCATAAAATAATAGTAATATAATTTTATAATTTTTAATTTAAATAAATATCACAAATA
This sequence comes from Limonium bicolor, assembly GCA_023374045.1. Lineage (NCBI taxonomy): Eukaryota > Viridiplantae > Streptophyta > Magnoliopsida > Caryophyllales > Plumbaginaceae > Limonium > Limonium bicolor. Next base: position 438,763,706 of record CM041776.1, read on the forward strand.
CTAAGCAGAGACCAGGTTGCTGACTTACTCTGGTCAAGCATCCAACGAAAGCGTAGATGCTAGTCGGAGATAATGAACATAGATTCCAGCGAATGAGGCCACGAATGTGGAGGTTTTTTCTTGTTTTGAGAGTTCAGGTGCCCTCTGTTGTTGGAAGACAATTCCAGTGTAGAATGTGTTTCCGGGATTGGGAAGACTCCAGAGCGTAAAACGTGGGTCAAGTTTTTTTTTAATTTTGTTACAACAGGGTTTTTTGTATTTTATATTAAAATTGAGAGGTAGTATACATGAGGTGGCGGACCATTTTAATAGTAGACTAGGGGTTTTTCCATTTTTCGTGGGCTATGTATGGGCGTGGCATGGTAAGAAGGTCGGACAGGCTTCACAAGATGGACCGTGAAGACTGGCCGAAACGATATCTAATTTTACGGGAACGAGGGGCACAGTATAATAAAAAAACAAGCTGTAGCTTGCTTCTGGTCGCTGATGTAATATTTTTATTATGTGGTTTTGTTCTTTTCAATTATATAAAATCTAATATTTTTAATTTTCTCGATAATTTAGAAATCTTTATATCAATTTATGATTTAAAAAAATTCTTCTAGCTCAAATATCTACAAACACGTTCGGATAAGAGATACTAGTTGTTCAATTTTTGACCTTTCTTAAATTTTTTGTTCAAAAACATTTCCCCAATGTTCTTGGATTTTTTTTATGTTCAAGTTAAAAATCAAGTTCATGTTCACGTTTAGAAATATAAAATTAGTGGTTTAATTTTTTAGATCATATGTTCAATTATTGTTTATACACTGTTCACAAATTTAACACTAGTGGTTCATTAAATATTTTATACTAACAAAATGTCAATATAGTATACAACTTTTTATTGGTTTGTCGTTTTTTAAACATCCAAATTTCTGTTCATTTAAGTAATTATTTTTGTTCAACTTTTAAAACTCTTTGTTCAAAATTTATTAAATAATGTTCCTAAATTTTGTCAAAGATCAAACTCAAGACTAGTTGTTCATCGATTAATATATTATAAAAGAATGCTGATACAATTTACCATTTATTAACTGGATTGCCTTTTTTAATTCAAGTATATTTTTAGATACGCGATACTAGTTGTTCAAGTTTTAAAACACCGCTGTTCAAAATTTACATCATGTTGTTCCTTTTTTTAAAAGGTTTTGTTCATGTTTAGAAATTTAAAATTAGTCGTTCAATTTTTTGTACCATATGTTCAATTATTGCCTATAAACTATTCACAAATTTGATACTAGTTGTTCATCAGAAATTTTAAAATAAAACAATGTCAATGTAATATACCATTTGTCTTGGTTTTGTCATTTTTAAAAATCAAGTTCGTGTTAGTATAAGCGACACTCGTTATTCAACTTTTTAAACCCTTTGTTCAAAGTTTATTTCATATCTTTCCTAAATTTTGTTAAGATTAAAATTCAAATAACAATATAGTATACAAATATTAACAATTATTGTATATTCTTTTCTAGGCCTTCTAAAAATGGAACATTATCGTCCTCAACCACCAAAACATAGGGGTTGTGCTTCCATTATGGTACCGTCAGTTGAAGGCCAGGATGATCTAAAAAAGGTCGAAAAAGTGGTACTTAAGTTGATGAAGCATGACAACCAGGGGCGAACCCAGAGTTTTAATGCTATGGGGTCCATTAATTAACGTACATGTACATATAATATATATATATATATATATATATTGATTTCAAACTAATATTCAAATATTTTACAACTGTCCTCTACGAGTCTTCATTGCTTGAAAATGATACATAATAGTCTCATTACTAATTGTATTGAAAACATCTTTTTCCACATAAGTAATTAGACAATCATTAAGCACATCATCTTCCATCTTGTTACGTAGATCGGTCTTGATAATCTTCATTGCAGAAAACACTCTTTCAACTGTCGCTGTAGCAACTGGCAGAATTAGTGCAAGTCTCAATAACAAGAACACCAAAGAAAAATTCAGATGTTGTTTTGTTTCAACCAACTTCCTTGCAAGAGCACTAATTCCATTCAAATCAGAGAACCTTGGATCATGATGCATATTTGCAATAAAATTATCAAGCTGACGACTAAGCTCATGGACCTTACTTTCACAATCAAAATCATTTGGATATAAACGTGCCATGGCCAATAATTTAGTCTTGTCAAAGTGAGCAAATGAATCAGCTGGATTCAAACAAGCCAAACCAAGTAGTAATTCTGTATTCACCTCACTAAAGCGATAGTTGAGCTCTTGAATTTGCATATCAACAATCGCATATAAGATACTCACACGATAGTAATGCTCATTTGTCATGTCATCAACTCTACGCCGCAAGTTTGATCCTCCACGATAGTGCATAGCATCCATATCGAGTGTAAGAATATTTTGCTTCATACAAAAAGAAGTAACCTCCAAAATAAGATCTTCCCACCCATTGTCTCTCATTGCTTGCAACTGAGTCTTAGCTATAGCAAGTAGAAACATAGCATTAACAATGTCTTGCTCTCTCTTCTGCAAAACCATATTCAACTGATCAGTGATTGCTAGCGCCTTCTCCATTAAATGTAGCATAAAAACAAATCGAAAGGATTGCAATAGATTCAGGAGTCCTTGTGCCTTTTGCCGATCATTTCCATCTGAACTTTTCATTGCAATATCATCAATTACCTCAATCAAAGATGGAAATGTAATAATCAAATTTTGTAAAGATTTGAAATGAGAACTCCAACGAGTATCACCAGGCCTATTAAGCCCGAGTTCTTGATTCAAACCTCGTCCAGTTTCAAGCTCACCTAAACGAATAGCTTCTTCTCTTATTATTGCTTGCTCGGCTCGAAACACGTCTCTATTCTTGAAGGAAGTGCCAACCACATTTAAGACAACATTAACCACATCAAAAAGCCATGCAGCATCCTCATGATTCTTTGCAACTGCAACAAAGGTTAGTTGAAGTTGATGGGCAAAACAATGAATGTTGTGTGCAGACCTAGAGTTACTCATAACTAGAGTCCTTAATCCGTTCAAATGTCCCTGCATATTACTAGCACCATCATAACATTGACCACGAATTTATGAGGGCTAAGAGAATGTTGAGCAAGCAATGAATAAACAGCCTTTTTTAGAGCTACTGCACTCGTCTGGCCAACATGAACAACACCAATTAGCCTCTCCATCACAAATCCTCTTTTGTCAACATATCTCACCACAAGAGCCATTTGTTCTTTATGAGACACGTCACGAGATTCATCAACTAAGATTGCAAAATAATCATGTCCAATGTCCTCTATGATAGCCTTGACTGTTTCATTAGCACATGCCCTCACAATATCTTTCTGAATCTTTGGAGAAGTTAATTGTAAATTTTTTGGAGCATTCTTCATAGTGACATCTCCCACTGATTCAACACGATTCGCATACCAATCAAGCACAGTAAAAAAATTTCCCTTTCTGCCAGAAGATTCGCTTTCATCATGACCTCGAAAAGGAAACCCACATGTCAAAAGTAATCTTGCAACATCAATTGATGCAATCAAACGAGTTCTATATTCTGTCTGAATTTGCTTCGTTTGCTTTATCAAAGCTGTATGGAAGGATTGTTTTTGATTTAAAAGATCAACACACATCTTGGAACATTGATTATGAGTACTAGATGGTCCACCAACATGGGCTGAATATCTCTCACTTTTGTTCCAAGCCCTAAAACCTGTAGCAGAAAATGTTTCCCCTCCACGATGTCCAAGTTTCTCATTATGAAACAAATAGCAAGGTAGACAAAACACGACATCCTTCTTAATACTGTACTCCAACCAACTAGGATATTTATCAAACCATAAATTGTTAAACTGACGTGATTTGTCTGTAAAATAACTCGCAGGGAAATTAAGATTTCGAGGTTGATACGGACCTTTTTGAATGTAATGTCTTCTCACTTGATCCCGCACATTTGGGTGATAAAGCATCATCGGTTTTCTGTCAGCAGGGTCAGCTGGTAAGGAAAGCTCACCTCTAAGAAAGTGCATGTTGGATGTTTTGTTCGACATGAGTGGTTGACACATGATTTGGAATCTCGGTACCAAGATTCAAGGATCCAACTTCACCATGAACTTGTGTTTCTTGATTTAAGGGTGACCTTTGTGATGAACATGATGACCTCTTAAAATATTTTCCATTGCAAAGCTGTAAAATAAAGATAGTTAGCATAAAAAATAACACTACAAATTTAAAACCAACCTACAAAATACTACATCACAAATCAGAATGCTGAATCAAACAAACAAAAAAAGAAACTAAAAACCTAAGTTTACATCAATTATCCGTAGGCTACAAAATAAATTTAGTGAATCATATCAATTGAAGTTTGCTGTTGAATAAAAAAACGTGGTGGCTATTGGCTGGTGCTACTACGCAGCATTGCTATGCTATTCAATAATTTTTAAGTTAATCAATTGAGGTTTGCAGTTGCAGACAGCACATGATACAAAAAATTGTAAAGTATATCTGTATATGCATACTGCGACAGCTCTTTCTTCCATAAAAACTGAACAGAATCATGTCAATTGAAGTTGTTGAATAAAAAAAACGTGGTGGATGGTGCTATTGCAATTCAATAATTTTTAATTTAATCTTTGAGGTTTGCAGACAGCACATGGAGACAAAACAAATGTAAAGTATAAGCATACATACCTGAGTGGGAGGGGGAGTGCGCGCGGCAGCAGGCAACAAGCAGCTCTATTCTTTAATTTGGCGTGGGCGTGGGGATGAGGATGATGATTAAGTCTCTATTTACCTTTTTAAACCCTAAAAGCAGAACCAAGTACAAATTATATTGATGCTTTGCTTTTCTTCAGACCAAACTGCAAACTACTTGCAACAGCAGCACTAGGCCCTATGCAGCACCTGTGGCCCAACCCGGATGAGTACGCCCGCCACCCTGGCCTGCATCATGTCATTAGATAGAAATACTCTCATGGATCGTAGCTTGCAAGGCCTGCTTTAGTGTTTAATTTTTTGATAAACAAAATGTGGTAAGGAATCAAACTCCTAACCATCAAACTAGGAGTTTTTAACCACTGAACCACTTTCACTATTTGTTAGTTTTGTCATTTTATTACATATACTAAATTTTAAAATTTTTAATTTTTTCATAAAATGCTATGGGGTCCGGCCCCCATAGGACCCCATGTGGGTCTGCCCCTGATGACAACAATCTGAACCTGCAATGGAGGAGTGGAAGTAAAAACATGGACACACAATGCAGCGTTAAACAAATATTAACAATTACTAGAGCCTATTAACGCATATCCATCGCAGGGAGCCTACCTAAATTGAACAGGTTACGGGAGTAATACCTGAAGACGTAACCCATACCAAGAAGAACAGATAGGAAGGATACTGAAGCATTTCCATATTTCCCTTCATTAAATAGCACGAAGCCGAAACAAATATTGGTTCCGAAACCTGGGATGATTCAGTGGCGGATCCAAAGGGGGGGGGGGGGGCGGGGGGCATGGGCCCCCCGAAATTTTGAAAATTTATCAAATGCTCTTAATTTTTTTAAAAAAGTACAAAATAACATAATATTTCAAATAGTGACAGTGTCAAAATTTTTTTTTGCCCCCCCCCAAGACAAAGCTCCTGGATCCGCCACTGATGATTATAGTGTTCGAGTCAACATTAGCGGGTTTATAAAAGAGAAATGGTAAGACTACGACCATCAAACAAAGACAAAGTAGTAACTGAAGTAAATAATCGGAAAATACCACATCGGGCTTACCAGGTGCAGCAACATAAATAAAGAGTAGCGTGGTTTGAAACAGGTGTGAAAGACCGCCAAAAGGTCTATAACACATTCGGATATAACATGCGTGTTGAGAAATCGAATTTCTAGTAACCAACATTTTTCTGTTTTACAGGACATGATGAACATAAAGAATAAGGGAGGAGGAGAAACGACACCAGCGTCGGAACACCAACGAGGTCGCTCATTGAATCATCTCCCTTATGTCGGATTCATATGGTGATATTCATGGGAAATGACAAGTAGTGAAACGAAATGAGTATGCATAATGAGAAATGAACAATTCTTGAATTTTTTTTATGTTCAAGTTTAAAATATTAAAGTTCATGTTCACTTATTTGATCTTTAAAAAATGACAATTCCAGCTTTGTTCAGGGTCCCCCTGTTGTTGGAAGACAATTCCAGTGTAGAATGTGTTTTCGGGATTGAGAAGACTCCAGAGCGTAAAATGTGTGTCAAGTTTTTTTGTTTTGCTACAGCAGGTTTCTTGTATTTTATAGTAAGATTGAGAGATAGTATACATGAGGTGGCGACCCATTTTAGTAGACTAGGGGTTTTCCACTTTTTGTGGACTATGTATGGGCGTGGCACGGCAAGAAGGTTGAATAGGCTTCACAAGATGGACCGTGAAGATTGGCCGGGACGATACCTAATTTGTCCGGGAATGAGGGGCACAAGTATAATAAAAAGAAAAACCAAGCTGCAGCGTTCTTCTGGTCGCTGATGTAATATTTGTTATTATGTGGTAGTATTTGTTTTTCATGTTTTGTTCTTTACAATTATATAAAATCTATCATTTTTAATTTCCTCAATAATTTATAAATCTTTATATCAATTATGATTTTATAAATTTTATCTGGCTCAAATATCTACAAATACGTTCGGATAAACGATACCAGCTGTTCAACTTTTTGAGCTTTCTGAACTTTTTGTTCAAAATTTTTTTTCTGATGTTCTTGAAATTTTTTATGTTCAAGTTTAAAATATTCATATTCAAGTTCACGTTAAGAAATATAAAATTAGTGGTTTAATTTTTTAGATCATATGTTCAATTATTGTTTATACATTGTTCACAAATTTAACACTAGTGGTTCATTAAATATTTTATACTAACAAAATTTCAATATAGTATACAAACTTTTATTGGTTTGTCGTTTTTCAGACATCAAAATTTGTGTTCATTTAAGCAATGATTTTTGTTCAACTTTTAAAACTCTTTGCTCAAAATTTATTTCATATTGTTCCTAAATTTTGTCAAAGTTCAAACTCAAGACTAGTTGTTCATGGATAACTATATTATAAAAGAATGTTGATACAATTTACCATTTATTAAATGGTTTGCCTTTTTTAATTCAAGTTTACTTTCCGATACGCGATACTAGTTGTTCAAGTTTTAAAACACTGTTCAAAATTTACATCATGTTGTTCCTTTTTTTAAAAGCTTTTGTTCATGTTTAGAAATTTAAAATTAGTTTTTCAATTTTTCGTACCATATGTTCAATTATTACCTTCAAATTGTTCTCAAATTTGATACTAGTTGTTCATCAGAAATTTTTAAATAAAACAATATCGATGTAATATACCATTTGTCTGGGTTTTGTCATTTTTAAACATCAAGTTTGTGTTCGTATAAGCCATACTTGTTATTCAAATTTTTAAACTGTTTGTTTAAAATTTATTTCATATCTTTCTTAAATTTTGTTAAGGTTCAAATTCAAATAAGGTTGTTCATGGAAAATTGTTTAATAAAAATGTTAATACAATTTGACATTTTAAAATTGAATTGCCATTTTGAAAACACGGTTGTTCATATTTACATCATATTATTCCCTTCTTTTATAAGTCCTTGTTCATGTCTAACAAATGACAGTGTTTCCTCTCAACTACACCGCTTTGTTGAGGTGTATGAGGATTGGAACGCTGATGGATAATCCCTAGTTGTTTGAAATAATTAGCACCTTCTTTAGATGATTTAAGTTCATAAGCGTTATCAGTTCGAATTATCTTAACTTTCTTCATGTATTGTCGTTCAACCATAACTATAAAGTCTTTAACATATTCAAATGCTTGAGACTTATGCCGCATTAATTTAGTCCACAAAGTTCTGCTTTTATCATCAACGATACTTAGGAAATATAAGCTTTCGTCACTATTCTCTACGGAGCAAGGTCCCCAAACATCTATGTGGAGTAAATCCAAGCATTCTTTACTACTACTATCAGATAGAGGGAAAGGAAGTCTATGTCCCTTTGCCCTGTTACAAGCATCGTAAACAAAATTTAATGGAATATCCTTTCTTCCTATTACTCCTATTTCAACAAGCTTTTGCAAAGGAACATGTCCAAGTTTATCGTGCCAATAAATGGCATCTTTATTGGCTATTACATTAAAAGTATTAATATGTTCTTCTCCTGTAATGCCTCGCGCTCCTAAAAAAAACCTTCTAATCCTTGTTTGTCCAGACAATATAAGCCATTATCCTCCCTTCCTATCAACCTTTTAATCTTCAATGTCAGGTCCTGCAATATGTAGTAACCGTGATGCAACACCATGATGTAGTTAAATTGCTTAGAAAACTTGCTAACTGACAATAAATTGCATTTAAAATCTAGTGAAAAAGGACATTATCTAGAAGACAATTTGCAAAGAGCAAAACTTTTCCAATTGTTTTGACATCTTGGACTGTTCCATCAAGTAAGGTGACTGTGTGCCTGCCTTTTATGTTACTGATATTTCTCAAGCAATCTCCTTTTCCGGTGAGATGATCCGTGGCACCGGTGTCAATAACCCAAATGTCTGATTCATGGTTTCTGGTGCTAAGATTGTTAGCAGTGCTATAGCGGAAATGTTGAGTTAAAGAAGGAGAAGGTTTACCTGCAAAATTGCAAGTAGAACTTTCCTCGGTATGTCTGATATTGACTTTCTGTAGATAGCCCACCAACATGCTTAGTTGCTCTTGTGACATTCCTGGAACTGGTGAAGCAGCAGCATCCTCGCCAGCAGCAACATTGACGCTAGTTCCCATTCTTTTAACCTTTCCATGTTTCCAACCGTTTGGGTACCCATGCTTTTCAAAGTATCGACCTTCATTGTGTCCCTGTTTATTACAATAGGAGCAATGTTCTCTATGCTTCTTGCCTTTCCCCTTTTCATTTTGTTGCCATTTCAACTGCTATTGTGGTCTATTTCCTCCATACGCAGCGTTGATAAATCCTCCATCAACATCATTTTTCTTCCTTTTACTACTTTCACGCTGTCTCTCTTCTGACATAATAAGGGAGTAAGCATTCTATAAACTTGGAAGAGGAGACAACACTAAGATATTACCTCTAATGTTTATGTAATAGTCGTTTAAACTCATAAGGAAATCTAGAACCTTGCCCTCTTCTAATATCTTCTTGACCTTCTCTGCATAACCACACACTAGTGGAAAAAATGTTTTAAACCACGGTTCCTAACCGTGGTTTATGCTCCCGTCGCATATAGAAAATTGTCTATATACCACGGTTGATAACCGTGTTATAAAAGTAGACTATATACCACGGTTCTCTCCTTAACCGTCGTTTAAGACCGTTTTTGGACGCGGTCCTCAATGATTTTAAACGACGGTTAAGGAGAGAACCGTGGTATAAAGCCCTTTTATATGACGGTTAAAGGTCAAAACCGTGGTTTATTATCTATAAAATCAACGAATAAACCACGGTTATACATATAACTGTGGTTTATAGTCTATGAAATTTTTTCAAAATCGCCGGCGATTCAGAAGCGCCGCTTCGCAGATATCAAACACAGCACAGAAGAGAATGAGAGGCTAGAACATGTGTGTTCCTTGTTTGCGATTTATGGTTGCAGAATAATGAGTGAAGAATGGCGTAGTATGTTCCTTGTTCGCGGTGGGTTGCAAAATTACCGTGAAGTTGAAGAGAATGAAGAACGGTGGGTAGGTCATGTACCTTGTTCGCCGGTTATGTTGCGAAAATTACAGTGAGAATGAGTGAGTGAGGATGAGCATGTTCCTTGTTCGCAAGTGTAAGCTGCAAAAATTACCGAAAAACAAGAGAATGAGTGAGGAAGAGCATGTTCCTTGTTCGCGGTTTAGGATTGCAAAAATTACCGTGAGCTAGTTGAAGAGAATGAAGAATAGTTGCAGAGCATGTTCGTCGGTTTGGGTTCCAAAATTATCGTGAGGTTGAAGAGAATGAAGAAGAGTTGCAGAGCTCGTCGGTTTGGGTTCCAAAATTACCGTGAAGAGAATGAAGAAGAAGAGTGCGTCGACATATATGAGAATAGAGAGAAAGTGCCGCGTTAAATTTTGGCCGAAAATTAAAATTCCCGCCTAGATTATATACCACGGTTGATCAAAAAACCGTGGTTTAATATAGCAAGATGTGCAATATAAATGACGGTTGCCTAGGAACCGTGGTATATAGGTACCTTATATACGACGGTTCTTGAAGAACCGTGGTATATTCACTCCGGCATGTACTATATACCACGGTTCCCCTGAAAACCGTGGTATAAACTAACCTATATACGACGGTTCCGAAAAAACCGTGGTATATGCGCTCTGGAATGCACCTTAAACGACGGTTTCTATTAAAACCGTGGTTTATAAACTTTAAACCACGGTTTTCCACTTAACCGTGGTTTAAACGCCGTCATTAAAAACATTTTTTCTACTAGTGACATTTACATCATTTGCAAGATGCTAGATCTATAACAGAAGCTAGTTCATCCCAAATTCGTTTGAATTTAGTGAAATATACACTGACAAAATCATTTCCCTGGTCCAAATCACACAGCTCTTTCTTTAAGTTAAATCTCCTAGTACCGTCAATTTGATCGTACCTGGACAGGAGACTACTCCAAATTTCTCTAGCAGTTTTGTGATAAACCAAGCTTTCACATATATTCTGGTCTAGAATTAAAGATGGGCTTAGCCCAAACTTGCTAAGCCCATCTTTAATTCCATTGCATCGATCCCAAGCCTTTGATTTCACTTCATCGTCCTCAGGTCTTTCCAATGTGCCATCGATCATTCCGATTTTATTTTTCGCCATTAACACCATCAGAACGGGGCGTTTCCAGGTTTGGAACCCTATTCCATTGAATTTGGTCGTGATTATCATTCCGGGATGATCAGACGTATGTACATATGTCGGATCTGAAGTGTCGACGACATTGGTGTGCCTTCCTCGGGCTTCTGTGAATGATCACAACAGTTCCTCTAATTGAGTCACGGAGTTTACACTCGTCCCCGTCACAGTAAACCCGATCTGGTACCATGTAGAAATGTGGAGTGGGATAAACGAGAAAGAAAAGTTTTTGTATTCTCCTATTCACGCTCGAAGAAGAAAAGAGCAGGACATGCTCTTGTATAGATGTACAAAGAGAAGAGAGAAGAAGAAAGAAAGGAAACTATCAGCTAAAGAAAAGGAAACTATTGACTAAATAGAAATAAATATATATTGACTAAAGAAAAGGAAACTATTGACTAAAGAGAAATAAATCTATTGACTAAAGAAAAGGAAACTATTGACTAAAGAAAATTAAATCTATTGACTAAAGATAAGAAAACTATTGACTAAAAAGAAATAGGCTAAAATTATATAAGACTTCTAGAAAATTAACTTATAAGAAGATTTAAGATTTACACATATTGACATATCCTAACAATGTTCAACTATTGTTTATAAACTGTTCACAAATATGATACTAATTGTTCATCAGAATTTCATTATTAAACAAGGTCAATATAATATATCATTTTTATTGGTTTTTAATTTGTTTTAACATCAAGTCCGTGTTCATAGGAGCGATATTCGTTGTTCAACATTTTAAGGTTCAAATTCGATATTAGTTGTTCATGGGAAGTTATTTCATAAAATCATAGTAATATAATTTTACAAATTTTAATTTAAATAAATATACAAATATTAAGGAGAGACGAGGTTGCTGACTTACTCTGGTCATGCACCCAATGAAAGCGTAGATGCTAGTCGGATATAATGAACACAAATTCCGGCGAGTGAGGCCAAGGATGTGGAGGATTTTTCTGGTTTTGAGAATTCAGGCGCCCTCTGTTGTTGGAAGACAATTCTAGCGTAAAATGTGTTTTCGGGATTGAGAAGACTCCATAGCGTAAAACGTGGGTCACGTTTTGTTTGTTTTGCTACAACAGAGTTTCTTGCATTTTATTGTAAGATTGGGAGATAGTATACATGAGGTGGTAGCCCAATTTAATAGTAGACTAGGGTTTTTTCCACTTTTCGTGGACTATGTATTGGCGTGGCATGGTAAGAAGGCCGGACAGGCTTCACAAGATGGACTGTAAAGACTGACCGAGACGATACCTAATTTGTCCGTAATGAGGGGCACGAGTATAATAAAAAGAAAAACTAAGCTGCAACGTGTTTCTGGTCGCTGATGTAATATTTGTTATTATGTGGTAGTATTTGTTTTCATGTTTTGTTCTTTTCAATTATATAAAATCTATCATTTTTAATTTCCTCGATAATTTAGAAATCTTTATATCAATTTATGATTTTAAAAATTTCTTCTGGCTCAAATATCAACAAATACGTTCGGATAAGGGATACCAGTTGTTCATCTTTTTGAGCTTTCCGAACTTTCTGTTCAGAAAAATTTCCACAATGTTCTTGAATTTTTTTTATGTTCAAGGTCAGAATATTCAAGTTCATGTTCAGGTATAGAAATATAAAATTAGTGGTTTAATTTTTTAGATCATATGTTCAATTATTGTTTATACACTGTTCACAAATTTAACACTAGTGGTTCATTAAATATTTTATACTAACAAAATGTCAATATAGTATACAACTTTTTATTGGTTTGTTGTTTTTTAAACATCAAATTTGTGTTCATTTAAGCAATGATTTTTGTTCAACTTTTAAAACTCTTTGTTCAAAATTTATTTCATATTATTTCTAAATTTTGTCAAAGTTTAAACTCGAGACTAGTTGTTCATGGATAAATATATTGTAAAAGAATGTTGATACAATTTACCATTTATTAAATGGATTGCCTTATTTAATTCAAGTTTACTTTCAGATACGCGATACTAGTTGTTCAAGTTTTAAAACACTGTGTTCAAAATTTACATCATGTTGTTCCTTTTTTTAAAGTTCTTGTTCATGTTTAGAAATTTAAAATTATTTGTTCAATTTTTTGTACTATATGTTCAATTATTCTGCCAAGCCCCTGTGGCTTGGTCGGTAGAGGAGTGGTACCCAGGAACCAAAGGTCCTGGGTTCGAAACCTACCCACTACCGTAACTATCAAAAAAAAATATATGTTCAATTATTCCTATAAACTGTTCACAAATTTGATACTAGTTGTACATCAGAAATTTTAAAATTAAAAAATATCAATGTAATATACCATTTGTCTTGGTTTTTGTCATTTTCAAACATCAAGTTCGTGTTCATATAAGCGATACTCGTTATTCAACTTTTTAAACCCTTTGTTAAGAATTTATTTCATATCTTTCCTAAATTTTGTTAAGGTTCAAATTCAAATAAGGTTGTTCATGGACAATTGTTTAATAAAAAAATGTTAATACAATTTGACATTTTAAAATTGAATTGCTCTTTTGAAAACACTTTGTTCATATTTCGCATGATTAATCAATTACGAGAGGAAGACGCAAAAGCAGACAAAGCATCATAATCTCATTCCTCCTACTCAACCTTACCAGAGCCAAACAGAAGGCAATCATCCGCAAATAATATGTGGCTAACAGAAGGCGTAATTCATGCTACCCCAACCCCATGAAAAGGCCGTCCTCATACACCTGAATAACACGCAAAAGATAGGGCCTCCATACACAAAATAAACAGATATGGCGAAAGAGCTAGGGTCCCCTTGCCCCACCTAGGTCTTAATGTCTTGTCTGGTTGCCCGTATATAGAGAGGATACACAATTCATCACAAGCCGCCTCCATCTCAAAGGAAAACCCATAGACTTTAGGGCGGCATTCAAAAAGTCCCACAACATCAGTCTTCAGCCCATAATACCCCACCTTTGACGTGGCTCGAGGCTGCATGAAGTGGAAAAGCTCATTCGCTATCACCACATTATCCTTGATTTGACACCCAGGTGTTGGACAAAATAGTAATGAAACTATTTAGCTAACTAATGGGCAGTGATCAACCCAATCATTATAGTCCAACAAGGTCGTATCCACAGGGATTGCGTAACTATCTAACTAATTCTAAGCTTAGTAAATGTGCATACATATATACAAAAGTGCATGAATGTAAAATGGTTTTTTTGTTTGATAAGGGAATCTAAACTAGGATAGATGTAGCCCGGGATGGATATTTGCACCCATCCTCCCCTTACTACCTATTGTCAACCTTTGAACTTATAGCTAAACAATGGAAACACTTAATTAATTAGCAATCTAATCAAGGCCTACTAATCCTAACCGATTTAGCTGGGACCTCTCAATAAGCTAAGCCCCGGGTCAACCGATAACACTAAGCTCAAGTTTCCCTAAGTTGTGATGTAGTCTAACCTCGGGGTTCACCAATTTTAGAGTACATTGTACTAGTCCCCAATGGTGTGGTTTCCACTTTTGTAATCCCGTCCATTGAAATCCACATTAATGCTAAACTAATTGGCAACATTAATCTAACCGATTTAGCAAATTGAAAATTAATTGAGCAACCCCTAATCAAAACTCCAAATCCAATGTGAACAAGATTAGAATCCATAAACACTCAATAATCATCTTCATTAAGCACAAGAACTAAAATAAAGCATAAAACAAGTTCAAGGTACAACAATGGAGGTTTTAGGGAAATCCCCATCCCAAGCTACAAAAGAGTCTACTCTACCATTAGAGAGTAAAGGAGGGACAAAGAGTAAGAGATATCCATTAATGGAGCTTGGGAGCTTCATGGAGGTGGAGTTTTCCTCCTTTTCCTCTCTTCTTCTCTTCTCTTTTTACTCTTTTTGGCGTCACCTCTGGTCTGGTTCCCTCCCTCTTTCCTCTTCTTTTCCCTATTTAAAAGCACGATTATGGGTAAATTTTTAGCTCGACCGACCCACGTGGGTTAGTCACCTCTGGGAGAAGACGTCGTCACATGCGTGAATTTTAGTCCAACCGACCCACCTGGTTCGGTCGATTCCAGTAGCTTTCAACCGACCCACCTGGAGAGGTCGTCTGGGTCGGTTGAATATAGTAGCTTCCAGAAAATGTCCAACCTCGGTCGGTCTTGTGAGGAGGTTGGTCTTCAAAAGGCTCTATCTTCTTCGTTTTAGCTCCGATTTTGGATCTGTATGCGCCCATGCATTTATCTTTTCATCTACTTTGATTCTAGATATGTTATTCCTCCCGCTTAAACAATAAATGTGTAAAAAATCAATAAAACACAAAACTAGAGGAAAACTTGCTAAGTTGAAGAAATCAGCATGAAAAGTATTGATAAAACATATGAAATACACCCTAGAACATGTTCATTTGGACATTCATCACTTGGAACCAAGGTCGCTTGGGATGGTGAAATCAGCTCTGGCAAAATAGACTTCAAGTGATTCACAAGAACCTTCGTGGCCAGCTTATATACCACATTGCATGCACGGCGAAATCAGCCTAAAGTCCCCTATACACACTACACCACCTTCCTCGGGATCAAAACATCTGATCCATGAACATTTACTCCCCTGTATTTTTAATAAATGATTTTTTGGCATTGCACATTATTTTCACTATATAAGACGTTTTGGCTTTTTTATCCTCTACTTTTCAACTCTACCCCTTATATTTTTCCTCACCACTCTCCTTTACAATTTACTACAATTTTAATGTAAAAAGTAAGGGTAAAATGGTATACTTTATTTCTTCTGAATTATTGCGACTAGAGCTAAAACATCATCTATTTAGAACGGAAGGAAGTATAATTTTACATCACTCGAGCTCACCTGAATTTGGCCCTTATTGAGCTAAAAAAGCTAAACTCAAAGGTGTTGCTAGAACTATTGAAAGTCAGAAGAATCTTATATCATTGGCTGCGTTCGGACATGGCATATATGTGGTATAAATGTGGCATTTGTGAGTTTGGTATTTTTGACAAAAAATATCAAACCGCCATCACCGAACACCAATTGTCAAAACAACCACAAATATACCAGCACAAAACAACCACAAAACAACCAACAGTTTATGCTGCAAATATAATGAATACCGTAAACAGAAGCGAAGCCAGAAAAACTGTAATTAAGGGGATGAAAATATTTTAATAATATTAGTTAATTTATTAAAAATTAATTTTTAATAAATTAATTTAATTTTTCAATATTTATAATTACATTTTAAAAATGATTATATATTAAATTTGACACAAAATTAAATTAAAATTGAAATATATAGATTAATATATTATAAATTAGTTTATTTTCCCTTTTTTATTTTTAGTTTTTTTATAAAGATTGGTATACTAAATTATAAATTAATGAAAATAATACAGAATAATAGTTTTAAACTAGTAGTGTTTTTCTAAATTGTTTATTTAGATACAGATAAATAGTCTCTTAAAACTATTACTATCTATCAATTCTAATAAAATATTCTACAAGGAAAATAGCAAACTAATAAAAATTACGATGTAAACTTTCAATTATATCAAAATTATTAGAGTATAAATTATTTGTAGTATATTTCAGAAATATCAATTATAAGTATTCAACTTGATAAGTAATAATTAATTACAAAACTGTTTGTACAAACTATTATGATTTGTCAGTATATAAAAGCTATTATATGTTTTATACGGTGCTTAATAATTAAAGAATAATTTTATATGCGAATATACGTTATTTTTCATTTCTTGACATATCCAGTATTAAATTTAAATTTATGTTTTTGAATTTCAATAAAATATTTGATTGAATAGAATATATTATTTTAACTACAAATATATTTAAAATAAATATTTTATCAACAATTAAACAATATATAATAAAAAATAATAAGTGATAGCTATATATATATATATTCGCTTACAATCAATTATTTTATTATTATAAAAAATTACTTTTTCATTTCAATGATATTATTTTTTATTAAAAATTAAAATAATCTTAAGTATTAATACATTTGAAATGTTATATTAAATACTAATATATAATCCGTAAAATTTTATTTTATATATAACATCTAATATTTTCACTCTAAATACAATGGTATTTCATTAATACGTATACATATTATAATTAATTGTCCTAAAATATTAATAAAGCTAATAATTATAAAACTATGATTGAATATCTACATATATTTTAACTTTTATTAACAAAATTATTTGAAAATGTAATATAAATTTTTAATTGTAAATGAAACGGTCAACGCACCACACAAAACTAACTTATTCAAACAGACAGACGAAACCGTCGTCTGCCGAACACTATTTTCAAACAGCACGAACAACCAGCACAAACACCACAAAACTACCACACAAACAACCAACCAAAACACGAGACCAAACTACCAACAAAAATCACGCCCGAACGCAGCCATTATAATTGGGAGAGTTTTACCACTTTATTCCTCGATTAGAATTTCATATCCTACACAACGTAGTGTAACTATGACCTCAATTAGTTTGTGTGGACTCACTGTACCCCATTATGCTAAGGACAAAGTACGACAAGTGTGTGTATGATACTATTAGAAGACTTTAGCGTAGTCTGGCAGTTGTTGTGAGATACGCTAGCGGTATCTTTACTCTGTTAGTCTAGTCGAGATAGTCCCTGTACAGTGAGCTATAAGTAACACAAACTAGTATTATTCATACCATCTCTTCTCCCTTTCTACTTGTTCATGTCACCGAGTTACCTTCACTTGTCTCTACTTTTGTGATTAGCCATCCCTTTTTACAGGGTTAGTTATTCCTAAGAGTTAGCTAAACTATAAGTTTTCACTCCCAAACATGTTAGTGCAAGAACAAGTGAATTTTAAGATCCACTGTACTTGATTAAGATTCAAATGTATGAATATGAAGCCTGCCAAGATCAAGCAGCTTCTTATAGAGGATGGGGGATTTGAACTCTGGTCGATAAATCATGTGATCTTATATCACTATGCGTAACCGGTTGGGTTTTCACGGACGCCCCAACACTTTTGATTACAACATACATTTTTTTTTTTTTTGATAAGTGCTGGGAAGACCCAGTTGGCCGAAGCCTTGCTAGCCTGATAAATGATAACAACATACATATTTTTAAGGGAAATTTCATGAGATATCACTATATTTTTGGCTGATTCACAAGCTGCCCCTTGTCATAAACTGTATATTACTGGTCTGAAATGAGCACTCTAAAGAGTATTTGTACATATATCTAGCTACCTACTGAATCCATGGAATGAAACTAGCTGAACATGTGCTGATAAGAAACCTTCGAACCTAGATCCACTGATCCCGCATTACAGCATGGCATTATTATGGAGCATTAACCCCTTGCACATTTGAATGTACCATACCCAGCTAGAAGATCACAATTGATTTAAAATTAGGTTTTACAAGATCGGCCAACTTGATCAGTACTAAGATCGATCCCTTCTTGTTTCAGAAAAAAAAAAGTTCGATCTCTTCTTTTCTACATGTGATCACGTCGGTTCTAATTCATAGAATCATAGTACCTTTGATTGGACTTGTTACATCGTATATCTCCGTCAGAGAGCGATACTCTCTTCCTAACAGGTCGAACTGCTGTGTCATCGCCGCATCCTATAACCATTATCATCGGAGTTTCCAAATATCTCTTCAATCATTCTTTTTGACACAGTACAAGCCGGGGACAAGGAAAGAGGAGCAGTACTTATCATCTCCGGCAAACATCTACTATTTATGCCGCATCTGAGACCATGATTAACCTCCAGAATATCCTGAAGATTGTTTAAGTCGCCGGCGGGATTATAATCATCACAATCACCACCGGAATCTTCGCCGTTATAATCCTCTCCCTTCCTAGTTTCAAAAGGTTTGATACTGCCGCAGGTGCTGCTTGTAGCGGTGTCGCAGCATCTACCTCCGTACCCTCCATCACTCTCGCTAAGTTGCCACAAGCTGTTCCATTACTTCCAACTCCAAGGACGTAATCTCGCGCCGCATAGTTGTAGTTGTCACCACTATCCACCGTCGCCGGAATGTAATCACGAATTCCGATATCAAGGAACTCGTTCTCCATGCTAATTCAGCGAGTATAAACAAAATTAGTTAAAAAACTGACTTTACCATCCTTCTCTGTTAATTAATCTTTATTGCTGTGCTAACTATTGATGGATCGCTGAGATGAGTTGAAGTCTTTTTGCTATTTTGTGCGGTTTCGAGGTTTTTGCGTGTCCGGAAGGGAAGACCTGAGTCGAGAAAGGGGTGGTTGATAATGACGCGTAGGAGATGCCAAGTATTTTCTCTTATGGTATTTTGGTCTCTTCTTTTTCGTCTATATAGCTAAGCCAGACGCGTTCAAGAGTGGTGTGTCATTGGGTTTCTAATTTTTTGTTTCTACTCAATTCTATTTTCCGATTCAGAATTGCTTTTCTTTCTTCAAAATCTTGCTTTTTCGATCGTCTTTTCTGCTATTTCCTATCCATTAAGTAATTTATTAAATTCTTTGGTCATGCTTTTTCTATTATTTCATGCTCCAAAAATCCAAGTAAATTACTTACTAATATACTTCAAATTAGATATATTCTGTTTCTCTTCTCATTAAAAAACGGATTGGTGGGTGGTTTGCCGCCTTCAGATGACCAGCATACCATTGTTTCTTTTTCAGCATGACCAACATACCATCGCGGACTGCGGATAAACAAATAAATGCTGAAAATCATTTCTTGGGTATCTGCGGGAGATCGTCTAAAGGTAGTGTAGATTTTTTTTTTGGTAATAATAGGAAGACTTATATTAATAGGTTATAAAATGTAATTATAAATCTATCATCATTACTGAAAACAAAGCCCAAATCAGCTTAAGACCTAACCCTAAACCAACCATAACAACTAATTTGGCTAAACCAAACTAGCAATTCACGAGGTCAACCTGTTTTAAGTGACAATTGTCTATCCAGCAAAAAAACTCCGTACTAAAATGAAAGTGCAAAGGAGCCCCAGGGCATCAACAACTCACCAACCCAAATCCATGAAGGATGCCCAAAACAACAAAATCTAAGCACACACAAAGTTTAACCCGCAAACGAACCCTGAAGACAACTGATCACCGAACCCCCACCGATAACCCACTTCACATAGATAATCTAACCAACAAACTAACTTAACCCTAATAAATCTAAACTTAGAGTTCAAACTTCAAACAAAACACCAGCTGAGACAAAAAAGGACACTAAGCCTAGCAAAAGATACCAACATCGACTAATTGCATGATGAGTACTAAACTAGATAAAACAATAGAGATTCAAAATAAGATTCTGGTTGCATAGGACCTCTGGTCATCCCTGCAACCATTCAACGATGACTCATTTTTTGGGCAACCCCCAGACAAACCAGGGGTTGCCTCTACCACCTGCAACCCATCTGCAATCGGTGGCTATTGCGCAACAAAGTCGGCCTGAGAGACAACAACGAGGTCTCTAATCTATCAACCACATCAACATCGTCTTTAGTTTTGATGACCAATAACTCCATTTTTAAGATGACTGAAGTGGTGCTTCAAGGAGGAGGTAGAGAGGAAGAAGGAATGATGGGAGATGAGTAGAGAAGAAGAAGATAATCGGGTGCAAACGGAAGGGATATAAGCCAGATGAAAGGTCTAATAATCACCATCTTTATTTCCAAGACAAGCCTTGGTGCCCAAGCTATTCAGACGAGGAAAGGAAGGAAGTATGGGAGGAAGCAGGGTCCCACGTCTCAGAAGAAACTTATACCGAGATGAGGAGAAGAAAGAGCTGGACTTGATTCTTTAACGTGGTGTGAATCAGTGGAAAAGAACCCACACATGCAAGGAGCAGAAGATGGAGCAGCAATGAGACTACAGGAGGAAAGTGAAAGAGCCTCTCGCTTGAAGAGGGAAGAAGAAAATATCATCTTTCTTTAAGCTTGTGAAGATTCAATCTTATGCTATTACTTTAATTAATAGTGTTATCAATAGTGGACCCAAAATTTTGAGGTAAGATGTCGAACATAAGAGATTTATGGGTGGCTCTGAGTATGTGAAAGTGAAGTGATGGACTGCACAGGTCCTTATTTTAGGGGACCTCATTTCTAAATAGCTGATAGGTGGATTTCCATCTTATTTTGAAAATATAAATTAAAATGTTGACTATGTCATTGATGAAGTCTACAAGAACATGGATATCTCATAAATTAAAATATTAGTTAAAAAGATAAAGGTATTGTTATTGAGAATTTGAATTAATAAACACAAATAATGCATTTATTAATATTTGTTTATATTTTTATGAAAGAAATTATGATATTATTAACAATAGTTAAAAACATTTTTTGATAAAAGTTACTAAAGCATCAATCATAATATTTAATAAATCATAAGATTAAGTTTAGGTTAACAAGTAGAAAATATTAGTTTGCAAATTAAAACAATTAATCTTACTTTTGTTTAACACATGTTCATGGACCAAATATCACACATTATTATTCTGATAAGGATGTGAGAACAATAGGAAGAAACTTAAATAAAATTACTATGGAGAATTTCATAAATAAAGAAATGCGCATAAAATTTATGAGAAAGTAGTTTTAAGAGTTGAAATGGTAATGAGACTACTCTACGTTGACATTGCTTTATGATTACATTCTAAGCCTCTTCTTGCCAAAATCTATCTCAAACACCTTCTTTAGATTCCTTTTGGACGTACAAGACAAAGTCACACACCACTCTCCCCTTTGTTATCACGCTCCTTCATCTTCCCGCATCGGGAGAATATTGCTCACTCCGCCACTCCAGTTCCACCGTCCAGCACCACCGAACATTGGAAAAGTATGCATTAATGAAATATTTCTTGCATGGATGAAGAAGATCTCCTCCACTGTCCAAGAGCACTCGAGTGATGTGAATCTTCCCTCTACCAAAGTTCCAGTGCACTGTGGCAAGCAACCAGATGTCTGTCGCCCTTCCATCCCAAATCTTGGTATTCCCCCAACTATATTAACATACTTGATGCCACTCCACTTCCTCATCTCCCTCCACACCTTTTTGCAGCACACCAAACTGATAAACCCACACCCACTCTGCTTTGTTTGTCCTCTTTTTCTCCTAATCCACATGGACTTGATTCATGTCAATGGTGTTCAACTTATTATTAGACGATGTCTCATCGGTTATCTTTTCTCGACCATTCCGATTTGTGCTATTGCGCTTGCGTACATCGTCAAAGAGAGTTGTACCGATTTTTAAGGTTTTCGATTCACAAATATTGAGGATAACCTCATTGTGTTCGAATTTGAAACAACAGAGGCACTCCAAGAGATTCTAGTTAAAGGACCATGGACAATAAACAACAAATCTTTGCTTTGCAAACAATCCATCCCACAAAGCCGATGGACCAATTCGTGTTCACATGGGTACCTTTTTGGGTGAGAATCCATGATGTCCCAAAGAAACTTCACAAAATTAAATTTGCACTTAGGGCGGCATAGAGACTTGGCCAATTTTCAGGTATTATGGAAGATGGAGCTGCTATCGGGTGTAAATATCTCCGCCTTAAGATTGAGGTGAATATCCGATTTCCAGTGCACCATTATCTACCAATGTTTCTTGATAGTCATTACCATGTTTTTGCTCTATCTTAAGATAACTTGCCGCAAACGTGTTCAAATTGTGGTCTGTTCCTTAATTCTACTAACGCATGCCGCACCCACGCCACGAGAATGATGCAGAAAACCATTATGGTATGGGGGTAACCGATGGGACTTATCATGCAATGAGGTGTGTGCAACATTACTATGCTCTATTGGATGCTTAGAACAGACCTCAAAGAGTCGAGAGCATGGATCAAGGAGGCCCCCTTCCAAGGAGTTTTTCAATGTGGGCAAGCCAACAAAGAGCTGCTATGCAAGGCTGCGAGCTCCACCCAATGACCCTGAACCTAAATAATGGCCCAGATTTGTCCTCTAGGTCCCGCAAAAGGAAGTTAACTGATGTCTTACTTGAAGCATCTAGGGCGGAACTTTGGGATCTTTGTCTATTGGAGGCAAGATGCAAGGGGAACTGAAAACCATTTGAAGGCCAATGAAGCAACCGCTTGGGGGAAGGAGGCTAGCAACAAAGAAGGAGCCGCATACAAAGGAAAGGTGATTCTGGATCCCTCCCAAAATCACCATGAAGGGTAATCTTAATCTTGCTAACTGCACAAAATTGAGCACAAGCCGTGTAGTTATTAGGAAGATGGTCTACGTCGAATTGCCACCTTATTTTGTTTCTTTTATGATTGTAGATTATGGTGTCTTGTTGAAGGCAAGCATGTTCAAGCATGATCGACCTTCTAGTCAACTTCTAACACCAATTCCACTATGGAATTCAAAGTGTTATATTGATCAAGGCGAAGACTTTGGGGTAGGTGGAAATTATTTGGGTTTTTGAAGATTAAAAATAGTGTGTGTGTGTGTGGGGGGGGGGGGGTTTATTCTGTAACACCCCTACTAACACGGCTCCTAATTGTCACCTGACGGTCGTACCTAAACAAATAAAACGTAGCAGTAACAAAAGACTGTCGAACTATGGTGTCACTGTTGTCACTCGCCCATACGAGTAACAGCGTAGTTACCTGATAATCACAATACGAAACGTCTTCCCGCAGTGACTACGAGAGATAGATAGTAGTTATTACAACACTATTACAACTGAATTTAAAACTAGTACACATGAGCAACTATGAATCATACACCTCGGTTTACAAACCCGAGTCCAACATAAGTGTATGACATACAAACGTACATCACTTAACAAAAGCTTCACCTCTTGTCGCCCACACCTAGTCTCCTGAAAAAGCAATTGTTTTGTATGGAATCAGCCCCTGCTGAGTATGTTACCCTATGACTATCATGCCTCCTCAGACCCCCAGTTAATTGGTCGAGAGCATGCAGTCATTTTACATGTAATACCGTTTCAAATAACAATAACTGTAAAGGTAATAGCAGTAACAACCATACAATAAACAATCATATGTACATGCATATCACACAGCATATACAACGTAGAATAGGCACATAAACAACAAGGCGAAAGTACGAGAGTTATAAACACATGTTTATTCTCGTGTCGGCGTATAAGTCTAAGTATTGTTCGCCCAATGTACGAGCTCTACGGCTGTTCATAAATTGTTCAATGTAGTTCATGCCTATTGACAATGTCTCGTTAAACCGACGTGTCCCTACTCCATACCCCTATTTAAGGCGGTCACCCATGGCAGTAGCCACTCCAACGGTAGAGTCTCCGACCAACGAACCGTCTTAGTTTGCAGGAATTTCTTGATACTTGTGGACCCGTACGCGGACATCCTAGCATCGTTTTTGTGATCACAGCGCGCACCAAGGGCAACACCCCTGGCTTTCTCCATACACCTACCTCTATAATCTCTTTAACACTGATGGTAAGGTCGTAACCTGTCCTAAGTAATAAACTTCGGGAACCAGTGTAACATCTCGAATGCGTGCCTCAAAGGAGGTTTTATACCCAGGGTCACTAGGCGGTTGTAACATTCGAATGTTGATACGAGAGCGGCGTTAACAAGGCATATGCTCCGTATTCAAGTCTTTAGATAATACGTATCTGATTATCCTATGCCATGACGTGTTTTCTCATGTCACTTATATTATAACAATGTATACATATAAGTAGCATCGTTGTCGTTAGTTCGTTTTATATATAATAGTTCATATATACGAACTCTGTACTGTTATCGAACAACTGTAATAATAAGGCAACAATAATATACATCATGCATATTAATTCACACAACAGACATTCAATCTTATCATAGATATCACACAATGTCTGAACTGAGGAATTCCTCAGAGACAATCAAGCCATAAAAGCAACATACCGTATTCAGCAAAGTATAACCGTGGAGTATGAAACGAGCTAGATGCGATGTTCCTCGCGACACCTCTAGGATCTGGCAATACGTATAACACTACGTATTAGCATCTCATTTAAACAATCTATGGTACTACGTACCGTAGCTAAACCCTCCCGGTTATTCCGGCCTCCTACTCCGCTCCTATTGTTGTTAGGGCGGTGTGGTTAATTAACTCAATTTTTCGTATTTTTACTATTCACCATATTTTACTATTCATCATATACGCCTTGTATATGTCTCGTATTCTACTATTCGTGTATACGTCTTATTTTACTGTTTACATATACGTATTTACTATTCATGTATACGAATACTATTCACATATATGAGTACTATTCATATATACCAAAATTTTGCGTATACGTCCGTATGATACTTCGTATCAATACGTATTTTTTTCCAATATGACTTGTATTTTCTTTAAAATACCTTATGTATTAATTTCTCTTATACTCCTCAAATTACGGTTATACCCCTCGTATACCATAAGTTGTATACGGGTCTCGTTTAACCCCGTTTTAACTCCATTTCTTTTACAACTTGTTTCTAAATTCTTTATTTAATTCCTTTAAAATCTAAACACTTAAAAATGTGTTTATTTATATTACTTACCCATAATTCTCTTTTAATTTCTATTTTAAACTTAATAAGTTTTAAACTTATTATTTTCATTTTCAATTTCTTCTCAAGTCTTTCTTAATTAATTTCTTTTGTACTTTTGGTCAATTACCAAAGCATACCTAGGTTTGACCAGTAAAATTATCATTTTACCCTTGTGATCTATTCTTTCATCTAAATTCATTTATTAACCAATTTCACTCCAATTAATTTTTAATTTTCGTAATTAATTTACCTACAGATTTTTGAACATCAAAAATCACTTTAAACACCTCCAAATCACTCGATTTTATTATCTAATGTTATAGTATATAAATACCATCTTTCGTTAACTTTAAATATACCAAAAATCATATAAATTCTTATAATACTCATAAACTCTTTATAAATTGTAAACTTAATTCTACAATTATTTTCTCATCATCTAAACTCTCAAAAATTCCATATTAACTCCATTAATTTTCGGCAATCACCATTAGGTACCAAAACCTCTTAAATTTTACATATTACTCTTAATTACACTAATTCCTTTAATTTAACTAAGTTGGATATTTTTTCTAACTCAATTATGATTCCTTAATTTTCGGCCATATGAAGGATCATAGTATATGAGTTTTTCTTGTATATTATGATAGCTTATATCTTAAGGATTATAAATCCAATTTTAGATTTACAAAATATTAACATTTAATGTGTTAAAAATTAAATCTAACACACCTATAATTTTGGTAATTATAAACAAGATAAACAACATGTTAGATCATAAATAGATCAACAATTGGAACCTCGAAATAGGTAGTTGTAGGATTTACCTTGTATATTAACCCTTAGCTTAATATTAAGCTTGATTTCCTTAGAAATTTTGACAGAAATTTGCTAGGGAAATTGGCTCCAAAATCATAGAATAAAATGAAGAATAAGGAAGGTTAGTAACCCATGGCACTTGGCCATAATAAAAATCAAAGAATAAGAAGTTCCCAAGAAGACAATGTTTTACCTCAAGAATCAAAGGTATTTCTTCGTGGTTTTTCCTCAGATTTTTGGCACATCTGAGCTATGGATTTGAAGCTCTTCGAAAGAGGAATCCAACGAGCTATCAAGCTTGAAATTTGGACTTAAGATGAGAAAGTTATGATTTATGGAAGTAAAGGTGTGAAAAATGAGCTAAAATGAAGCTTTTAATGACTTATCAAAACCATGTAATGAGATGGCTTGTTCTTGCTTGAGAGTTCAGGTTGAGAGAGCTGGAATCATGCCAAAATCGGCTGGGACAATTGCAAGGAAGGAAAAGCATCGTAGAAGGTAAATAAAGAAGGAAAGGTAATGTTACTATATTATAAAGTAATTATGTGAATAGTAATTCATGACTCATTATTTGCTTTATGTAATTGATTGAGCAAGCTGGCTCTCTCCCTTGTAGCTGCCGACTTCACTCAGCCAAGGATGGTCAATTTTGACCATTGACCATTCTTGGTCAATATTTGACTAAATGCGCACTATTTTGGGTTACTATTCATTTTAAATATTATATTTATAAATTTTTTGGTAAAATCTTCAAATTAAATTTCTAATATGATATTAGGTAGTATACATGTAATTTAGTATGTATAAAAGGCCAACTAGCCACTCAAAACCAATTTCGAAGACAATTCGCAAAAGTGCGTTTTAAGGAGTTTTCAGGCTCCTTCTTGGGTCTTAACTCTTTTTAGAGTTTTGTTTGCTTTGAAAATAGTTTCATTGTATTATTTTATTACATTTACATATATGCAAGCCTTTAAAACCATCCAAGACTCATTCTTAAGATAATATATCAAAAATATGCTTTAAGGGGTTTTATGACATATTCTTGTCTTAAGTTGTTTATGAGATTGGTTTTCTTCGGTAATGGTTTTATTGTGTTTTTAGATTGATTATAAGACTTAGGAATCCAATTTGGATCCTAGTTGAGGTTATAGAATCTCTATGGTTTCTTAAAGCACATTTCTGGCTCTAAGTGATCTTAAAGCACATTCTTGTGTTTTAAGGTCTAAGATTGTTCCTCCATGATCTTAAGGTGTGTTTTGGCCTTATTAGATCATTATTAACTCATTTAATCAAGTTTAAGTAGTTAGGGGTATTTCATATTCTATCTTATTTTATCTCCTAGTGATGTACTATTATGCTTGGTTCACCTATTGTAATCTAGTTTACAAAAAAAAAAAGCTTCCTTTTGAACTCTTCAACGCTTTCCTTTTGGTGTCGCAACCACCTTAAGTATGCACTGGTGAGCTCACATCTGTGGGCTTCAAGGCCTCTATCTTCTAGATTTACCCCTTGTGTCAATCCACCACCTATCAAATTGATCAAGTATGGGTTGTAGGATTTTCTTGGTGCTTCAAAAAGTGAAACCTTTTAGGTGTCTTGGGATTCCCCGTTTTTTCGTTTGGTGGATTTCAAATCCGAGCAAAGAGAACCTGTTGTGTCTTACTCCCCCTATTCAGATTTTTTTGATCTTCCAGCTGGCGACTACCCATCTTACTTGTCGATCTTGTTGGATATTGTGAGTATGATGGGCCATCCATCACTCGGAATCTTGAGAGTCGGCCATCGAGATATTTGTTGGATAGTGAAGGACTGATTCTACTCGGGGATGAGTTAGAGTCGCTTGGATAACCAAATCTGCAGGAGATGTACGTTGCCTTCAAAGAACTACATTGATGTTTTTAATGGCAAACAAAGTTAAGAGTACATAATAAAACAATGTTTATGGAAAATAAACATTGTTAAGAGAGAAAAGAAAAACAATTAAAACATGCAAGGGCAGCAGAAGAAACAAAAAATTAAAAGGATTTAAAAAATTTTCCCATGTTGATGAATGATTGGAAAACTACAATCCCAGTTCATAATCAACATATGAAGGGTGTCATACCCTCTAACCAAACAAGATTACTTGAAATATGTAAGGTATTGGACCCTTGAGTTTTGATGATAATCACACTTAGAGTGAGTCTTGAAGCCAATAGGAGTCAATTTACTCGAAGGCATCAGGCTGCGCAAACCAACAAAGACGAGACAGGTGATAATGAGTCCCACTGCAAGGAAGAGCCCAACTGACAAGTAAAGCAACTTGATAAGGCGTGCAAAGAAGTCAAAGACGTGGAAAGTTTATAAGAGGTAGTTACAAATGTACCACATTTGGGAGTAACTGACTGCAAAATTTCAAGGAGCAGAAGACAAAGTCTAGCTGAGCGACATTTGCGAGTGTATCCTCTTCATGGGTCTTCAAAAGTACCTATATCATCTTGAATGTCCATGTCTCAATGAAATTCAGGCAAAAACTGCACACACCTGATCGTGTTCCCCTCCTCTCCCATAGGCTTCTAGAGCTCTTGATTCCTGCACCTCGTCAAGATAGGTAAGCGAATGAACTCTTCATCGGGCATCTTGGGCTTCACCAAGGTGAACCCGTATTCCCTTACTTGATTGTCCTAGAGATGGACATGCTCTCAAGGCTCCTAGACCTACTTCCTCTCCCACAACTTTTGGTTCCACCCTTCCTGTTGGACCCTTTATATATCTCATATTTTCTTTGCGGATGATGTTCTCCTATTTTGCAAGGGAGACTCCTCTTCTATCTCTCTTCTTCTAGACAAATTACACGTTTTCTAAGGGGAGGGGGTGTGAGTCAACCTATTGTCACTATCCGACAATGTTCATGTAATTAAAAGGATGTTCATATACTTTCGCATTCCTATTTCGGCTAGAAAGAAAACAATATAGGAAAGTTTCTTCTTTACTTGGTAGTATCCGTCAAGATTTTCTTCTAGGGCGGGAAACACCTTGTATACGAGGGTCTAAAACTCATCATATCGGCGAGCGAGTCGGGTTCAAGGCGGGCTTTTAATAATTTTTTTGTACTCGGGTCAGACCTAGGTATGTCAATCATGACCCAAACCCAAAACTCAACCTGTAAAAATTCGGATTCAGATTGAGATTTCTTACTCAAAAGAATTTTTGAGTCAGATGGGTCATTTCAGGAAATGTCACCATATTTTGGCTAATTCATGAAATATCACTGAAAAATAAAAAATTATGAAGAACCATTATAGTTTTCTTGAAATTCATAAAATGTCACAATAGGCGTTGACCCGAAGAAAAAAAAGACAAATATTATAAAATATAGAATAAATATAAATCATAAAATTCACAAAAATCAAAATATTATAAAATATAGATAACTATAAAAATATATCATAAATATTAAAAAATATTAGAGTATCATAAAATATTGAAAAAAAAACCCTTAGAATTTTTAAAAAATTATTAAGTACCATAAAATAGAATATAAATGTTTAAAGACATAATAGTACTTAAATAATTTTATAAACACAATTTATATACTATTTTATGCTAGATTGTGTTTATCTATGCCATTTTATAAATGACAATAACAAATGTTATTTATAGAAAGACTAATCAGTAAAAAGAACCATAAATATTATGTCACTATATCTGAAAATAGAATAAATTTGTTAGGACATAATAGTACTTAAACAAATATAAATAATTTACTTGAAGACATGATTTAAATTAATAAAAAATATAACTCCTAAAAATAATATAAAAAATTCATAATTGTCGAAAAGTGATCAACTATACACAAGGTAATTTAATTGACTTCTTTTTTTCATTACTTTCTCTAATCTCTTCATGATGCTCCTTCACTAGAAACTAATAAATTAACAAATTGATTGTACCTTTTCTCTTAACATATTAATAAGTAGTAAACAAAAAAGTGATAATTAGTTTATTAAGGAAAAATGTCCTGCTTTTTTTCCTAATGGAAAATTTTACTTTTTTAAATAGGTAATTAAAATTGTGTTCAAACAATGTTTTTAAAATTGATGGTAGTTAATAGACTTTAGAGTAAATTACTCAGAACCCCCTTGAGGATTTAGGATATTACAGTTAACCCCCTTGTGTTTATCATAATTACTGGTAACCACCTCGAGCTTAAGGTATCTTTGACTACGAGCCCCCAAACTATAACTCTATCATCAGGAAGTTAACTACGTGTTGACCTATCAGCTTAATCATATTAATAATGTCATGCTGGACAAAAAACACTACTTAATTTACATTGCTATTTTCATAAAAATGTCAGCACTTCCTTGAAAATGCATCTAAAGTGGGATGAGAGAGAGTTAAATGATGTTGATTAAGCAGTTTTGTTGTCCATCCTGGCATTATTAATGTGATTAAGCTGATAGGTCAACACATAGTTAACTTTCTGTCCACAAAGTTATAGTTCAGGGGCTCGTAGTCAAAGATACCTTAACCTTGAGGTGGTTACCAATAATTATGATAAACACAAGATGGTTAACTGTAATATCCCAAATCCTCAAGGGGGTTCTGAGTAATTTACTCTAGACTTTATTTAATTTTAAAAATTCACTATTTTATGGTATTATCAATAATTTATTTTTACCAATTATTTTAATATGAATAATATAATTATCTACATTTTGGCAGTATTTTAATTTTTTTTAGATTAATTGAATTTTTTTTTGAAAAAGGTAATGAATTGATATATAGAGAGTGTTTTTACAAAAATGATATATAGAGACCTATATATTAGAGCCTCAAGATATACAAGAGCTAGACAAGGGGAGATGTACATGTACAAAAGTGGATCCAACTATAGAGGGAATACAAAAGTCCCCCCACTACAAAAGAGATTAGGAGTAGAGGATCTTCTCAAGCCAATGGGAGTCTTTGTTGGAGTGGCCCATCTTCATCCAGATAATGGATTTAGTGGCAGCTTTGATGTCTGCAACAATGAGTGAGACGTCCCTTGATTGGTTTGCCATGGCTCTCTGCATCTCTCCATCCATAGGTAGTAGACCACATTGGCGATAACGACTCTTTTCACTTGGTCGATCGGACTTTTCCTTGTTAACACCTAGTGGCGCATGGCGAACTTTCAAATAGTTTGTTCACTAGCCGAGTTTTTTTTCTTTCTGGTCAACAACTATAGTGGCAATTCATAAATTTCAGGGAAATATAGCAAAATTTCATAACTTTCCATTTTTCAGCGATTGCTAAAAATATAGAGACATTCATGAAATTTGACCATAAAAATAAAATACCTCTACTTCTTTACCAGACATTAGTTTCTTTTATAATTTAGCGTATTAATATTTTAATTCACAGAATACCACACAAATTAATAAAATTTAGATTAGAACTAATAAAAGCACTTGATATATTTACTAGATGTTGTAAAAACGTATATAGAAATATACATATATAACTTTTTTAAATTTAAGTCATCCGAAATTATAAAATATACTATAGTACTAGATATTATAAATTTTATTTCAATAATTATATAAAAATATTATCGAGAATTTTGAAAATTTTGTTATCTTTTATTTCTCTTAATTGATCTTACTCTGACCATTTTACAATAAAAAAACCTTAAGTGAGAAGACAAATAGAAGGAAATTTTATATCTTGAATAATGTTACTATTTTATATATTTATGTAAAATTTGTATCATCTAGATGATATATTATATTTAAGTGAAATTTCATGACACACTATTATATTTTCGGCTAATTCATGAAATGCCATTGAAAAATTAGAAAGTTATGAAATACTACTAAATTTTCCGCAAAATTTATGAAATGTCACTATAGTCATTAACCAGCAAGAAAAAAAGATAAAAATACAACTACTAGTTAACAAATTATTTTGAAATTTCACAATATACCACTAGGTGCTAAAATGTTCATGAAAATATAATAATCAAGATATTATAAAAGATATAGATAACTAATACTTAAAAAAATATAAAATATTAAAAATATCATACATATGAAAAAAATTAATAATTCTCACAAAAATTTACTACCATTGAATTGAACGATGTAAATGAACCATAGTGCAGAGTATATATGACTTTAAGGTTGTGAAATCAGTCATCTCATTGCACCTTGGATCCTCTATTCACGAGTTGTTGGAGCGGACTGAGCAATGAGTAGTGAGCACGTAGTGTTTTAGCATATTCTTTCCCCACATTTTTTATAGTTTCTCTCCATGAGAAGACTCTTACCTCTCCTGGTATGTATGCCTTTTGACTGATGCATATGCTGTATATTTCTAACTTTGATTCACATACATAGAAAATATTATCAAAACCTAACTCATGTTTTATATGCCTTTACCAAACCCTAAATGTGATGTAATATATGAAAGATGTTCCTCTTGCTCTGTGCTTTTGTGTTTGCTTTGGCGTTCTTTCATCAACCTGCGGCAGGAAGACTCTGGGGCTCGGCCCCCTCGGCTTCCACCAAAAAATTCCACATACTCACTCACCCTCCCATCTTCCGACATTCGAATTAGGGCTGCCCAAAAAATTCCAAAACCGCAGTATCAGACCGAAACCGAAGTGAACCATAGCTGTTTTCAGGTTAACCGTACCGAATCTTGCGGTATGGTTAACCGAACCGTGTAAATTGACCGGTTCTGGTTTCGGTAATGGTATTGAGGGAATATACATATTCTTATATTTTTTGTCACCTGTTATGTGAACAATAAAAAACTTCAAATATTAATGTTCACCTTATATACTCCCTCCGTTAATTAATATTTGTCATTGTAGGTAGTGATTCTTGTTCAAAATATGTGTCATTCTAGCTTTTTGATATACTTTTTTCCACTTTTAACCCTACTATTCAACACAAAAGTAATTATTATATAGATGGAAAAGTAAAAAGTAGAGGTACATGCGTCATTTTTCTAGTTTCCTTAATAAGTGTGCAAGTTTCTAAACGACAAATATTATTGAACGGATGAAGTAACTAATTTTAGCTATTAAATGAATATGCATATTCTTATATTTTTTGTCACATGTGTTTGATTTGTCACTCATGATGATCAATGTTGTACTATAATATTAATGGTATGGGTCACATCAATAAAAAAATAAGGGTACAAGGTTAACCGATAAAACTTAACCGAACTGAAGGTTAACCGGTCTAAACGGAATGGTAATGGAATTAAATTTTAGAAAACTGAATTAAACGGTTAACCGAATCTGGTTAACCGGTCTAAATGGAATGATAATAGAATTGAATTTTAGAAAACCAAAGACTCGGTTAACCAAAAGCGATTAACCGAATAAGACGGTTAATCTACCATGAGCAGTCCTAATTCGAATTCTCCGACTAACCCTCTTACCGTTCAAGTGAATTCACGTACTTTCCCATTTCCCATTTCCCATTATATTCACCATGGAGACTACAGAAGTCTATGGAGTTCATCTCTCTATCCGTCATTGTCTTCTTGACCAACTCTTCTCAGACATTCCCATATGCGCTACCACATTAGCTTTCATTCTGAGGGAGTATTGGAGTTGGAGGTTTTGTTTCACTAAAGCTGGACAAAACGTGTTTGTCTTTGAATATGAAACAATCGATGCCATGCAAGCTGTACTAGTGAGAGGCCCATAGATCATCAATAACAAACTCTTCGTTATTCAAGCATTCAACCCTGCCAAACAATTATGTAGCATAAATTCACATGGACTCCGTTCTGGGCAGAGATGCTCCCCGTTCTCACCACAACACGCAGTTCGCATAGAAGGCAGCGCAAAAGCTTGGCTGATTTATTAAAGTGATGGAGGACAAGGTTTCTTCGACTATAGGTATCTTAGGTTTAAATTTCTCTTGAATGTTCTACTTCCTGTTCTTTGAGCACTTCATATGCTTGTTGATGGGTGGTATTGTGTTTTACTATCACGTATGACAATATGTCGCTCATCTATTCTAAATGCGGCCTTTTTTTTCACGTAACCAATGCATGCCCCAACTCTCGGTGTGAAAGTGAAATGGAGGTGCCCTGCGGCATGTGGCTCAGCACCAATATCAATTTGGCAAGGATGTACTCACAGGAGTATCTTTCGCCACCGGAAGCCTGGATTTATCCACCAAGGATAGTGCAGGAACTGTTAGGACGACCTATTCCACACATGTTTCAATCTGGGGTGATAGGCGAAGAAATCTCTTGCAAGCCTATAATGTCCATTCGGCGGCTCTAGGTTCAAACAGTGTTATCCCAGCCACCTCGAATGGTGCCCGCAAATGTAAGTTCATTGATCTTTTGATTGATGCCTCTATGGAGTTCTTGGGATCTCTGCTTATCTGAAGCAATGAGGGAGGGAAAGGGGAAGCAATTCAAAACCTAACTCATGTTTTTGTGGCATTTTAAGAAGCTTAGGCAAAGGCAAGACGATTGTGGGTCCAACTTAAAATCGTCATGGGGCTGATTTCAAGATTAGCTGCATGGGTGTGGACACATCCCATGTAGATGGTCTCTTCTCTAGAACTTTAAGTTCAAAAATGTGTCCTATTTGGTTGTTTCATATATCATATTTCGGTTAGGGTTTCGGGTAGTGTCTAGCTTTGTTGATGTTTTTGGTACTTTGGATATGAACTTCGTTGGTTTACCACCTGAAATTTCAGTGGGTATGTTTGTGAAGTGCTGGATACTTCTGGAGATGATTGTGCAGCAGTATGATCGGACTCTTTGTCTAATGAAAACACAGAGTTTTGTACGAGGTTCATGCGTATGGTAGATAGAATTGGTTTCTTTTAGTACGTAGTTGGCAAGCCTATGCTTATCTTCATTTAACTTTTGTTTAGGTTGATTCATAGGTATGTACTGCTTACCTATTAATATACTCCCTCCGTCCCAGCTTGACCGTCCTATTTACTATTTGGACATGTCGTTTGACTTCAATTTTTAACATATAAGATAAATTAATTTTGAAAATTTAAGTTTTGCATATGATTCCTTACATGATAAACTATATAATACAAAATTTAGTTTTATAAAATTATTTTACTTTATATGTTTAATATTGAGGTGGAAAAACGTGTCAAAAAGTAAACAGGACACATGACGGGACGAAGGTAGTAATATACTACTAATTTAAAAAAAAAACTCATGTTTTAAACTATCATTAGCTGCTTCAAAATAAAAAAAGTATCGAAGTGCATCGTTGTTTAAGACCAAAAGTTTTTGTTTTTAATAATTGGCTGGAAACCAGCTAAAAACAATACTGAAGTTCAAAACAACCTTTCTCCCAAAAATTAAACAAAATTAATACAGAATTAAAACAAAACTTGTTTCCTGACAAGATGATAGGCCTAAGTTGCATACTTCACTATCATTCCGTGGTATATATTCGGATGTTAAAGGAACGATCAGGAGTACAATACTATATGCTGTTATAGGTTAGTTCATAAAACAGTGTACGTACCAAACTGTGATGATGCCAAAGGAATTAAACTAGGTGACAACAACTGATATGAAAAAAGAAAACCATTCAACCTCGAAGCAGGATTCGGACAGTGTCCTTACTGCTTGACATTTTTATGATCGATCTATCTTTTCTACATGTGATCATGCACGTTGATCACAAAGTACGATGCTTTTTAAAACCCTTGATTCGCTTTGTTGTTTTGTATATCTCTGCAAGAGAGCGATACTTCTTCCTAACAGACCG
This sequence comes from Limonium bicolor, assembly GCA_023374045.1. Taxonomy (NCBI): domain Eukaryota; kingdom Viridiplantae; phylum Streptophyta; class Magnoliopsida; order Caryophyllales; family Plumbaginaceae; genus Limonium; species Limonium bicolor. The sequence goes on from CM041776.1 coordinate 438,799,782, forward strand.
AGAAGTGTCATCACCATCACTAGTAGTCCCTGAGTTTTCAAATGTCCCCTCAATGATTCTCTCGGCAGTAGAAAATGGTGAAGATGAAAGACTACTAGAAGTAACACCACTACTTATCTTGGATGATGCAATTATTCTTCTGCTCGGACAATAAACTTGGATGACTCTACTAGTATTCTTCAATCCTCCGGAGGGACAATCAGCATCTTCGATGTAATCTTCCTCCTCCTTTCCAAGTTCGTTGAGGTTATTGTTACTGTTGACAGAAGCGGTGTCACAGCTACTGAATCTTCTGCCTCGTCCAGCCTCCCCGCTGAGTAGTACAAGCTGCTCCATCACTTCCAACTCCAGCGACGTAAACTGATCGCAGCCATACAAATTGGTTCCATCGCTATCCACTGTCATCGTCTGGATGCAGTAATCAAGAATTTCGATATCACATGATTCGTTCTCCATGTCAATTCTGGGAGAAACCGACTTAATTACCTTCCTTCAGGTGTTTATAATTTTCACACTTAACAGTTAATCTTTTCTTGCTATACTAACCATTGATCGGTTGCCGAGAAGGATAGAATTCCTTTTGCAAATTTGTGCGGTTTCGTGGGTTTTGCGTGTTTGGTGGGGAAGAAATAAGGAGTCGCGCGAGAGAGATTGTGGATGATGAAGTGTAAGAACGTGTCAAGAAAGTCTCTTGATAGACGCGTTTCAAGAATGGTCTTATTTCAAATCCCGCCCTTTTCCGCTTAATTGCCGCTCTATTTCTTAGTGGGTGTGATCGATCATGTGTTTTATAGCTGATTGATATATTTAGGTGTTAAAATCAAGTAGAAAAATTTTGGTCGCTGTAAAAATAAAATAGAAAAGAAAATGTGGGTCTTAGGTCACACGGATCCCACCTCAAAATGCCGACTGAAACATTAGTATTTGCTCGTTATTAGAGTATTTAACAATCTCATAATATAACTATACTTTTTAGTAAGCTGATTCAATAGGATCACCAGAGGTATAACACGGTAATATATTACAGATTATAATTTATTCAATAGCGTATTGTTCATCTATAGGTAAGTTTCATTCCTGAAAATAGAAATATTCTGTTTTTCTTCTTATTAATTAAGAAAAAACGGATACACAAATCATGCCTAAATTGGTAAAAATCAATCTATAATGGCAACTTTGACTAGCCCTCGCTTACTCTATTATGCGAACCAAATTAGGCAGTTACGCGTATATATTAACTCCATAATATTGCAATGAATGACAGCAATGATCCATACGTATCGGTTAGGATTTTACTCAATCTTGCATCTATTTGACTACATTTTAGTGTAGTTGGAAATATAGTTACATTTCTAAGCATTTAGTATAAAAACATATATCATTTTGTGTACGTAAATTGTATTATTAATTGTTGTAGTTTTCAAATTATCTTCACTCCAAACCATACAATTGTATTTCGCATATTTAGGTGTTAAAGTTAAGTAGAAAACTTATATCCCTCTAAAAATAAAATAGAAAAGAAAATGTGGGTCCAAATGGATCCTCAAAATGATGACTGAAATTTATTATTTACTATTTAACAATCTCATAATGTAACTATACTGATATATTTAATATTTATTTAAAGTTACAAATTTATTTCTATTTTCTCTTGATTATTAATTAATACATTATTGACTATTTTTTATTAAGCTAGTTCAATAGGTCACGATAGATACAGCAGAGCAATATTACAGATTATACATTAGGGTAACAACAATTCAATCCACCCATTAAAATATTACTATTTTACTTATCCTTGTCACAGTTGTCTCTTTCGTCATTAAAAAAACCCATCCGTAACAGTTAAGAGTTTATTTATGCTTTTCTCTGTCACACATTCATTTCCCTTTCTTTTTTTAAAGCAACTCTACTTAGGTGCTGTTCGTTCATCACCATGTGAAGATTAATCTGATTTTTCAAAAAGTGTGAACAAGTGTCTTCTTTTAATTGGATCAATTTGTAACTATACCCCACAAAAATGCTACCAGAGTACACATGTCCAACCACCATAAGTTAACCACATGCACCTTAATCAAAAAGCAGGGTTTTGCTGCTTTTGGGTTTTTCAATCGTCATGGCCGAACGGCCCCTTAGTTGCTCTTATTCAATAGCTTATTGTTCATCTATTTTCTTCTTCTAAGGCGTCGTTCGATGAACGCAGCATATGCTGCGTTTGTTTGATGTCTCTATGGTTAACCACAGGTTAACCAATCACAACCCATTATTTCATTTATAGTGGACCAAGAGATAAAGAAACACAAATAGGCAAGTGACATGTGTCACATTAATGCCAAAAAAATTTGAACCGCGTTCATCGAACGTGTTTTAAACTAGGTAAGTTTCATACCAGAAAACAGAGATATATTCTGTTTTTCTTCTTAATTAAGAAAAAAGGGATGCACAAATCATGCTTAAATAGGTAAAAATCAATCTATAATGGCAACTTTGACCTGCACCCCGCTTACTCTATTATGCGAACCAAATTAGGCAGTTACGCGCGTATACATTAACTCCATAAGATTGCAATTTTGTTCTAAAAAAAACTCCATAAGATTGCAATGAATGACATCAATGATCCATACGTATCGTTTATGATTCTACTCAATCTTGCATTTAACACAAACAACATAAGTATTTGGCTACATTTTAGTATAGTAGGAGATATAGTTACACTTCTAAACATTTAGTATAAAACATATTATCATTGTGTAAGTAAACTGTATTATTAATTGTTGTAGTTTTAAAATATCTTCACTTCAAACCATACAATTGTATTTCCCAACACTTATAGTTGGAGCGAATTATACTTAAGAGATCACAACTTTGAAGCATCCTTGATCTAAAAATATAACCGTTGCTCCAAGGTACGCGCCCCTCACGCGCGGTTTCTTCCTCCCACCCCAGTCTTCCTCGCGACAGATTCTTCTTCAATTTTCGCCGCCGGTTTGTGCTCCCCGACGTCGCCGCCGCTCTGAGCTCTGAGGTGGTCCAGCCCCGTTGTCGGGCACTCGCCTGGTGGCGCAGGCCACACTTCAGGAGTGCTTCCCCACCTTCTCTTCCTGCTCTCGCTGCGCTGCGGGGCTTCTCCTCCTCCATGGGCAAGCGGCGCCCTCCCACCAGGTCCACTCCGGCTCTGGCCTCACCGCCGCCCACTCCGCCAGGTGTAAATGCTCAGGCCCCCCCAAGC